>CM031237.1:702141304-702741304 GCA_018340775.1 Taxus wallichiana var. yunnanensis | reverse complement strand
TAACTCCCCATTTCGGGACGGCCATACTCGGACCCACCGTTTTATGCCTCTTCATGGCTAAACGTTTTCTCGAGGGGGCAATATGTACGTACCCAAAATTGTAGGTATGCATTGCCGAGCAGTGTAACAAGTGCCCCGATGATGATACAGATCTCCTCGCAAGGTGTTCGGGATCCGGAAAAGCCCTCGGAGTATGCGTTAACATCCCGCATGCCCCGCTTAGCCCCCGTGCCCTTTGTTTTCCCCTTTTTCCCTCTTTCCTTGGCCTCTTGACCTTCAGTGATGAAACCGCCGCCGTGCAGGGCGGCGGTCCTGTAACCGCCGCCCTGCTCAGAGCGGCGGTCCTGTGCGTGTTTTCCAGAACGCTCTTTTGACGTGACTCGCGTGAAATATCATGTTTCACCAGCTTTTCTTTGCCGACTTGAGCATGCATTAATGTTTTTGGTCCCCTGGAATAGTGTTTTTCCTTTGTTTATTGTTTAGGAGTTCAATTTGGTTTTGGTTTTGAGTGTTGGAATTCCTATAAGTGCATGGCTTGTGCTCAAGCAAATGGCCTCTCTCAAGTTTTGTTTTCTGGATTCCTCTTTGCAATTCCTTTAGTTTTCCTTTGCTTAGAATACTTAGTTTTCTTCATTGCATGTTTTGGTTAGTATTGTATGCATACTGGTAAGCCACATATCCATCTTGTGCAAGTGCAAGGTCATTACTTGGGGCCACCATTTTTGTTAGAGTCTTCGATTTTCAGTGGTTTGGTCCTGTCACGACTTGCTTAGGATTGATAGCCTTAGAGGCAGATATGAAATTGTTAAAGGATGAAGTTAAAAACTTGACAAAACAGAAAGGAAAGAGGAAGAAGGAGGAGGAGGAGGATGTGGACAGCAGCCAAATTGAAGATATATACAAGAAATTGCACTCCTTGGACTCTCGCTTAGGGAAGGCCAAGACTAGGCATGATTACAACATTGCCATCTTTAGGGCGATTGAGGAATTTATTGAACAACACGTCAGAAGTGTCTCCAACCTAAGCGGAGTGCCGCAACTCTTTGGGGTACTGATAAAGAAAGCAAGAAGACCTTGGAGTAGCTGGATTCTAATGATGCTGCCCATATGACTACTTTGGGTATGTTTAAATCCTGGAAGAATATCAAAACCATCATAGACAAAGCTACTAGGAAGTAGTTGCAGTTGATTCTGTTGTCCTTGTTTATTTTTTTGCTATTTTTTTGCGGTTCTTTTACTACTTTTTTGCAGTAATTTTGCTATTCTGTCACGTTTTGGTAGATGTTTTTTAGCTACTTTGAACATCATTGTAACATTTGGATTCTGATCCTTTTCACTCTGGTTCTCTTGCTTATCCTGGCTTTTAGGCCTTCTTTTGTATTCAAGGGTATAGTCCCTTTCAAAAAACTATTTTCCAATAATAAAAATATATATACTTCAAATTTGTTTCCTATTTCCATTTCTACTGTAACCATTTATTCAAAAACTATAATAACTTTATTCTACATTCAATTTTGCTATGCATACACTATTTGCATCTTACAACTTCTATATTTCTTCTTTCTCATTTTCAATAATACAACTACAACAATGAAAGTAAACTTTCTTTTTTTCCCTTGAGCATAGCTCATTTCTTTTAAAGCAAAGAACTTACTTTCTCACAATACAACTTTCAACTAAACTTTTACACATGATTTCCATTTTGATTATATTTCTTTCCATACTACAATTTAAAGAGAAAGGAAATTTTACAACTCTTCAATGAGCTTCCTTCAAATAATATTACAACTTACAATACAACATTTTTTAAACAAAATACAATATTACAAGTCTTCCACCTTGAGTGGGAATAACAAGAAGGTTTTCTCACAAGGAATATTTCCTTTGGACACCAAAAATGCTCCAAGTTTCACAACAAAAAGAGGGGAGAGGAAACACTCTCCACCCAACCAATAATCCAATGGGGAGGAGAAGTCATCCTCCTCATTGGCCCCCGAGCTCCAACCACATTGCAATGAAAAAATGATTCAACTCATGAAAACAAAAAAATCTTCCACATCACAATACAATATTTTTAAAACCATACCAAAACACAAACAATACAACTACAATCATAAGAAGGAAAGCAAAAAAATACACAAGGCTTCAACATGCAAAAGCCCAAGGAGCAAGATCTATAGGGAGGTAACTTATGCCTCCCATAGGGAAATGGGTACCCACCATAAAATGCTTCAATAAACATCTCAAAACCCATACACACTCTTATGCCTCCCTCAATAACCTCTTATGCCTCCCTACAATCTCTTATGGCTCCCTCATAAAAATAGACCAAGTAAGAAATGCAAGAAATTTCTTGTCCAAGGTGGGGAACCCAACCTAAATCCCTTCAAAACATGAAATGAACTCTTATGCCTCCCCACATGTAAGATTCCCATAGTCCCCTCCTACACCACACTTAGGCAATCTACCCAAGCACCCAACAAGCATACCAAAACACTCAAAACAATGCACATATACACAATATAAATATTTTACAAGAGTGTAGCTCCTACCTTTCCATGGTAGATCTTGATCCAATATTCCCACACCAAGCTTCTTCAAGCCCAAACAATCACCAAGAAGCTCCAACAAATCCAAAAGCACTCCAAAATCCTCTAACTCCAAAAAATGCAAGAGCACAAAGAAATGAAGTAACCCCCAAACAAGAAAAAGAACTTGAATAAATAGAAAAGGGAGAGAGGAGGGTGAGGTGGCTCCATGTAGGATGCCACATCACTCATCCTCAACTCCACCTCACAAGTCAAACCTCAACCCCAATGCACCATAAATTGGTGGGTGAGAGGAATGACAAATTACTTACACACACAATCCAAGCCCACACCCCCTAAGGACAAACTTTAATTACATGAAAGAAAGTGCAATAAAATTTTACCTTTTTGTCTTCCCAAAACACATAATGGGGTCTATTTTTTACCCCCAACCCATAGGTAGGGTTGGTATAGCAATTTAAGAGGTGTGGGACAAGTTTGACTTGTCCCACAAGCCTCCAAAATTGGCCCTTAAGGCCAAATTCAAATTTCCATGAAGGGGTAGAGTGTACAACACTCAAGATCACAAGCACTCAACTTACAACACATAACCCAAGAGCCATCTAATATAATAAATGAAATCCTTTTGACCCATCCACAATTAATTTAGTAAAAAGATTAATTTACTAATCTAGACACAAATCAAGTAATTAATAAAAGGAGAATACATCACTATAAAATCACATATTAAAATCAAATAAAGGAAACTAATAAAAGAGATAACACACAACCCCTTGGTCACAATTGGAGGTGATCCCCCCCATGGGACCCTCTAGCAACAATACAAACACACACACACATAAAAATACATGTTGCCATGGTGACCCTTGTTGAATTCATTTAGCATTCCAATGTGGTTGGTCTCCAATCCCCTCGTTATTTGTTGTGACATGTTTACCTGAAAAACACATAACACCTCCTTGGCCTCATGGCCACATCAAAACATCCAAAATAAAATATACAATATAAATCCACAATCATCTATATATGAATCAAAACATCATCTAGGCAAGTAACAATATCATTTACAATTTCTAACAACATCTCGATTCTACATTTCATCAATATCCATATGATCACAAGATTAGTTCAATTTTTAAGGTCTACTCAAAATGACGAAAGTAGAGAGTCAGAATTGTATATAACCATGTCAACAACATATCATCATCAATATAATTTGTCTCTAATAATCCACATACATCATACTAAGAATTTGAATCAACAATAAATCAAGATCGAAATCAATAATAAAAAGTGTTGAATGGAAGTGGGCACTACAATTTGCACAACAAAACTTTGTGCTCCAACCGATCATCGTCGGGATTTTTTTGTCCAACCCACATGTTACTTTCTGTAATGGATTGGGCGATCGGAAATTTCAATGCCTTCAGCATTTGAAGGTTATGGGACTTCATGTAGCTACACTCCTAGTTATTGATTATCAGAATTCTTGTTTATCTATTATTAAAGAGAGAGGGACCTGTAGCTAATCCTCATTGACCCTATCAGACGGCGTCCCCAATAACTTGGGCAACAAAATCTATATCACTGGTGTTGACCTGTTGAAGCCTTTAAGAAATTAGCACAAGGTTTAAATAAATTAAACTTACCTTGATTCAGAAGACGGCTGTAGATGGGAAGAACCTGCACAAACAACCCTAACTTCTGCTGCTCAGACAACAATTCCGTCAAGTACCACGTACTGCTACAGATCTAAGGGTCACGTGTCCGATCCACTAAATTGTTAGAAAACAATATTGAGAACAATATTCCTACAGACTATATATATACGTCATTCACCATGCAATTGTTAAAAAGGAAACGCTGAAAATATCTTTTAATAAATTTTAAAAAATAAAAAAATGTCATAACCTTCACGTTAAAAGTAAAGTCAAAGCAACATGCAAAATCTAAAAAACAAAATTGTTGGAAGAGTAAAAAGAAAAATTGTTTAAAATACCAAAAGAAAAGGTTAATGCATGCAAAAGCTATAAAATAAAATTTAGAAATAAAATTAAAATTATTAGAAAAATAAAAAACAAAATTGTTAGAAATAGAAAAACAAAATTGTTAAAAATAACAAAAGCTGTCATTTAGGTCGTCAAATTTGACACTACCCCATGAATTTCCGTGAATTCATTTCTCATAGGGGTAACGCCTTCAGCGTAATTGTATTAGCTCACATGATCTCGGAAAATACAACATATTCTTTGAAGTTTGAGTAGTAAAGAGAATGTCGTGTCAACTCGATTTCCACATGGTAAAAAATTATAAGAAAACTTATTTATAATTATGGGATTTAAAGCATCTATTGCATATCCATAGCCTACGTACACACCCAAGTCCATCTCACATCTCTAAGAAAATTAGTGATTATGGGATTTAAATCCTCTATACATTTCATCCCATTCACGACCATCCATGACATATCCATCGAGCACCCCGTCACTTTCATTTGCACTCACCACCTCTAACAATGTCTTTAAAAGATCATCATATTGCAAAACTAACAAGTCCACATATTGCAATAACTCATATTCTCTTAAATGGAGGCATTTGAACGCTTGAATTTATTGAAAGAAATAAATATTTTTAATGAGGTCCATGAGACCAAGGATTCACATCATTAAAGATTCTATTCCACACGCAGGGGTTGTTTTAAAGGATGACGCTTGGGCCCTTCAATCTCTTACGTTGAAAAAGCACCCACGAACATCCACCACAAACTGTTTACGTTATCATCGGGATATATCTTGATTACTACTTATTTGATTAATTCAGGGGATCAAATTTGAAGTTGTCAATGCCCTTCAAATGTATTTTAACTTGTCATAGAAGGGTGTTTAAAAATTTACACTTCAAAAGAAATTTAAAATTTAAAATTACATGTCAATATTGAAATGAGGTCACTTATGTTAATTTTTCATTAGAAGGGCAATATAAAAATCTCATATATATATATATATATATATATATATATATATATATATATATATATAATGTCATGTTAATTTTTATAAATATTGGATTCATTTTAATAAATTAATTATTAAATGAATAATTGTAGTGCATAACTCATACTTACTTCTATTTTCCATGTGAAAATAAATTTATTTTCACTTTAAAAAATCATGCACAAAATCTAAGGAGAAAACGAATCACCACTAAATAAGCAATTAGTTGAGTGTTTCTATTTTCATAAGAGCAATGTTAGTTTTTAACTTTTTCTAGCCATTAAATCAATTTGGGGATTTTATTCTCAATGCCCTTATTTTATTTTGAAAATTGGGTTCTTATTATTTCCATATTTTGGTTAAGTTAATAATGCTAATTGTGATGTCTCTAAGTTAACAACTTCAATATTGTGTAATCAATGGATAGCTGGATTATTTTAGAACTCTTCCATGCTCTAAATTACTCTTGCATTCGAGATAGATTAAGGTATGTAAGGTTAAATTGCATTTAGATTTTTGAAGTTTGAAAAGTTCATGTTTTACATTTATTTTATATGTAATAAATATTTTGTGTTTATTATTACAACCTTAATAGGCTTTAGAAAATTACAATTTCTTTGATCACTCTAAATTGTCTAACAAATCTTATATTTTTATACCAACAATTTGGCATTGAATGCCAAAGGAGTTTTTTAATAGTCCTAAAAATTTAAGACTGGAAAATATATGAGAAGTAAAATATAAGTTTTGTAGTGAATCTACATAAAGCACATTCGAAGAAGACGTGTTCAAGACATGCGACTAATTTTGTGAAGATGAAATGTGAAAAGATTTATTTCCTAACTTAATGAAAATATGGAAAATTTTCTCACACTTCCAACAAGTACATCAGCGTGTGAGAAATTATTTTCTAAGTTAAATCGCATTCAAACTCTTGAAAGGTCTAGACTATTTGGATACATTAGACACGTTAATGTCTTTATCTCTTTCTGCACCTCTCAAAAGTTGGATATAGTAGATTGGAATGAGTTATATGAGGAATGGAAAAGAATGAAATGTCAGAGATCTCTTCCTTTGAGTGATGCAACATGTAATTACTTTTTTGAATCTCTATTATTGAATTTAACTACCTTTCAAAAAAATAGTTAATTTTTCAATATTTAATAATTTTTAGTTTTTTCATATTTATTTCGTATAAAATAATCAAATATAGATTGTGTTGGTGCTCAAAATAGTCTCGCCCCATTTTTCCATTGAAAATCTATCAATTTATGGCCTCTGCCATATTTTATCTCCCGTGTTGTGCCTGAGAAGTCTCTACCTTCCTTTTTGTTGTCGTAATCAATCCGTTCCTAGGTCGAGGATCATGTATGGATCCATAGTTTTGTTTCTTTGTTTATCTAGAAAAGGTCTGTAATTTGGGTCTCTCATTCTCTGTTCATCTAAAAACATGGGCTCTACCGTTCTTTTTGTTTTCCACCATCGAGATTTGTTGTCCTTATCATTTTTGTCCTAAATACCTGAAGAAACATGAATGGTTATAGCTCAGAGGATTGTATTTGAGCCTTGTAACATTTCTAAATTCTCTTTCCTTGGAGAAAATTTCATCTGCTATTTGAAATGGTGATTTTTTTGCATTTTACGGTTTGACGGGCATTTTTCCGATCAAATTTACATCCTTGCATCAACAGGAAACATGGCCTCTTTTGGTTGGACGTGGCTTGGCGGGGTACTTAAAAATTCTATGAATCACCTCAACTTAAACACTTGTCTACATGGAAGAACAATGCTCATTTGAAGATTTTCTTTTGGTTTGGCCTTGGAGTAGTCATTGGGAGGACACGTGGAGGTTTCACGGCTTTTCCCAAACTTAGACAAATTTTTATGTAGCTAATACAGTTTGGTGGGACAAGGACACATGGTGAGTCTGCGCTCATTCAAGGTCTCAACTTTTGGGACCACCTCAAGAAGAGCCATTGTGATGCGTGGTAGTTTGAAAAGTAAAAAGGTGGGGAAGTGGACCATCGGGGGAAACTTGGATTTTTGCCTCTTAAGGATTAAAATATCAAAATGGCCCGCAAGCTTGACAAAGGAGGTCAAGGTTGGCTTTGAAAAGTCAAGGGGTGGGGAAGCAGACCATCAAAGGAAACTTTGATTTTTGCCTCTTGTCATCAAAAGGATTAAAACATCAAAATGGCCCACAGCCCGACAAAGGATAAGTCAAAATCTGATGGGAAGGTCAACGACAGAGGTGCAGACTTTCGGGGGAAAAAGGAGCTAAAGTATAAAAAGGGAGCACATTTCTATTGGGACCCACATTGGGACACATGTTAGGCCCATTTTTCAAAGGTGGAGGGGTGGAGCAAAATAGGAATTTTTTTCCATTTTTTCAAAAGGTTGTAAAAGGTCAAAAGTAACCCCCGGGCCCATTTTAAATTGAATCTTCCATATGGATGGCCCAAATTCAAAGTAGAGATCAACGGTAGTTGTGCATCTGTATCTAATTTTCCCCCCATTTTTACTAAAAAGCTCTTGGAGATGCGAGTCTTCATGATTTCTTGATATTTCCTACATGCCAAATAGAGAGGAGAGTTAATTTGATATCTAAATTTGGTGGGAAGATCTGGAGATGTATTTTACCATTAAGATGAGATCGACCCTTGGGCTTGATCTGATCTTCCATTTTTCCTTCCCGGGCATGCAAAGAACCAGATTTGACAGATTAGGGGTGGAAGTGGTTGGCGAGTAGAAGGAAGAGTGATCTACTAGAAGGAGGAGTTGAATGCGGGAGATATTCGAAGAGATCTTCCTCTGAGCACCTGACACCTTTTTGTAAATCTGATTCTGGAAATCACGATCAATATCATGGCAAACAACCTGGTGCACTCAATGTTTGGGTTTTGGGGGAAAATATATTGTAAAATGTTATAAATTGCATGAATTTATCGTGTAAATGGCTAGAGTGTTAGAGGTCAAAGAAAATTCCCAAGAGGAAAATTTGACAGAGTCCGCCTTTGTAAGAAACCATCTAAGAAACCTATTTATCTCTTTTGTATTAAATTTGATCGTGTCAAGGTGGTTGTGAGTGTACAACCATTGACAAGCTCTCAGATTGTTCTAGAAACTTTCCCTTGCTGATAAATTTAATCAAAATTGAGTTATTATGTGTTGACCACGGGAAAAACTATGTCTACTTCATTTTTGAATGTTTGTAAATAGTTTTTCTTGTTCTCGTTGCAATCTTGCATTGAAATATTTGTGAATCACACAAGATCTTATCCTTGTGATAGTTTTGTGGCATTTGCAATTTCATTTATCAAAAGAGATTTCATTTGATATTGAAATAAAGAAATTTAAAATCACCATGACTCCTAGCATGACTATAATTTTTTTTGTCACCTTTGAGGGTATCTTAGGCATGATGAAATAGAGGTTGATAATGTTTAGTTAAGTTTTTCAATTTGAGTCTTCATTTTGGATTCTTAAATTTTGTGTGAAAACGTGTTGATCTAGGCCTCCATTGAAGCACATATTCTGGTTAAAGGAAAATTTTAGCTATCTCAAAGCATTCGTCATTGTCTAAGCTTTCCATTTTTGTAATTGTTCTCAGAGATATGGAAAATCAAGTTCATTCTACCTCACCTCCTACCAAATTTTTATTAAAAACAACCAATCCTACCTGTACTACCCCTGTTTGTCCTGTGTGTGTACAAATGCATAATTTTTATTACCAAAACATGCAGGAACAATCAGGATTTCAAATGTCTTTAGTAGCCTGAACCTTGCCTAGAAAATATCTCCACTATTTAGAGTGACAACTCGTGAGAGTTAGGTTTTGTTGTATTGATCATATTTTCTCCAAGGTCTTATTCGTAACTTCACAAAGAAGGATATCTACATCTCCTCCACAAACAATAGGCTACTGCTGAATGGTCCTCTCACCCTAGTTGAAAGGAAAACAATAAAGTGGTGCGGATAGATCAAATCCTCTTGAGGGTGCTACCCATTTCATCACATCTGAGTGACTAAGAGCAAGCTGCATATCTTCCCCAGCTACAAAATGACATACAACATGGTCTACTTGTCTCTATGCTTCCTTTCGGCACTGTGATGCCGCTTTGCTCAACTTTTTGAGGTGAAGCAATTTGGGTACCAACATCTAAGTGGTGCCACCTTTGGGACCTGCTATTTTTAAGTTACCGGGAATTGATTTGCATTCTTTGAGACTAATTTATTGATTTTTTTCACTTCAGTATCCATTTATCCCGTCAACAACACCTAAGTGGCACCGTTGTCGGGGACATTGTGATTATAGTTCATACTTCAGACCCTAGTAAGCATTTCTTATATGCTCTAAGTGCCAGAATCTTGTTTCAACATCATCCTGTGTTTGGGCTGTAAGAAGTTTCAAGGTTACAAGTGTTGTGTGCAAATTTTTCCAGTCTCTACAGTTTTTCTCAAGTATTCATTGATAAATCTTGGTAAAAAGAAGGTCAGATCTTTCATTTCTAGTTTCTAGTGTTGACAGACATTTAAAAGATCATATTTTTAGTGCATTTGCACAACTAAGGTGGAAATCCTTAGTGGCGACTCCCTATTGATCTGATTTTTGATAAATACTAGTGTCTTAAAATTTTTCAAGTGAGATTTGTTACTAGTCTTTGAAATTCTAGAAGGAAGATGATCTTTCTTCTCTAAGGATCTTGTTAGGACATTATTTCTAGAGCTAGGAAAAAGAAATTTAGAAGGAAGAAGAGCCTGGAGAGTTATAGGAGATCAGGATTCAAGAAAAGAGATCCCAATTGGTGAAAGTGATCAGCCTATCATTGAAGATTGCCATTCAAGTTCTTTTGAATTAGGTAGTCTCTTGTGGAATTGAATTCTCCATCTGGAGAGGGGCCTTCATTTGAATTTGAAAAGTTTGCTTCTCATTCTACCCCTATGTTCTCCAAAGTTGATAGGGTTTTCCAAGAAACACAACCTTCAGGGGATATCCATTTTGAAAGTTATACTCTTGTGTTTCAAAGGCCCTTTATCCCTTGTCAGTTTGTTTCTCCCCAAGATCACCTCCTCGAATCAACATGGCCCATCCCCCACCAGACCTCCATTTGTTATAAATACCTTTGGACCTATAAATTTTGTGGGAATGGTTGGTTATCCAAATGCAATTCCTCAAGATGTAAGAAACAAACTACCAAAGTTCCAGGGAAATAATGCTATAACTAGTGATCAACATTTAAATATTTTTATCAACATGATGGAAGAATTTGAGATTGAGTTTGAAGATGTATACATAAAATTGTTTGTTCATACTTTGGAAGAAGATGCAAAGGAATGGTATAAAGCTTTTCCAGATAATTCCATTGATTCTTGGGTAGAGATGAATAATGTATTTAGATTACAATATGGTGATAGAACAGACCCTAGGTTTCTTCTACTAGAGTTTGAAAATATCAAGAAGAATCCTAATGAGTCAGTACATGATTTCAACAAAAGTTTTAACAAGACCTTGAGGAGATTTCCTGTTAACTTAAGGCCATGTGATGAATCATGTTTGATCAAATATTCAGATGCATTTGATAAAAAATTTGTTTACTACTTGAGGGACAAGAACCCTACAAATTTGAGGCAGGCCTTCACCATGGCTCAGTAAATTGATAAAAATATCAAGGCAATTAGAAAACCTCCTAGAGGGGAGGTGTGAATTTGCTTAACCGGAAAAACCTTAAACAAATAAGGCTACTAATTTAGAGGAGGTTGTGAAAACTTTGGTAGGGGTTGTCAAAGAAATATCTTACAAATTAGCTTGGGCTAAGAAAGGGATTGTGCATAGCTCACAAGGTCAGTACAAGCAACAAGGCCAAGACAAATTTATAAATCATCATAGAACTTATGAAAAGGCAAGGGACCTATTGGATTTGGAAACAAACAACCCCAAGGCAGGAAAACATATTTTAGTCTTGTCCCATTTTGCCATTGAAAATATATCAATTTATGGCCTCTGCCATATTTTATCTCCCCATGTTATACCTGAGAAGTCTCTACCTTCCTTTTTGTTGCCATAATCAATTCGTTCTGGGCTAAGGATCACGTATGGATCCATAGTTGTTTTTCTCTGTTTATTTGGAAAAGGTCGTAAATTTGGTTCTCCTGTTCTCTGTTCATCTAAAAACTCGGGCTCTTTCATTCTTTTCATTTTCCACCATCAGGATTTGCTGTCCTTATCATTTTTGTCCTAAATACCCAAATAAAAATGAATGGATGTAGCTTAGAGGAATGTATTTTAGCCTTGTAACATTTCTAAATTCTCGTCCTGGAGAAAATTTCATCTCCGGCTAAAATGGTCATTTTTCTACATTTTACGGTTTGTGGGCATTTTTCCCGATCAAATTTACATCCTTGCATTAACAGGAAACGTGGCCCCTTTTGGTTGGATGTGTCTTAGTAGGGTACTTCAAAAAATTTTACGAATCGCCTCAACTTTAAAACCTGTCTACGTGGAAGAATGACACTCATTTGAAGATTTGATTTTTGGTTTGGCCTTGGAGTAGCATCGGGAGGACACGTGGAGGTTTCAGCTACTTTGCCCGAACTTAGAAATTTTTTATACAAACTAATATAGTCCGGTAGGATAGGGACACATGGTGAGCCCACGCTCATTCAAGGTCTCAACTTTGGGGACCATCTCAAGATGCGCCATTGTGACATGTGGTAGTTTGAAAAGTCAAAAAGGCGAGGAAGCGGACCATTAGGGACAACTTGGATTTTTTGCCTCTTAAGGATTAAAATATCAAAATGGTCCACAAGCTTGAGAAAAGGGAGGTCAAGGTTGGATTTGAAAAGTCAAAGGGGTGGGGAAGCGGACCATCGGAGGAAACTTGGATTTTTTTGCCTCTTGTCATCAAAAGGATTAAAACATCAAAATGGCCCATAGGCCCGACAAAGGATAAGTCAAAATTTGATGGGAAGGTCAATGACAGAGGTGCAGACTTTCGGGGAAATTTGGAAAAATTTCCTTTTGTGAAAAAAGGAGCTAAAGTATAAAAAGGAGAGCGTTTCCGTTGGGACCCACATTGGGACACGTGTCAGGCCCATTTTTCAAAGGCGGAGGGGCAGAGCAAAATGGGAATTTTTTCCATTTTTTCAAAAGGTTGTAAAAGGTCAAAAGGAACCCCTGGGCCCATTTTAAATTGAATCTTCCACGTGGACGGCCCAAATTCAAAGTAGAGATCAACGAAAACTGTGTGTCTCAGATTCGATTTTCCCCATTTTTACTAAAAGCTCATGGAGATGCGAGTCTTCATGATTTCTTGATATTTCCTACATGCCAAATAGAGAGGAGAGTTAATTTGATATCTAAATTTGGTGGGGAAGATCTGGAGATGTCTTTTACCATTAAGATGAGATCTGACCCTTGGGCTCGATCTAATCTTCCATTTTTCCTTCCGGGCATGCAAAGAACTAGATTTGACAGATTAGGGGTGGAAGTGGTTGGCGAGTAGAAGGAAGAGTGATCTACTAGAAGGAGGAGTTGAATGCGGGAGATATTCAAAGAGATCTACCCTCTGAGCACCTGACACCTTTTACGAGATCGATTCTCGGGAATCACGATAGAGATCATGGCAAAGACTTTGGTGAACTCAATGTTTGGATTTTGGGGAAAAAATCTATTGTAAAATGTTATAAATTACACAAATTTATCATGCAAATGGTTGAAGTGTTAGAGGTCAAAGAAAATTCCCATGAGGAAATTTTGACAGAGCTCGGCTTTCTAAGAAACTATCTGAGAAACTTGTTTATCTCTTTTGTATTAAATTTGATCGTGTCAAGGTGGTTGCGAGTGTACAACCATTGAAAAGCTCTAAGATTGGTCTAGAAAATTTCCCTTGCTGATAAATTTAATCAAACTTGAGTTATTATGTGTTGACCTTGGGCAAAAATATGTCTACTTCATTTTTGAATGTCTACAAATAGTTTTTCTTGTTCCCGTTGCAATCTTGCATTGAAATATTTATGAATCACATAAGATCTTATCCTTGTGATAGTTTCGTGGCATTTGAAATTTCATTTATCAAAAGAGCTTTCATTTAATAGTGAAATAAAGAAATTTAAAATCACTGTGACTCCTAACATGACTATAATTTTTTTTGTCACCTTTGAGGGTATCTTAGGCATGATGAAATAGAGGTTGATAATGTTTAGTTAAGTTTTTCAATTTGAGCCTTCATTTTGGATTCTTAAATTTTGTGTGAAAACGTGTTGATCTAGGCCTCCATTGAAGCACATATTCTGGTTAAAGGAAAATTTTAGCTATCTCAAAGCATTCTGTTGTCTAAGCTTTCCATTTTTGTAATTATTCTCAGAGATATGGAAAATCAAGTTCATTCTTCCTCACATCCTACCAATTTTTATTAAAAACAACCAATCCTACCTGTACTACCCCCGTTTGTCCTATGTGTATACAAATTCATTTTTTTATTACCAAAATATGCGCAGGAACAATCGGGATTTCAAATGTCTTTAGTAGCCTGAACCTTGCCTAGAAAATATCTCCACTATCTAGAGTGAAAACTCGTGAGAGTTAGGTTTTTTTGTATTGATCATATTTTCTTCAAGGTCTTACTCATAACTTCATAAAGAAGGATATCTCCATCTCCTCCACAAACAACAAGCTACAGAAGGGTCCTCTCACCCTTGTTGAAAGGAACAACCAAAAAGTAGTGAGGATAGATCAAATCCTCTTAAGGGTACTACCCATTTCTCCACATCTGAGTGATTAAGAGAAAGCTACATCTCTTCCCCGGCTACAAAATGACATACAACATGATCTTCTTGTCTCTAAGCTTCCTGTCAGACCTGTGATGTTGCTCATCTTTCTGAGGGAGAATCAATTTGGGTACCAACAGATTGAAAGGTAATTAAAATTTTCTTTTTTCATTCAAGGAAACATATTGTTTAATGTCACTTACAGAGTTTCAATTTTAACCTAGCCCTTCAAATGAAATTATTAGGAGCCTTTCAAATTCGATCACTAGTCATTATGTTTACCCACCTATTATTTTATCACTAAGTCAAGATGTTCGACATCTTTAATACGCTGCCACTTTAGGAAAACTTGTACGTGGGTGGCTAAGTAAAGATGCAAGGCCAGAAAATGTAACACTGCAAAATGATGCTCTAGAACACACTACAACCCAACACTTAACCTAAAAATCTGCGACTAATTTTTTTTTTTTTAAGTTATAAAAAAGGTTACAAGGGTGTTTTGTTGGTGTGTGTATTTTTCCACATCATTAGGTGAGTCATCTCACTTAAGTGAGATCGTAGGTCCATGTGTCTTTTAGGGGTCATTATGAGATTCTCTTACGCGTCATTGCGTCAGCACATCAGTGTGTCAGTGTGTCAGGACGTCAGTCCATCATATGTTTGATTGGGAGTTACACTTCTATTATGGGAATGCAACTCTCCCTCTCTACTCAAGTTGTCATGATTTCAGCACTGGAGGTTACTCAGCACCTCCTATATGTACACCCCATTTGATCTATGAGATAGAGGAGAGTTTTATGGCTTAACCAAGTTCTGCCCATGTTTCAAATCTTTGCATGCACATTCGGTTGATGCTTGCTCATCCCATGATCTCTTCACGTTGTCATTCACACGTCCATTTATGTGCACGTCGTCCCTTGTGATCCTCGCTTACGGGTTTTAAACCCTCTTTCATGGTATCAGAGCGGATCTTGTGGATCCGTGCACTCCTCGGCGTTGCTCGTGCATTTTTCCGGCTTCGGTGTGATATCTAGTTCTCATTGTGTGTGTCGTAATGGATATTTTGTTATGTGCTTCAGTGCATTGATTCGAGCGCTTATACCTCCACTCGATTGTTTGTGGTTCATGGTTTTCAGTTCATGGTTGGATCTACATGTGTTTTATGTGTGTTCGGGGTGCATTTCAAAGTTCACGGGTTGTAGATTTCTGAGTTTAGTCTTTCCTGAGCTCACCAGTGTTTTGTGCTCCACCGATGTGCATTGTGCTCATGTCTTTACCAGCTCATGCATTAGTGGTTCGTTGCAAGTTACCTTTGCACTATAGACAGCTTGGGAGTGGTCTTTTTTGCTCCGTTTCAGCTCCAGCTAGCCTCACATGGTTCCTCCAGCTACCTGCTCATGAAAACACTTCATTTCTCCCAGCGTGTTGGCTCCAACCTGCTCCATCTCCATGCACCTGCTCCTTGGGCATTTCAACCTGCTGCTCCACCTACTTTTTTTGCTTTGGAAAATGTTATTCTCAGCCTCTGGCACGTTTTTTCTTGCAGACCTGTGTTTTTTTCTCCTTGCAGACCATTTTTGGGTGGTTGCACAGCTGCTCGTGGTTCCTCCAGCTCCACCACTCCAGCCTTGGCACGTGGCCCTGCTCCAGCACCTCTAGCTCCTCCACACGTAGCATTTCCTTGCTATAACCTGCATTGGAATCCAACAAATTACGTTTTTTAATTGGAAAAATGTTTTTGGTTTGCCTTTTTTGGTCGCTCCAACCTGCAACCCTGTGCACCAAACCATTACCACTAGCTCAGGATTCAACAGTTACAGCACGTGGAGGAGATCCTTATTCTCGGCCCTCCTTCCAAGTACCATGTGGAGGTCTGCAAATAAAAAAAAATGTTTTTGAATTCTACTTTACCAGCACGTGGCTCCATTCCCAACAGCTCGGTCAACATTGCTAGCTCTCCCTCTTGTGTGGGCAGTCAACCCACCTCTTCCACCTCCTTTTTTAATGTTTTAAGGTGGTTTAAAAAAAAATTCAGTTTGGCATTGTATTTTTTTAAAATTTTGGGTTTTTGGTTTGTATTGTTCTCCCTCCTACGAGTGTTGAAGACGGAGGGTGAGGTCCGGGGTTGGCAGGAGGCTAACCCCCTTGCAGTCAAAACAAACCCCTACTAAAATTTTGTTTCATTTCCAATGAGTACCCACACGATACCCTTTGCACCCATCTCGTGCACTTTTTTAATGCATTTTGCAGCGTTTATTGCTTTTTCTCATCAGTTGCGGGAATTGTTTTTTGCTATAAATTTTGACTCATTGCTTGGATCTGAGCACTTCTTTAGTCAAATTTGCATGTTTTTTCACAATCTACATGATGGGATTATCAGTTTTGTAAATGCACTACTTTTATTAAGTTCCGCATTCTAGGGGGTTACTTGTACTCTTGGGCCTACACACACAGACACATTATCGGCCGAGTCCGATGTCTTGCTTTTGTGCATCTTTCATTTTGCATTATGGAGAGTGCTCTTTCTAGACGTGAGCATCATAGGATAACCTTACATCCTCCGTCACTTCTCACTGGGAGAGGGAACTATTCAGCTTGACATGCTTCCATGGAACGTTACTTCACCCATGAGGGTCTTTTACCCTTCTTACTTGGGCCAGTTCCTGCACCCACTGATCATCGTCATCTAGAGGAATTCCTTGACACTTGTGACCACATCTATGGTCTGATGATACATGTCTCTTGTTCTCTCTGGTTTCACGTGGCACACTCAGATCCACCTCACCATGTCTAGAGCATTCTTCAGTCCCTCTATGGAGACCCTTCACATATTGCCGCCATTGTTGTTGTTGCTGATTTAGTTGTCTCCTCCATTTCTTCATGTGATGATAGTTCCACTAACATAGGATCACTTGGTTCTACTTCTGATGATGAGAATTGTGCATCTAGTTCTGATGTTGAGAGTACTACAGAGGACTCTTCTCCTCTTTCTCTCACTATTCTAGAGAGTGTTGACACTTCCCACATCTCATTAGATATCAAGCAATCTTCTACTCAGTCTCACACCATCATTACACCAGCCTCCTTTCCACTTCCAGTGTATGAGGCCCATTCCACTCCTCTACCTTCATTGGATGACTCATACCTATTTGACATCGCTCTTCTATTTGTTGAGCCCCCTCATTGGGACGAGTATCTCGCCTAACCTTAGTTGTCTTTTCACGTGAGTCTACTTGTGATGCACTACTGAGTCCGTCATCCATCTACATGTGTTTCGAGAGGATTTCATCATCTCTGTTATTGGGAGTTCCCCTTCTGGGACTCTTACCACTTCCACTTTTCGGAGACCTTCATTGATCCACCCTCAGTTGTGGATCCCTTTTCTGTTGTGGAGGATGTTTTGTTCCCTTCACATCACTTGGACATCCTTTCTATGGGTGTTCCTCTTTTTCACTTTGATAGTTCTACGCACGTGGCATTACCTTCGGTTCCTTGGCACTCACTCGCTAGACCTATGTCACACTTTCGTGCACCAGACTTAGAGTTCTTCATGTTGCTACCTTTAGTTTCCTTTGTGGAGTGGATGGACTTCCAAAGCATGTCATTTCTGTCCTTCCTAAGGGTAGGCACATAGTTCATTGCGGGTGGCTCTTCTTCAATCTAGAGGCAGAGGATCTCGTCATCGACATTCTTCTAGGAGACCTCCTAGAGTTGCAGAGTTTAGATCCATCCATGGCATCTTCTGCATTCCTCTCGTCTCCCTCTTCTTCTCTTTTCTTCTTCTTTCTGAGAGATTTCCTCCTTGTACATGGGTACCCTTTCAAGCTCGTCTATGGCCGGGACCCATATTTGGCATCTTTCTTAGATTAGAGAGTGTGTTTTTATCTTGTGGTGGATGTTTTTCCCACTGGGTTTTCCTTCACTACTTGGGATCTTCTTTCTTGTATGTGGGTACATCATTAGGCTTTGTGCTGGGACCCATTTCTCATTTCTAACTTTCCACCTCATCCTAAGTTACGATGAAGGGGGTGTTGGTGTGTGTATTTTCCACATCATTAGGTGAGTCATCTCACTTAGGTGAGATCATAGGTCCATGTGTCATTTAGGGGTCATTATGATATTCTCTTACGCATCAGTGCGTCAGCATGTCAGTGCATCATATGCATCATTGGGAGTTACACTTCTATTCTAGGAATGTAACTCCCCTCTCCACTCAAGTTGTCATGATTGTAGCATTGGGGGTTACTCAACACCTCCTATATGTACACCCCATTTGATCTATGAGATAGAGGAGAGTTTTATGGCTTAACTAGGTTCTGCCCGTGTTTCAAATATTTGCATGCACATTCGGTTGATGCTCACTCCTCCCAAGATCTCTTCACACTGCCGTTCGCACGTCCGTTGATGTGCACGTCGTCCCTCATGATCCTCACTTGCGGGTTTTAAACCCTCTTTCATGTTTGACCCTCGGGGTTCACTAAATTAACTTACATCACTAAACTCAACTTTAAGATTGATAGGTTGGGTCTAGCTAAAAGATTACACACTATAATTTACTTTACCTCTAAGGTTGATTAATTAACAAATCAACTAGGAAGGTTCCATAGTTACATAGCTAAATGTTTTCTTCTCTTTAGTTAATGTTCAATCCTAAAAAGGTTAACCTTATGTTAATTTATTTAAATTTATTATCCTATTAACTTAGAGTCCTTTCCATTGACTCCTAAGGCTTGCTAAGAACTAAAAAAGGTTTAGCACTCTAAGGCAATTAAATGGCCCCACTCCCCAATTACACATACCCTTAAGGATTTAATTTAAACATTTAAATTACATTTCTACCAAACAAAAGTAGGGTGAAACCTCCACCCTTAGATCAAATCAATCTTGGCCACTAGATCCTAGGGTTCCAAACTAGCCCTAAATTTCCTTATGAATTTCTATTAAAACCTTTCCTTCATTTTATTCTACTCATTTGGTCTATTTGTTTTGCTAAAATTGTAGGTTAGAGAGGAGGAAGCCATGGGAGCAAAAGAGGAAGAACTATGGAAGATTCTACAAGGAGATCTAGTTTAGAATAAAGTTTTATTGTTGTTATTTCTTCCATTCAAGGATTGGGAGGGATTTTCCCTACCAATCTAGGTTTTGGTTCAAGCTATGTGCATTTGGGTTCTCTATTTGGGGAAAACCCTACCCCCATCAATATAAATGAAAAGAATGTTTTTAATTCACCATTTGTATGTTTTATTGCTCAAATCCATGGGATTACTCATTGTTTGTTTCTTTGGTGATTATTAGTTAAATTTTACAACTTAAAATTTAGTATAAACCAGTTAAAGTTTTAGCACATGTGTGGATCCATGGAGTTTTGTCATAAATGAAAAAACCGCCACCCTAAGCAGATCGGCAGGTTCGGGACCGCCACCCTACCTGGGTGACAAACCATGAACCGCCACCCTACTGAGTGGCAGTTTTGAGACCGCCGCCTTAGCCTGAGTGGCGGTTATGGGACCGCCACTCTGCACAGGCGGTGGTCCTATTTCTGAAAAATAGAACCTAAAAACCCGAGATTTCTCAAAAACTAAAAGTTACTAAAAAGTGCTAAAATGCATTCTATTGTCATTTTTGTACATCTAGAGTTCCAGTTTTGGGATTTAATTCTATTTGTTCATTCCTTAGTTAAATCTACTCATTTTAAAATTATTATATAATCCAATAAAAGCACATCTACTTTACAAAGTCATTCCATTATGTTTAACTATTCTTCCATAAAATTTCATGAGCAAAAGGGATTTAAATCTACTTTTACATTGTTATTCTCTTACTACAAAATCAACATTTCCAAATAACAATAAACTTCAAATTTTTTCTCATGTTCTTATTTTCTCTACAACATGTATATATTCAAAACAAATATAACAACTTTATTTTCCCTTCAAGTCTACTATGCATACATTTTTCAAAATCTACAACTTCTATAAATCCTTCTTTCTCTTATACAATAAAAAACTTCATAATGAAAGTAAACTTTCTTTCTTTCTTTCAATGCAACTTCCAACTAACTTTTACACAAGATATTTTTTTATTCTTTCTCTTATACAATATACAAATATTGGAATGCAACTTTTCTCCATGAAATTATTACAAAGTCTTCCACTCAAGGTGGGAAATAATACAAGAATGTAAGCAAAAGAAAATACATTAATACAAGTTCCCCACCCTAAGTGGGAATACAATAAATTATTCTCAAAGGAAAGGTTCACAAGGTCTCCAACAAAACTCCAAGCTTCACAACTCCAACAAGATAGCTCCTCCAAGATTTGTTTGATTCACAACAAAATGGGGGAGAGGCAACGCTCTCCACCCAACCAAGATATCCAATGAAGAGGAGAAGCCATACTCTTCATTGGCCCCCAAGCCCTAACCACATTACAATGGGAGATGATTCCAACACATGGCAACAACAAGCTTCCATAACACAAAAAAATATTTCACAACCATTTCAACCACATTCAAATCAACTACAACACAAGAAATAAGAACAACAAAACAACAAAAACCAAGGCTTAAAATGAAAGCCAAAGGAGCAAGACCTATGGGAGGCCACTTATGCCTCCCAATGGGAATGGGTGCCCACTTTAAATCCTCCAATGTATATCTCAAATACCGTACATACTCTTATGCCTCCCTCAAGTACCCCTTATATCTCCCACATACTCTTATGCCTCCCTCAATCTCTTATGCCTCCCTCATAAAAGAAACAAGAAAGAAATGCAAGCATTCCTTGTACAAGGTGGGGCACCCAACCCAAACTCCCTCCAAACAAAAAGGTAAACTCTTATGCCTCCCTACATGAAATCTCCCCATAGTCTCCTCCTACTCCAAACTTAGGAAATCTACCCACACCCAACAAGCATTCCAAAGAAAACAATACTCAACACAAGCACATAAACACAAAATAAAGCATAACATAAGCAAGGTAAAGCTCCTACCTTTCCATAGTAGAGCTTGTTCCAAGAGTAAATCTCCAATCTCCTCAAAACCAAGCAAGCATCGACAAGCTCCAAAAATCCACAAGAACTCCCAAAAATCCTCTAACTCTCCAAAAATGTAAGAGCACAAAATGATGAAGTAACCCCAAACAAGAAAAAGAACTTCAATAAATAGAAAAGGGAGAGAGGAGGATGAGGTGGCTCCATGTAGGATGCCACATCACTCATCCTCAACTCCACCTAAGAAGTCAAACCTCAACCCCAATGCACCATAAATTGGTGGGTGAGAGGAATGAAAAGTTACTTACACACACAATCTAAGCCCACACCCCCTAAGGACAAACTTAATTACTTGAAAGAAAGTGCAATAAACATTTCACCTTTTTATCTTCCCAAAACACCTAATGGGGTCTAATTTTGACCCCCCAACCCATAAGTAGGGTTGGTATAAAAATTTAAGAGGTGTGGGATAAGTTTAACTTGTCCCACAAGCCTTCAAAATTGGCCCTTAAGGCCAAATTCGAGTTTCCCATGAAGGTAGAGTGTACAACACTCAAGATCTCAAGCATTCAACACACAACACAAAATCCAAGAGAAAATCAAGTCTAATAAATGAACTTCTTTTGGTGACATATTTAATTAGTTTAGGAAAAGATTTATTAACTTTAATAAGAAACTTAGACCCACTAAGATAAAGGGAAAACATACATCAAAATTTAAATAATTAAACAAGTAAATTACATCACTCAAAAGAAACATATACTAACATTAATAAAATGGAAACTAAAACCAAAGACAACACGTGACCCCTTGGTCACACTTTTCCCCTAGCAAAATAATTCTAACACACACACACAATTACATGTTGCCATGGTGACCCTTGTTGAATTCATCTAGAATTCCAATGTGGTTGGTCTCTAATCCCCCATTATTTGTTGTGAATAAATTTACCTGCAAAACACATAAATACCTCCTTTGGCCTCGTGGCTGCATTAAAACATCTATGACAAAATATACAATATAAATCTACAATCATCTATATACGAATCAAATATCATCTAGGAAAATATGATATCATTTACAAATTTCTAGCAACATTTCTATCCAACGTTTCATCCATGTCAAAATGATCACAACATTAATTCAATTATCAAATCCTACTCATGGTGATGAAAGTATATCGCATGTCAGAAATATATATAAATAACCATGTCCACAACATATCAACATCAATATAAAATGTCTCTAATAATCCACATGCATCATATATGAATCGAAATCAACAACAGTCTAGTATCTCTAACATCTAGTATCATGCTAAATAAAAAAGCTACAAAAATGTCCATAAGTGTAGTCGACAGTATTGAAATAAAAAAAAGGTGTCGAAGGGAAGTGGGCACTACATCCCCCTCCCCTTAGAATCAACTTCCTCCTAGAAGTCACTGGAACAAGTGTGGGAGCTGAACTCACAAAGCAATGTAGCATCCTCCCATGTAGCTGCAGTCTCATCATATTTGTCCCACTAGACTCGAACCTTGTCAATCTCTCTGCCTCGAAGGCCTAGGGTCCTATGCTCTATAATGTAGAATTACTCCACCATCACTTGCCCTCGATCCCGCACTGCAATGCGGTCCAACATAGCACGTGATAAGGATCAAAAATATATCTCCTAAGTAAAGAAATGTGAAAAACATCATGGATGTGAGACAAGCTAGGTGGCAATGCTAGACGATAGGCTAAGGGACCGATGCGCTCCAAGATCTCAAAGGGACCCACAAACCTAGGAGCAAGATTAGAACCTTTTCCGTAATGGATAGGGCTCTTATGTGGTCTAACACAAAGAAACACCTTTGTGCCTACCTCAAAACTATGATCTGTCCTATGCTGATCCGCATACTTATTCTACTTGTCATGCGCCTCCTGCAATCTCTTCCTGATCAAAACAACCTATTGCTCCATATCTTGCAATAAGGTTGGCCCAAGAGAAACCCTGTCCTCTAACTGTCCCAACTAAGAGGTGTCTTGCACTCCCTGCCATACAATGCCTGAAAAGGATCCATGCCTATCAAACTTTGGAAACTATTATTGTAGGCAAACTCCACCAAGTATAGATACTCCTCCCATCTTGACTAGTGATCCATAACGTACATCCTAAGCATGTCCTCCAGGATCTTTTCACCCGCTCAGTCTATCCATCTGTCTCATGGTGATATGCCATGTTGAAATTGATCCTCGTCCCGAGAGCATGTTGCATTGTAGTCCAGAAGTGAGAAGTGTATAGAGGATCGTGGTCACAAATGATATTCCACGGAATCCCATGTAATATGACAATCTCATCTAGATATACCCTTGCCACTACACTAGTTGTGTAGGTGGTCTTCACCGGAGAAAAATGAGCCACTTTCTTCAATTTATCCACCATAACCATGATGGCGTTGTGGTGGTATCTCGACGTTGGTAACCCAACAATGAATTTCATGGAAATGGTGTCTTATTTCCACTCCAATATAGCATGAGGAAAGAGAAGGCCAGCTGGATGCTGATGTTTGGCCTTCACCCTCTAACACTCTAAAAAACGTGACACAAACAGAGCTATATCTCTCCAAATTCATCTCCAATGGTATAACTATCTCAAAGTGGCACGCATCTTCTTCTTCTTCCTCCTGGGATGGGTTGAATAAGGTGCATGGTGAGCCTCTGTCAAAATGTCATGTCTCAATCCTCCATCTCTAGGAACATATATCTGACCTCTATGTCTAAGAATACCATCTGCCTCTAATGAAAATCCATCAAATCTCCCCTCGAGGGGCCTCTGAGACTCAATCTCTGCTCTAACTGTAAGGTAGAAGTTGTCATGAGGAAGCTGCTGTAAAATATTTCTCCTCAAATCTGTAACTACCGAGGTAGCTATAGCCACATGTCTCTGTTTGCTCAAAGCATCTACAACCACATTCTTTTTCCCTTTCACATGCTTTATCTCCATATCGTACTCATAAAGCAACTCCATCCAACACCGCTGACGAGCATTGAGATTGGGTTGTGTGAAGAGGTGGTGAAGACTCAAGTGATCAGTCTTATGTGTAAATATTCGGCCAAGAAGGAAATGTCTCCACCACACTAAGGCATGCACAACTGCTGCAAGCTCAAGATCATGAGTTGGATAATTGAGCTCATAATCCTTGAGTTTGCGAGACTCAAAAGTAACTACTCTACCCTCTTGCATCAACACACCTCCAAGTCTGCCAAAGAAGCATCTGTGCAAACATAGAAATCACCACAGAAGATCGGCTTGCTGCTAGAATGGGCGCTGTCGTGAGGCATTCCTTCAGTTTCCCTAAGGCTCGCTCACATCATCGAGAGGGGGCAAAGTTGAGTAAGCAAACATAACCAATCAGCCATTATATTAGTAAGAGGGTGATTTCCATTGTGACATCACCTCTATCGGTCTAAAGATCATGATAAATTACAATTTATATATTAGTGTGGGCCTAGCAATCAACTACGGGATTGATTTTTTGATTAAGTATTTTTAGAGTAGTAGAAGCAATTCGAAAGTGAAGTGAAGAAGTATATCCAATTTGAATAGAAAGAGATGTATATATATATATTGATTTTTAAACACATTTTATAGATAAGAGGAGAGGGGATGACCAAGAAAACAGGTAAGATTTTTTAACCCATGAAGACTTCTCATTTATTTTAGACTTATACAATGAATTTGAAGAGTTTGTAATGAGCATTTTCTTCTCCTAAGTACTCGAATCTATAAAAATGATCTTACTAATAAATAAGCGTAATAGATTTCTAAATTTACAACTCTTCAATATAATTAAACATAAACATTTTGGGCATTCAAAGAAAAATGTTATTGTTAAATAATATTCTATTGAAAAATAAATGTATAATTTTATGAAGGTAAAGAAATATAGATAAATACAAAACTTGAGTGAATTTCAAGATAGGAAAATAAACGTAATAATAACAAATTAATCTATTCAATTCAATGCGGAAAAAATACACCCAAAGCACTAACATTATATTATGTTAGCTCACTTTCATTAGAAAAAAACACAAACATATTCTTTGAACTTTGAGTAGTAAAGAGAATGTCATGATTTCCACATGGTAAAAAATTGTAATAAAATTTATTTATAATTATGAAATTTTAAGCATCTATTGCCAAAAGTCGGTCTCACATCCACTCTTGTTTTGAAGATCCATTGCTTTTAAATTCTTGTTGAAAAAGCACCCACAAACATCCACCCACGTGTATTTGATGGATTTTGTCTCGTATTAGCATTTCATACATATTCTTGATGTGTAATTTGAATGGAGTTTCCTTCCCTCCATTGAATTTTTAAATTTAATGGAGGGAAGGAGGAGTTTAAATAGTCTTCTAGAAATAGAATCCTCTAAATTTAGAGGTAGAGGATATGATTAATTTAGGAGTGGGTTAGATTAATAAAGGATGACTAGGGATGTGATTACATGGAGAGGATAAGTGTATGGTAGATGGGTAGTTGAGTAGGAATTTTAAATTCCTAGAAATGTTTAATGACTTTAGGAAAGGGATTTATAATAATTAATCTTGTGATTAATTATTATAGGGTTAATGTGGGATTTATGAAGTGATGAGTTAGTAATAGGGGTGAAATATATTAAGAATTAATAATGTTTAATAACTATTTTAATTATTTATTGATTATGTCAACATTTTACATGTCTACATTTTTCCCCTCTTTGAAGGGTTATTGTGAAGCAATGGCCGTTCAAAGAAAAAGATATTTCTATGATAGCACGGGTGATGTCCCTCGAGAGGTTGAGCGGGGAGGAAAAATTTGGGTGACCGATCGAAAGGAAGAAAAGATCATGTTCATAAAATTATATAAGAAGTGTTGAGATAAAGAGAGATTGTGGAAAGAAACAATACACCAACCATAGTGATCAAGTGATAGGATGCCCTAGGCAAGAGGGGTGAAACCTGATTGATTGGATTAGAAGGATTGATTGAATGTTCCATTCGGGAAGATTTAGTCGAGATGAATGTGATTGGATGCCCCAATAAATGATATATGAAAGGGGTTAGTTAAGGAACGGATGTCGGCGAGTCAAGAATACCTCTCAAGCACCGAGGGATTGTGGGGTGTGATCTTGGCACAACTAGTGATTGATTGATTTGTCGACTAGTTGGGAATAGTGTCCAAACTGCAGACAATAGGATTCAAACTTGGCTCGGTTGGCTATTGTACCGAATTTATTGATTTTGGTTCCATTACACCACTCGCCTCTAACACTCTTGGTTTTGATTGTAAAGATCAATTGAATGTTTTCAAGGGTTGTCGATTGTTTGGATGGGGATAAGAAGGGTTGGAGTGATAAATGTGTATGAATAGATATTAAAACAAGATGAGGATGATGTTAGATAGTACTAAACGATTATTTTAAAGGGGATGAATGTTGTCCTAAACTATCCACGTGTTCATCATTAGCAATGTTATTGATGTGGCATATGGGAAACTACACCAAGGTATAAAGACCCTGATGGTTAAATTTCCAAATACCTTTGTCCTCATATCATTGAATAAATTAAAAAAGGTCCTCATATCATTGGATTGTGCAAAATAAAAAGAAATAAAAGGGGCATCATATCATTGGCCAAACGAGAAGAAATGAAATAAATCAAACATGGACAAGTAGAAAAAGAAGAAGTGACGAGAATGAGGTGGATTGGTGGATTTGTAAATTTTGGAAAATTTGACAATTTTAATGTGACCATTTTGGTTTTAATTTTGATGTTTGAAATTTTGTGTCATTGTTTTAATTTTTTACGATGTGTTGATTTTTTTATGATTTCTTGGATTTTTAATGATTTTTTAATGAATTTTTAATATTTACCTTTTTTTGAATTTTTACGATTTTTGATTTTTACAAGTTTGCGGATGCATCACTTGCTCACCACCTTGGCATCACTGTTCACATCCGCTTGCTTGTGGTTGGGGAGAGCCTCGTCGTCAACAAATCCCTCCTCCTTAAGTAAGACGATGTTCCCCTCGGTCAAGGCTTTCTTAGCCTACATCTTCTCCTCTTAGTGGTTCTAGTTGGTTCGGTGTGTCTCAAGAGGAATTCCCTTGATTGGGAACCGACCATTTCTGCTACAAGGCTTGATGATGCTATTGATGTTGAGTAGAAAAAGGGTTCTTGTTAGGATGTTTGGGAGCCTATTTTCAACAAGGCTTACCCCCTCGGCTTAGGCTGGGGTGATAAGCTTGATAGTCCACCTCCTCCTCCACCACTTTCCTCCATGTTCGATTCTTCTTGCTTGATCTTTGTGTTCTCCTTTTTTTGATTAACACTCACACTATGTGGCTTTAATGCTGGTTTTATGAGATGATCGGCCTCTTTGGCTCGATTTGATGGAACTTTTGGCATTCTATGGTGTGACTTTTTCCACCCATTTTTGTATTATTAGCATTGTATATCCTTATTTTTAATATAAAAGTGCACTTTTCAATAATAAAAAAATTAATCTAAAATATTTTTATAAAAATTTTCCCAAGTGATAATTATAACTTTAAATAATTGAGCTCTTAAACATATATCAACCATAATACATAAGCATGAAAACAACACTATAGCTACCCACGTACTTTTCACCATATTTTATGAATCGACTAAGATTCAATCCATAATAACAATTTAATGGATTAAAAATGAATTTTTATCATGTCAATACACATTCTCTATATTTATAAATATTTAACAAGCAAGGGGTGGGATCTAATAATATGACCATGTCAACTTTTATTATGTATATTAAATATTGTTAGTCTAAAAATGTATATGAGAAGCAAATACAAAATAGTAATTACTTCCAAAGGCATGCTACAATGGCAACAATGTGGGGAGAAATCTAATATCATGCTCGTAAGAAAAAATCAACCCGACACTAACTTATGGCTGCAACAATGCAAAATAATTCAAATATAAACTATTAAAAAACAATATATAAACTAGCATACATATCTTAGATAAATTTATGTAAAAGACTCCAATTGGTATCACTCTCAAAGTACCTAAATTAGATTTGTGACATAAGTGCAATAGATGCCTCTATATGTCACAAATTTAATATAGGAACCTCAAGAATGATATCTCGTGATATCTTTTACATACATTTATCTAAGATAAATATATAATAGATATATATACAAACTCAATATAGATCATATTATTCATTTTTACTATTCTATAGATGTGTGAATTGAAAGTAAATGAATAATATAATGTGTCACAAACATGATACATCTAACATACCTTATTTATGTTATAAAAAGATACATCTTAAATATCTCTAGCTAAGATTTATAGGTTTAACATTATTATGCCATGAAATAGATAATTTAAATATTACATTTTATCATAAATTAAATTAGATTTTAAATTTATCAAATAAATACTTAAATACATGTAAATAAATATAACATACTATTTAATAGGTAAACAAATAGATAAATAGAAGTATAAAACTTTTTAAGGTAAATATATATTTTAAATTATAAGATTTATCTTACCTATTTAAATGTCATTGTTAAATTAAATTTATGAAACCCTAACAATAAATAATGTTTCATGTTTATGGATTCATTCACTATGTTTTCAAAAGAAAATATTTCATGTTGGAGATTTCACATTATTTTTGGCCTAGAATTACCAACAAGAAAATTGACATATCTCAATCCAGCTAACATTGTTTTTGTTCGAAAAAAATCTAAGTATCCCTTACACTACTTTTGGCTTCCACACTCCACAATATTTTCTAAAAATAACTAGCAATTACATGCAAACATTACAATGGAGAAGCCGAAGAAGATGCGTCGAAGATCTAAATCTTAAAAGACTGAAATATTGCAAGAGGAAGAGGGGTGAGGGGGTTGAGGGAGGAGTCAAGGGGCATGGAAATTTGGGGGGGGGGGAGGTATGCGAAAATATTATTTCTTTTGAGAAAACACACATGAACCACGTGTAATTTATGTCAATAATTTGAATGAGAAAGTGGTTTGATGAATAGATCATTGAGGAAATAGACTTTAGAGATATTATGGAAAGAAAGGTCATATCGATCAATACTCCTAATATCAATTGTTGTTTTTGCAATATCAACAATTGTATTTTGTGGATAGTTAGAGCACACTTTGAAATTTTAGGGTAACTCACTTATAGGTGCCACAAATATTTTAGAGATAGGGACAACTGGAAGGGGACTCGATATCCCATGCCGAGTCGATGTAGCACTGAAATTGATAACCACAAAAATGGTAGGTCAAGTGGTTTTCTACTATCTTTATAGACCATTATCTTAGGCCATTCTCCATGCTTGCAAAAACAATAACAAATATCAACTGCAAGATTTTTCCTTGTGGTTTTTTTTTTTTGACACTATCTCCTTAGCATTTCATATTCTTAACACTCATTGTCAAGTGTATAATCTCATGCATATTATTTTTAAAATTTGGCATTGTGAGGATTTGTAGTACAAGGGGACGATCAAATAATTTGAGAGGATGAAGTGTATGGGTATTCTTGTAAATATTGGTGACATCCTTGTGAAAAATAATTATTCACATGGGTAACAAAGCAATGGAAGTTGAAAGAGTCATGTCAATACTCGCCTTGGATCACAAGATTTTTTCATTATTTTTTCAATTAAAGAGGACAACGCTAATATATTTGAGCTTTGACTTTAGTTCTTAAGAATATTAGGGGTATTTATGACAAGTTATGGAGCCCCATTTTTAACTTCTCTTAAGAGGATCCAAGGGTCACTCCAATTTTGGTAATACTTTTAAACTTTGAGCACAAATGTGAGCAAACACGATTTTGTTGATAATTTGTAACTTTCTTAAAGGGACAATTGTATTTGTTTTAAAACTCATAGATAAAAACATAGTAGTGATGCTATAATTTTTGTTAGATGAAAATAAATGTGAACACTTCTCTTTCTAGAAAGGTATGGTTAAAAATCCCTAAATCAAAATTGTTTGAATAGCTGTTGGACTATGAAAACATCAATTTTAAGTGTATGTGGAGTCGTAAACATGAACATTTAGCTCAAGACTACTCCCAAAAAAAGAAAAGGATACTATTATTTTAAAAGAGAGAGAATTAAAGAATAAATGAAGGCCAATAGTCTAATTAGTGATCTAAAATCCACCTCTATGTGATTAGAGGCTCATAAGAGGACGAGCCTTTAAAAAAATTATAGAATCATTGGAAACCTTGAAGGTTGTGTCCATTAATCAATCCAATTTATAGCCACATTTCCATAATTTGTGTGGTGTGCTGAAGTACACCACCCATATTTGAAACTCATTATCCACAAGAAATTCAGTTATACACGGAAACTTTGTAGCACCACCCATCTTTGAAACCGGGGAGCCTAAACATCACATATGTTTGCATAGGTTGACTGGTCAACTGTCAATGATAAATTCCCCAGAAAGTGGTAAACATCTCATTGGCTATTGACTAATCAGCCTATGCAAACATATGTGCTTCTAGAATACCTTCCAACACATTTCGGATCGAGTACCCTGGTGTCTCCAGTTACTTGTCTGATATCCCATTTTATGGCTAGCTTCATTCCTACAATGAGAGCTTCATATTCCGCTATATTGTTCGTGTAAGGGAATCCAAGTTGAAATGCCTATGGAATCAAGTCTCCCGTGGGAGTGATTAGCACAACTCCGAAACCTAAACCATGAAAGGTAAAAGAGCCATCGAAGTACATTTGCAAAATTGTAGATTCTTTGAGGTACATAATGGATGCATCTGGTAGTTCTAGACTCAAGGGTTCAGTACCTGGTAGCGGAGCTTCTTCCAATTGATCTGCTAACACCTATCCTTTTATTGACTTTTGATGAACGTATTCAATGTCAAACTCACTTAATAAGATGATCCAATTAGCCATCTTTCCGGTTAATGTTGGTTTGAATAATAAATACTTCAAATGGTCAACCTTTGAAATAAGATTTTTTTATTGTTAAGTATATAGTAGCGTAACTTATGGAAAGAAACCACCATAACTTTCTCGATTTGTGGATAATTTAGCTCATATGCTAGCAATGTCCTGCTCAAATAGTATACAACCTTTTCTCTTTTTTCTTTATCATACTGGGCCAACAATGCCCCAATTGCAAAATGTGTAGCAGAGATATAAAGTAACAAGGGTTCTCTGTCATGGGTGGCATGAGAACAAGGTGTTTGGCCAAGTATTGTTTTAGAAAGATAAAATCTTATTTTTATTTGGTCCCCAATTGAAATTAACATCCTTCTTAAGAAGATGTGTAAATGTATGACACTTGTATACTAGCTATGAAATAAACCTTCTACATTTTTTCCCTCTTTGAAGGGTTATTGCGAAGAAATGGCCGTTCAAAGAAAAATATATTTCTATGATAGCACAGGTGATGCCCCTTGATAGGTCGGTGGGGAGGAAAGCGATTTGGGTGACCGCTTGAAAGGAAGAAAAGATCATGTTAGTAGAAGTATATAAGAAGTGTTGAGATCAAGAGAGATTGTGGAGGGATCTAATACCCCAACCATGGTGATCAAGCTATAGGATGTCCCATGCAAGAGGGGTGGCGATTGATTGGATTGGAAGGATTGATTTAATGTTCCATTCGGGAAGATTAAGTCAAATGAATGTGATTGGATGCCCCTGAAGAAACGATATATGAAAGGAGTTACTTACGGATTGGATGTGTGACGAGTCGGGAATACCTCCCAAGCACCGAGGGATTGTGGGGTGTGATCTTGGCATAGCTAGTGATTGATTGATTTGTTTGACTATTTGGGAACATTGTCCAAGTGCATACAATAGGATTCAAAATTGGCTTGGTTGGCTATTGTTCGAATATATTGATTTTGGTTCCATTGCACCACGCGCCTCTAACACTCTTTGTTTTGATTGTAAATATAAATTGAATGTTTGCAAGGGTTTTCGATTGTTTAGATGGGGATAAGAAGGGTTGGAGTGATAAATGTGTATGAATAGATATTTAGACAAGACGAGGATGATGTTATATAGTATTGAATGATGATTTTAAAGGGGATGAGTGTTGTCCTAAACTGTCCATGTCTTCATCATTAGCAATGTTATTGATGTGTCATAGGGGAAAATGCACCAAGGTATAAAGACCCTAATGGTTAAATTTCCAAATACCTTTGTCCTCATATAATTGAACAAATTAAAAAAGGTCCTCATATCATTGGACCGTGTAAAAGAAAAAAGAAATAAAAGGGCGTCATATCATTGGCCAAACGAAGAAATGAAATAAATCAAACATGGACATTTAGAAAAAGAAGAAGTGACATAATGGGGTGGATTGGTGGATTTGTAAATTTTGGAAAATTTGATAATTTTAATGTGACCATTTTGGTTTAAATTTTGATGTTTGAAATTTTGTGCGATTTTTTTAATTTTTTACGATTTGTTGTTTTGTTAATGATTTAGTGGATTTTTAAATTTTTACAAGTTTGTCGGATGCATCATTGCTCACCACCTTGGTATCACTATTCGCATCCACCTGCTCATGGTTGGGGAGAGCCTTGTTGTTGGCAAAGCCCTCCTCCTTCTCCAAGACAACGTTCCCCTCGGTCAAGGATTCCTTCGCCTACATCTTCTCCTCTTAATGGTTCTAGTTGGATTGGCGTGTCTCAAGGGGAATTCCTCGATTGGATCTGACCATTTCTCCTACAAGGCTTGATGATGCTATTGATGTTGAGCAGTAAATGGATTCTTGTTAGGATTTCGGCAGCCTATTTTCAACGAGGCTCGCCCCTCGGCTTAGGTTGGGGTGACAAACCGATGATAGTCCGCCTCCTCCTCCGCCACCTTCCACCATGTTCGTTGTTATTGCTTGATCTTTGTGTTCTCCTTTTTTTAATTGACACTCACACTATGTGGCTTTAATGTTGGTCTTATAAGGTGATCTAGCCTCTTTGGCTCGATTTGATGGAACTTTTGGCATTCTAGGGTGTGACTTTTTCCACCCATTTTTGTATGATTAGCATTGTATATCCTTATTTTTAATATAAAAGTGTGCTTTTCAATAAAAAAATTAATCTAAAGTATTGTTATAAATTTTTTCCCAAGTGATAATTATAACTTTAAATAATTGAGCTCTTAAACATATATCAACCATAATACATAAGCATGAAAAAAATGCTTTATAGCTACCCACGTAATTTTGACCGTATTCTATGAATCGACTAAGAGTCAATTCCATGCATAATAAAAATTTAATGGATTAAAAAATAAATTTTTATCATGTCAATACACATTCTTTATATTTATAAACATTTAACAAGCAAGGGTAGGATCTAATAATATGACCATGTCAACTTTTATTATGTATATTAAATATTACATTCATTTTATTGTCATTTTAAAAATGTATATGAGAAAAAAATGAAAAATAGTAATTACTTCCAAAGGCATGCTCTGATGGCAACAATGAGGGAGAAATCTAATATCATGTTCGTAAGAAAAAATCAACTTTGGCACTATTTTATGGTGGCACAATGCAAAAATAATTCAAATATAAACTATTAAAAATAAAATATAAACTAGCATACATATCTTAGATAAATTTATGTAAAAGACTACGATTGGTATCACTCTTAAAGTACCTAAACTAGATTTATGACATAAGTGCAATAGATGCCTCTATATGTAACAAAACTAATATAGGAACCTCAAGAATGATATCTCGTGATATCTTTTACATATATTTATCTAAGATAAATATACGATAGATATATATATATACAAACTCAATATAGATTGTATTATTAATTTTTACTATCCTATAGATGTGTGAATTGAAAGTAGATGTATAATATAATGCACCACAAACATGATACATCTAACATATGTTATTTATGTTATAAAAAAAGATACATCTTAAATATCTCTAGCTAAGATTTATAGGTTTAACATTATTATGCCATGAAATAGATAATTTAAATATTACATTTTATCATAAATTAAATTATATTTTAAATTTATCACATAAATAATTAAATACATGTAAATAAATATAACATATTATTTAATAGGTAAGCAAATAGATAAATAGAAGTATAAAACTTTTTAAGGTAAATATATATTTCAAATTTTAAGATTTATCTTACCTATTTAAATGTCATTGTCGAATTAAATTTATGAAACCCTAACAATAAATAAAAATTCATGTTTATGGATTCATTCACTCTGCTTTCAAAAGCAAATATTTCATGTTGGAGGCTTCACATTATTTTTGGGCCTAGAATTACCAACAAGAAAATTGACATATCTCGATCCACTAACATTGTTGTTGCTGAAAAAAATTTCTAAGTATCCCTATCACTAATTTTGGCTTCCACACTCCACAATATTTTCTAAATATAACTAGCGATTACATGCAAAAAGATCAATAGAGAAGCCGAAGAAGATACGTCAAAGATCTCAATCTTAAACGATTGAAATATTGGAAGGGGAAGAGGGGTGAGGGGGTTGAGGGAGGAGTCGAGGGGCATGGAAATTTGGGGAGGTGGGGGAGGTATGCAAAAATATTATTTCTTTTGAGAAAACACATATGAACCACATGTCATTTATGTCAACAATTTGAATGATAAAGGTGGTTTGATGCATAGATCATTACGGAAACAAACTTTAGAGATACCATGGAAAGAAAGGTCATATTGATAAATACTCCTAATGTCAATAGTTATTTTTGCAATATCAACGGTTGTATTTTCGGATAGTTAGAGCACACCAAAAGTTTAGGGTAACTCACTTGTAGGTACCGCAAATACTTTAGAGATAGGGACACTGAAGGAGACTCGATATCCCATGTCGATTCGATGTAGCAGCTGAATTTGATAACCACAAAACATGGTAGGTCAAATGGTTTTCTGCTATCTTTATAGACCATTATCTTAGACCATTCTCTATGCTTGTACAAAAAATAACAAATATCAAGCTGCAAGATTTTTTCTCATGGTTTTGTATTTGACACTATCTCCTCGGCATTTCATATTCTTAACACTTGTTGTCAAGTGTATAATCTCATGCATATTATTTTGAAAATTTGGCATTGTGAGGATTTTTAGTACAAGGGGCGATCAACTAATTTAAGAGGATGAAGTGTATCGGTATTCTTGTAAATATTTGTGAGTTCCTTTTGAAAAATAATTATGCACATGGGTAACAAAGCAATGGAAGTTGAAAGATTCATGTAAATACTCACCTTGGATCACAAGATTTTTCATTATTTTTTCAATTAAAGAGGACAACAATAATATATTTGAACTTTGACTTCGGTTCTTCAAAATATTAGGGGTATTTATGGCAAGTTATGGAGCCCCATTTTCAACTTCTCTTAAGAGGATCCAAACGTCTCTCTAGTTTTTGTAATACTTTTAAACTTTGAGCACAAATGTGAGTAAACACGATTTTGTGAATAATTTGTAACTTTCCTAAAGGGACAATTGTATTTATTTTAAAACTCATATTTAAGAACATAGTAGTGATGCTATAATTTGTGTTAGATGAAAATAAATGTGAACAATCCTCTTTCTAGAAAGGTATGGTTAAAAATCCTTTGAATTAAAATTGTTTGAATAAGCTGTTGGACTATGAAAACATCAATTTTAAGTGTATGTGGAGTCGTAAACATGAATATTTAGCTCAAGACTAATCCTAAAAAGAAAAGGATACTATTATTGAAAAAGACATAAAATTAAAGAATAAATGAAGGTCACTAGTCTAATTAGTTATCTAAAATCCACCTTAATATGATTCGAGGCTCATAAGAGGATGAGCCTTTTAAAAAAATGATAGAATCACTAGAAACCCTAAACGTTGTGACCATTAATCAATCCAATTTTTGGCCATGCTTCTGTAATTTGTGTGGTGTGCTGAAGTACACCACCCATCTCTGAAACTCGTTATCCACGATAAATTCAGTTATACACGGAAACTTTGTAGCACCACCCATCTCTAAAACCGGGAAGCCTAAACATCACATATGTTTGCATAGGCTAACTGGTCAACTATCAATAATAAATTCCCCCTAAAAAGTGGTAAACATCCCATTGGTTATTGACCAATCAACTTATTCAAACATATGTGTGTCTAAATACCTTCCAACACATTTTGGATCGAGCACCTGGTGTCTCCAGTTACTTGTCGATATCCCATTTTATGGCTAGCTTCATTCCTACAATGAGAACTTCATATTCCACTATATTGTTCGTGCAAGGGAATCCAAGTTGAAATTCCTACAGAATCAAGTCTCCTGTGGGAGTGATTAGCACAACTCTGGCACCTAAACCATGAAAGGTAAAAGAGCCATTAAAGTACATTTCTGAGTAATGTAGATTCTTTGAGGTACATAATGGATGAATCTGGTAGTTCTAGACTCTAGGGTTCGCACTGTAGCAGAACTTACGCGGTTGATCCGCTAACACCTATCCTTTTACTGAATTTTAATGAACGTATTCGAGTGTCAAAATCGGTTAATAAGAAGATCCAAATAACCATATTTCCGGTTAATGTTGGTTCGAATAATAAATACTTAAAAGGGTCAACCTTTGAAAGAAGCTTGATTTTATTGTTAAGCATATAGTGACGTAACGCATGGAAAGAAAACACCACAACTTTCTCAATTTTTGGATAATTTATCTCATATGCTACCAAATTCTGCTCAAATAGTATACTGATCTTTTCTCTTTGTTCTTTATCATATTGGGCCAACAGTGCCCCAATTGTATAATGTGTAGTAGAGATATAAATTAACAAGGGTTCTCTTATCGTGGGTGGCATGAGAAAAAGGGTTTTGGCCAAGTATTATTTTACAAAGATAAACACTTTTTTTTTCTTTTGGTCCCTAGTTGAAATTAACATCCTTGTTAAGAAGATGTGTAAATGTATGACACTTGTCTGCTAGCTATGAAATAAACCTTCTGATGGCCTGAATTTTCCCTTGTAAGCTATGTAGTTTATCGATATTCTTAGGAGAAGGAATTTTTGTGATATCTCGTGACCTTTGTAGGGTCCACTTCTATTCCTCTCCTTGACATAATGAATCCTAGTATTTTCCCAGATAGCACACCGAAGACACACTTTTTGGGTTAATTCGGACTTTGTAATCCCTTAGACACTGAAAGATACGCCAAAAAATTTATGGTTGTTCCTCGTGGGTTTTAGATTTAGCAAATATATCATCTACATAATATTCCATGATGCCACTTATCATATCGTGAAAGATTACAGTCATTACCCTTTGATATGTAGCACCTACATTTTTAAGGCCAAAAGGCATGACTTGGTAACACAACATCCCCCATGGGGTTGTGAAAGTCATCTTGTGTTGATCTTCTTCTACAATATTTATCTGATTATAACTTGAGAAGCCATCCATGAGTGAAAGCATCTCATAACCTATTGTAGAATCGACAATCATGTCAATGTTTGGAAGAGGAAAATCATCCTTAAGACAAGATTTATTTATATCCCTGAAATCAGTACAACTTTGTATAATACCAACTGGATTCTTTTAAGCGGGACCACATTCAAGATCCACTCGAGTATTTGATAGGGCTGACAAAGCCTACTTCTAGTAACCTTTCTAGCTCTTCCTTTACCAAAGAAGGCGACACAAGGATGCATCTTTCGGAGTGTTTATTTGATGGTCATGGCATCTGGGTTTACCACAAGATTGTGCACCACCATTGTAGGATCAAGTCCTAGCATGTCATCATAAGACCAAACGGAGATGTTTGCATACTCTCTTAAGAGTCCTGTGAATGTTTTTTGTTCTTTGGTTGAGAGGGAAGCTCCCAACTTAACTATCTATGACAGTTCCTCCATGCCAATATTAACATCTATTGTATCTTCCACTAATAACTTTGACTCATCCCCCATGTGTGTAGGATTAGGAGGGATATTGAGATCCTCCTCTATCAAAGGTGGTTTAGGGAGCTCTTCATCTTGAAGCAGGTACATTATCTTCTCCATATGTTTTCTTCTTGTTTGTCCACAAGTGCCTCAAATAGGTTTTTGCTATAAGACTTCCCCTTTTTTATTTTCACAAGGCTTTTCTTTGGAACATTTTCCCTTGCTCACTTTTTTACTTAAATTATTACACAACTCTACTTCCTCTCCAAAGTATGCACATGTGTTAATCTGAATGGAAAACCCTTCTTGTGATCATTTCTTGGAATGTTGTCTTTGATTCCCAGGAACTCACCAATGGCCTCATCATTCTGAAACATGTCAATAGGTACGTGTTGTTGTTGATCCCAATTCACGAGTGATGGGTAGGTGAGGGTTAATGGTTGAGTTATAGGGGATATGGTGGGTATAATAGGGGTTATAGTAAGGATAGCCATATTAGTGAATAGGTTTGTAGAGGCAAGGTCTTCGTAAAGACTACATCAGGAATCTATTTCACTTTCATTTCTGGAAAAACTATCCTCACTCTCAGAAGAGGCATACTCATCATCTAAAGAGTGAGACTCATATAAATAGATGCCTATACCTGACTTACCTACTATACTACGAGGTATTGCAAGAGCCTCTAATGGGGCTTGTTTTTAGTGGTTGTACCGCGTCCTTTATACCTCATGGCAAGAATTATTCGATTAGGAATGGGATATTTAGGTTATTTATAGCTTGTATCCATGTCATCATCATCAGGACAAAACACAATTTCCATAAGAAACTTTTCATCTTCTAGCAAGCCGCTACGATTAAAATTCTTGAAATGGAAAGTCTCTATTGATCTCGAATTTAAAGCATGGACTACCATGCGCTTGGGATGATAGCAGCCTGTTGTGAACCATTACAGAATGTTATAGATTATACTCTACATAGCCGCTTGGTTTGAACTTCATCTCCCATGTAGAAAAAGGAGTTTCTGAGGTGGAAGCACCATTGTCATTGATATACAAGGTATCCGGATCCACTCATAAAGCAAGGGCCTCTGGCTAGATAGGAATATAAATCTCTATAGATGGATAGTCATAGATTGTAGGAAAAATCCCTACATCACTCTACAATGATGAAATTGATGGGGGTCCCGTGTATGGTAATTATTTGTCCCTCATATTGTAAATTTAAACACAAATGATACATTGATGGTACGACTTACATGGCGTGAATCCATGGGCACCCAAGTAAGATATTGCAAGGGAGTTCTAGGTGTGCAAGACTTGGAACTTTGTATCATGTGTTATGGGACCCACTTCTAATGAGAAAGTGATCATTCCAGTTGATTTTTGTTCTTTATTATCATATGCCCTAATGGTGATGACCTTTTTTTCTAGATCAGCTTATGTTCACCTATTTGGTGACCTAGTTTGAGAGTACATATGTTAAGACCCGATCTTCCTGTCTATAAGCAATCTCTTAACCTTCTTACATTTGATGATAACCTCAATATGCAAGGGTAGGTTATCGAAGGATCTTTTACTAATGATTTTATAGTGTTGAAGGTTATATCTTCTAAAGAAACAATTTGTGCTACTATGGATTGCAAATGTGTTGGGTAAACATCAATGGATACTCCTAATCCCCTGTAAGGTGTTGTAAAGTATAGCCTTATGGACACTAGAGATCTTTAGAAGTTCTAGGATGGAAATCTTAGCTATAGTTTTTCTTGTTGATCTAACACATCATAGTGACTCTCTTGAGGAGGAGGGGGAGTAGGTTCATACTTTATAATGAGGCAAGCCCACTATGTTGCCAAAACATAGTCTCTTTTCTTGATTCTAATTGTATTGATTTTCTCAATGAGGGGGTCAACACAACCTATCAGGGAATCGAAATGGTATTTATTTAACACACAGTTAGCATTCTTATTATGAGATGATTGTACCTGATCCAAATTTTTCTTTTCTTTGTGATTCAGAAAAGGATTTTTGAAGATCCCTAATTTTTCATTTGGAAATTTTTCCACTAGAATGGAATATACTTCAATATCATCGTTGTTGACTAGGTCTTGAATATAGTGTTTTAATCTTAAACACTTGTCTGTTTTGTGAAATTTTACGTAGTGGAACTCTAAAAATTCATTCTCCATAAAACATGATGGTTCAAGTGTATCGTCAACGTAGGGTTTTGTTTCAAGGTATTTTACCATGTTTATAGCCTCTAATTGTTTTAGTATAGATGATATGGATTCAAATAGAGGAGTAAAAGTGTGGCATTTATACTTGGTAGGTGGATTACCCTTTACAAGTTTTAAAGGTGTGTGGTTTTGAATGGATTGCACCCACTTAGAGTCTATTATCCCATCACTAACGGCATGCTTGTTTTTATTCTTAACAAAATTTTGTTTATCGTTAGATTTAGAATAGTTGTGTTCGCGGCGAGAAAGGTTTTAGAGTCCCCCTAGCTAACAATGTCTTTTCAATTTGACTCCCTTTTTCTATTACCTCTTCAAATGTGTTACCACAATGCATTTACAAGTGGAATGTAATGTCTAGATGGAGGTTGGGAACAAATATGCCTATCAACTACTTTTTAGGTAGGGAGTAAGGGAAGTGACTAGCTAACCCTCTCCATCTTTGTAAAAATACAGCAAAGTTTTTGTTGTTTCGTTGCTTGACATTGCAGAGATCTAACATGGTAACATCATTTTCTATATTGAAAGAGAAGTGTCGTATGAAATTCTCTGCTAGTTCTAGCCATGTTGATATGAATCCCTTAGGGATATGCACAAACCATTCTAGCATCGTTGCTCCTAAACTTCATGGAAACAAACACATAAGATAATTGTCGTTGAATGTCACCTCTTGACATGCCATATAAAAGTCTTTTATATGATCATGAGGGTCACCTTTTCCCTTATATTTATCAAATTTTGGATAGTCAAAATGTCTTGGGAAAGATACCTACAACATGACTTTGTCAAATGGGTAAGGATATAATTCATCGAACCGATACTTATTTTTATTATTACCGGTTTGGCCCTCTCGTAATGCTTGAAGGAGTTATTCATTGTTGACCACTCTTGATTAAAAATTGGATCTTGCATGGGTGGTGGCATAGGTCTATACAAAGGGTTAATCCTAGGTTTTTCACATCTGTTGGTGCTTAAATTTGTCTCACCCCATTTTTCATTAAAAATCTCTCTGTTTATGGCCTTTGTCACATTTTATCTCCCCGTGTTGTGCTTGAAAAGACTCTATCTTCCATTTTGTTTCCATAATCAATCCTTTCCTGGGCTAAGGATCACTTATGGATCCATAGTTGATTCCTCGTTTCTTTGTTCATTTGAAAAAGTATGTAAATCGGTGTAAAAATTGGGCTATCCGTTCTTTCCATTTTCCACAGGTTGGGGATCATTGTCCTTGTCGTTTTGTCCTAAATACTTGAAGAAAAATGAATGGATGTAGCTCGGGGGAATGTGTTTGAACCTTGTAACATTTCTAAATTCTCTGTCCTTGGAGAAAATTTCATTTCCGGGCTCAAATGGTCATTTTTCTGCATTTTATGATTTGACAGGTGTTTTTCCCAATCAAATTTACATCTTTGCATCAAAAGGAAACGTGGCCCTTTTTGGTTGGACATGGCTAGGTAGGGTACTCTAAAAATTCTATGGATTTCCTTGACCCAAAAATTTTCCATGTGGAGGAACGACACTCATTTTAAATTTCACTTCTTTTGGTTTGGCCTTGGAGTTGCGCCGAGAGGACACGTGGAGGCTTCCATTGCTTTACTGGACTTAGAAATTTTTCTTATGCAGCCAGTACTATTTGGTGGGATAAGGAAACATGGTGAGCCCACACTCATTAAAGGTCTCTACTCTTGGGCACCATTTTGAAATTGTGCCATGGAGACCCTTAAGTCTTATTTTAAAGAAGTGCTAAGAGGACACTTGGAGGCTTTCGCTCACTTTGCATTTTGCTTGGACTTTTCAATAGCTAGAGGAGATTGCCTCAGACCTTGACACATGGTGCCTTCTATTAATCTTTAAAATTTCAACAAATTTGGTTGGGCTAGGACACATGGTGAGCCTGCGCTCATTTAAGGTCTCAACTTTTGGGGACCATCTCAAGATGCGCCATTGAGACACATGGTGGTTTGAAAAGTCAAAAGGGAAGGGAAGCGGTCCATCATGGACAACTTGGATTTTTTTGCCTCTTGTCATCAAAAGGGTTAAAATCATCAAAATGGCCCACAAGCCTAACAGAGGATAAGTCAAAATTTGATGGAAGGGTCAACGGCGGAGGTGCGGACTTCTAGAGGAAATATAGAAATTTTTCCTTTTGTGAAAAAAGGGGTTAAAGTGAAGAAAGGGAGTGTGTTTCCATTGGGACCCACATTTGGACACTGTTAGGCCCATTTTTTGAAGGTGGAGGGTGGAGAAAAATGAGAAATTTTTGCATTTTTCAAAAAGTTGTAAAAGGTAAAAAGGAACCCTGGGCCCATTTTAAATTGGATCTTCTACGTGGATGACCCAAATTAAAAATAGAGATCAATGGCGGTTGTCCTTCTATATTTGATTTTCCCCCATTTTTACCGAAAATATCCTAGAAGTGCGAGTCTTCATGATTTCTTGGTATTTCCTACACACCAAGTAGAAAGGAGAGTTAATTTGATATCTAAGTTTAGTGAGGAAGATCTGCAAACATCTTTTACCATTAAGAAGTGATCAAACTATCAGATTCGATTTGATCTTCCATTTTTCCTTCCTGGGCACACAAAGAACCAGATTTTACATATTAGGGGTCGAAGTAGTTGGCGAATAGGAGGAAGAGTGATATCCTAGATGAAAGAGTTGAATGTTGAGATATTTGAAGATATTTTCTTCCCGAGTTCCGACAAATTTTTAGAAATTTGACTCTAGGAATCACAATCGAGATCATGACAAGAACTAGTACATTGAATGTTTTTACTTTTTGGGAGAAAAATCTGTTGTAAAATGTTATAAATTTCATGACTTTATCATGTAAATGGTTGGAGTGTTAGAGGTCGGGACTAATTTTCTAAGATAAAATCTTGATAAATCCCATCTTTTTGAGAAACCTTCGAGAAACTGTTTATCTCTTTTGTATTAAATTTGATCGTGTCAAGGTGGTTGCGAGTGTATAACCATTGACAAGCTCTAAGATTTTTCTAGAAACTTTCCCCTGCTGATAAGTTTAATCAAATTTGAGTTATTCTATGTTGATTCTAGGCAAAATTGTGTCTTCTTCATTTCTGAATGTCTGCAAATAGTTTTTATTGTTTCCATTGAAATCTTTGTGAATCACACAAGATCTTATCCTTGTGATAGTTTGGTGGCATTTGCAATTTCATTTATCAAAAGAGATTTCATTTGATAGTGAAATAAACAAATTTAAAATCATTGTGACTCCTAGCATGACTATAAGATTGTTTGTTAGCCTTTGAGGGTATCTTAGGCATGATGAAATAGAGGTTGATAATGTTTAGTTAAGTTTTTCAATTTGAGCCTTCATTTTGGATTCTTAAAGTTTGTGTGAAAACGTGTTGATTTGGGCCTCCATTGAAGCACATATTCTAGTTAAAGGAACATTTTAGCTATCTTGAAGCATTTTGTTGTCTAAGATTTCCATTTTTGTAAGAGTTCTTAGAGATCTGGAAAATCAAGTTCATTCTACCTCACCTCCTACCAAAATTCATTTAAAAACAACAAATCCTACCCATACTACCCCTGTTTGTCCTGTGTGTGTACAAATGCATAATTTCTATCACCAAAACATGTAGAAACAATCAGGATTCCAAATGTCTTTAGTAACCTTTCCCTTATATTGAAAATATCTCCATAATCTAGAAGTGATAACTCATGAGAGTCAGATTTGGTGTGTTGATCATATTTTCCCAAGGCATTCTCTACAAAATTTGTGCATAAGAAGGATTTACCAGCATTCTTCAATAATGAGAGATTACAAAATAGGTTCTCTTACCTTGGTTGAAAGGCACAACCTAAAATAGTTAGGATAAGATCACATCCTTTTAAGGTGTTATCCATTCCTCCACATCTGAGTGATAAAGGGCCAGTTAGATCCCATCCCTAGCTACAAAATGAATCACTATGATCTATCTGCTTCTAGGCTTCCTGTCAAACCTATGATGCTGCTCAGCTTCTGAGGGAGAATCAATTTGGGTACCAACACCTTACTGGCACTGCTGCCAGGGATATTGTGATTGTAGTTCACATTTAGACCCTGGTAGATACTTCTTATATGTTCTAAGTGCTAGTACATTGTTTCAAACTTCATCTTGTACATGGGCATGTAAGAAGTGTTCAAAGTTACAAAGAGAAGTGCTCAATATTTTATTGATAAATCTAGGTAAATAAATTTAGATCTTTCCATTTCCAGTTGCTAGTGTTGACAGACATTTGACAGATCATATTTTTAGTGCATTTGCACAACTAAGGTGGAAATCCTTAGTGGCGACTCCTATTGATCTAATTCTTCATAAATACTAGTGTCTTAACCTCTTTCAAGTGAGATTTGTTACTAATTTTTTCAAATATGGAAGGAAGAAGATCTTTCTTTGCTAAGGATCCTGCTAGAACATTATTTCCAGAGCTAGGAAAACAAAGTCAGAAGGAAGAAGATCCTGGAGAGTTGTTGGAGATCAGTAGTCAAGAAAGGAGATCTCCATTAATGAAAGTGATCGGCCTATCACTGAATACTTCCATTCAAGTGCTTCTAAATCTGGTAGTCTCTTTGTAGAATTGAATTCTCCATCTAGAGAGGGGCCTTCATTTGAATTTGAAAATTTTACTTCTCATTACGCCTTTGTGTTTTCAAAATTTGAGAGGGATTTCCAAGAAACAAGGCCTTTAGAGCATATCCATTTTGAAAGCTATACTCATGTGTTTCAAAAACCCCCTGCCCCTTATCAATTTATTTCTTCCCCAAGGTCACCTCCTTGAAACAACATGGCCCATCCCCCACCTAAACCTCTATTTTTTGTGAATGCCTTTGGTCCTATAAATTTTGTAGGGATGGTTGGTTATCTAAATGCGGTTCCTAAAGATGTAAGAAATAGATTGCCAAAGTTCCAAGGAAATAATGCTATAACTGGTGATCACCATTTAAATCTTTTTATCAATATGATGGAAGACTTTGAGATTGAATATGAAGATGTATATATCAAATTGTTCATCCATACTTTTGAAGAGGATGCAAGGGACTGGTATAAATATTTGCCAGATAATTCCATTGATTCTTGGACAGAGATGAATAATGCATTTTGATTGTAATATGGTGATAGGACTGGCCCTAGGTTTCTTTTATACGAATTTGAAAGCATCAAGAAGAATCCTAATGAATCAGTACATGATTTCAACACAAGGTTTAACAATACCTTAAGGAGATTGCATGTTAACTTAAGGTCATGTGATCAATCATGTTTGATCAAATATTGAGATGCATTTGATAAAAAGATCTTTGCTTGAGGGATAAAAACCCTACCAATTTAAGGCAGGCCTTCACCATGGCTCTGTAAATTGAGAACAACATCAAGGTGATTGGAAAACCTCCTAAGATGGATGGTGTGAAGTGGTTAACCTAGAAAAACCCCAAACAAGTAAGGTTGCTGATTTGGAGGAAGTTGCAAAAACTTTGGCAGGGTTTGTCAAGGAAATCTTATACAAACTAGCCCAGGATGAGAAGGGGATTGGGCGGAGTTCACAAGGTCGGCACAAGTAACAAGGCCAAGACATATTTACAAATCATCATAGAAATGATGACATAGGAAAGGGACCTGTTGTATTTGAAAAAAAATAGACCCAAGGTAGGGAAAATAGAATGGTGCCTGATCCTTTGGCTGCCAGAGTTGTTGTTGTGGAAGAAACAAATGTTATTGATTGGTGTGACAGATGTTTCATGCCCCATGCTCTCTGTGAAATAGATCAGCAAGAAGAAGAAGAATATGATGATGATAATGATGATGATGTTTGCATGATGGGTTTCTCCATGAGCTCAAAAGAAGGGGCAACTTCAACTAAGTTGATGAGTGCCAGAATTGATAAAGAATTTTGGGATTGCATTCACCGGGTATTACCTCTTCCTCCCACTCATACTTTTGAAATTGATATGGTGCAAGATTTTGAACTTCCTAATAATGATTTTGAGTACCTAAGAGCTCTAATGATTGAGAAGTATGATGGGGGATACCTTCTGAGGAGGATAGGTAGTTGTTAATGAATGTTGTGGTTGGCCATGAAAAAGAATATAATGTCGGGAGTAGGGTTGCTAAAGGGCGGGGCCTCGAGGCCAAACCAAATATTCCAGTGCTTACTAGTATCCCAAAAGAAACTCTAAGGAAAGATACATCTGGAAAAGGTCTTGTTGTCTTAAGTAAGACTTGTATCCCTCCCTATGCTAAGACTGTAAAAAGTCATGTGCCATTATAGGAATTTGTAAACCTTCCTCCTAACACTGCATTACCCAAGTATGTTCCTTGTGACATAGCCCAAGTCTTGAGTCACATCAATATTTTTGTTCCTATTTTTGAATTCCTTAGAATCCCTGAGCATAGGAACAGGGCATTCGAATATTTGGGGTTTAGAGAAGAAAAGGTCACCCAAGGTAGAGATGTTGTGATTCCTCCTGCCATTGTAGAATTGAAAAAACCCCAAGTATTGGAAGAGATAGGTGAACCACTTGAGGTTTACTTGGGAACATCCTTGGTGGAATCTCAGCTAAATGTGGATCCATTCTTCACCACTTTGATCAATAAGTACAGATTGCTCCACAACTATATGTTTGATTCGATGGCATCATGTAATGTTATGCCTCTAGAAGTTATGAATGAGCTAAATATAAAAGTAACAACAAAGATATGGGAAGTTCACTGCCATTGATTCCAGAGAAGTGCCAGTGGTGGGATGTGTGAAAGGTTTGGTGGTGCAACTTGCAGCTTACCCGGTAGGAACTTGAAACTTGATGTTGTTGTTGTTGATTGCCCTACCAAATGGGGCATGTTGTTATCAAGAAAGTGGGCTGCAAGTGTTGGTGGAAATGTTTAGATGGACATGTCTTATGCCACCATACCAATTGAGGGCAGCCTTGTGAAGTTACCTAGTGAAAAGAAGATGTTATATCTTATTGAGGACCCCAACAATGATTCTTATGAAGTATTGCATGCAGATATTGATATTGATAACTCTGTGAGTTATGTTACTTTCAAGGAATATGAAATTGATCAATGCAAGTATCATGAGAAGGATGATTTTCTTGAAACTTTGATGTTTGATGTAACCTCAAAGGATGTTACAAAATTTGACCCAGGCACAAAGGATAAGCTTGAAGAAATGTGGTCAGATAGTGACTTGGATGGAAAAGAGAGGCAATCATATGACCAGCTATTAAAGACATATCAGGACTGCTTAGCATGGTCATAACTAGGATGACAGGCACTTGAAGTTTTTCCTTGATTGTTTTCTTTAAATCACGGTGAACATAATTTGTACAATGTATAGTTTGTTGGTTGTTTGTTGTCTTTCATGTTTTTTGTTCGTTCAGTCCATTGTGGCTCGGTTTTGTTGGTTTCTCAGTTTGTTTTTGGGAGACGGTTTTTGTTTTCTACTCTGCAGTGACTCCTTTTCCCAATGGATATTTTTGCACTTGGTCTAATTTTTTTCTTATGGCACTCACAGGGAGTTCCCATCCCTGATTCGGAGTGGATGTTGGTGCTCAAATTTTTCTCACCCCATTTTCCATTTAAAATATCTCTATTTATGGCCTCTGTCACCTTTTATCTCTATGTGTTGTGTTTGAAAAGACTTTGTATTCCTTTTTGTTTCCGTAATCAATCCTTCCTTGACTGAAGATCACTTATGGATCCATAGTTGATGCCTCATTTCTCAATTCATTTGAAAAGGTCTTTAAATCGGGTGTAAAAACCCTGGACCTCCATTTGTTGTAAATACTTTTGGACCTATAAATTTTGTAGGGACGGTTGGTTATCCAAATGCAATTCCCTAGGATGTAAGAAATAGATTACCAAAGTTCTAGGGAAATAATGCTATAAATGGTGATCAACATTTAAATCTTTTTATCAACATGATGGAAGACTTTGAGATTGAATATGAAGATGTATATATCAAATTTTTCATCCATACTTTGGAAAAGGATGCAAGGGACTGGTATAAAGCTTTACAAGATAACTCCATTGATTCTTGGGTGGAGATGAATAATGCATTTAGATTGTAATATGGTGATAGAACAGACCCTAGGTTTCTTCTATCAGAGTTTGAAAATATCAAGAAGAACCCTAATGAGTCAGTACGTGATTTCAACACAAGGTTTAACAAGACCTTGAGGATATTTCCTGTTAACTTGAGGCCATGTGATGAATCATTTTTGATCAAATATTTAGATACATTTGATAAAAATCTTCTTACTACTTTAGGGATAATAACCCTACAAATTTGAGGTAGGCCTTCACCATGGCTCGCAAATTGAGAACTATATCTTGGTAATTGAAAAACTTCCTAAGAGGGAGGGTGTGAAACCGATTAACTTGGAAAAATCTCAAGCAAGTAAGGGTGCTGATTTGGAGGAGGTTGTGAAAACTTTGGTAGGGGTTGTCAAAGAAATCTCATACAAATTAGCCCGGGCTGAGAAGGGGTTTAGGCAGAGCTCACAAGGTCAACACAAGCAACAAGGCCAAGACAGATTTACAAATCATCATAGAAATGAGTAGAGATATGATGATAGAGGAAAGGGACCTATTGGATTTGGAAAAAAACCCCAAGGTAGGGAAAATAGAATGGTGCCTGATCCTTTGGCTGCTAGAGTTGTTGTTGTGGAAGAAACAAATGTCATTGATTGGTGTGACAGATGTTTCATGCCCCATGCTCCATGTGAAGTAGATCAGCAAGAAGAAGAAGAATTTGATGATGATAATGATGATGATGTTTACATGATGGGTTGCTCCACAAGCTCATAACAAGGGGAAACTTCAACTGAAGTGATAAGTGCTCGGAATGTTGAAACTTTTTGGGATTGCATCCATTGGGTACCTATTCTTCCTCCCTCTCATACTTTAGAAATAGATATTGTACAATATTTTGAGATACCTAATAATTACTTTGAATACTTAAGAGCTTTGATGATAAATAAGTATGATGGAGGAATCCCATCTGAGGAGGACAGGACAGTTGTTGATGAACATTGTTGTTGCCTAAGAGAAGGAGTACAATACAAGAAGTAAGGTTGTCAAAGGGGTAGGGCCTCAAGCCAAGCCAAAACTCCATTGCTTTCAAATATTCCTAAAGAGGCTCCTAATAAAGATGCACCTGCCAAAGGCCTTGCTATCCCAAGCAAAACTTATACTTCTCATGCCCAAACTATCAAGAGTCCCATGCCATCTGATGAGTGTGTCAATCTCCCTTCCAATGTTGCCTTGCCAAAATGCATCTGTTAGTGCAAAATCACAAGACCCCGAATGCTGGTGGGTTTCTAGGTTGACCATACTATCATATAATGTGATTGCATAACATGTAATCCTTTCTCCAAGTGTGGGACTTGAAAAGTGAGAAAGGATTCTCCAAAGAAGGCTGGTTCCTATTCCTCTGTTCAGATGCACATGAAATATGCAGAGGGTTTGTTTGAAACCTAATCTAATCTACCAAGGAGACAGGGTAAGAAGATGCATAAAAATAAATCTAAGCTAATAGAGGTGATGCACCGAGGAATGAAGAACACCTATCTTGTCAGTAAACACAGACCATTCAAATGTGATATAAGATCATGCACAGATAACAAAACTTGCAGTGAAAGACCAGGAGGATGCAAAATGAACACAGAGAGGGTTGAGAATCATCCACAGACATGTATTACTTGCTCCAAAGATTGATACAATACACTACAGAATGCCAAGAGGTAGATTCATATTACAGTTTCAAATGAGAGGTTCGAACTCCACAAATTTTGCACGATAAGAGAAGGGAGGAGCAAAACAGAAAATGTTTGACCTTTTTTAAGAAGCTCCTCTTTACAATATATAGGAAGAATGAGAGAGGGAAAAGAGAGGAAATTCAGAATCTACCCCAACCACTTCTAGGTCGTATTTTAAATCATCTCATTATGGCAGAAGCGGCGGATCCTGGAAAAACGGCGGGCTGTCTAACAGAAGCGGCGAACTGTCTGCTGCATTAAAGCTGGTTGTTGAAGCATTACTTCTGTCCATTATTACGTGCCAGAGGTGTTTCTCAATTTTATCTCTCTAGAATGCACCAAAATTCAAGATTGACCCTAGAATCATGTAGAGAATTTCAACATCTTTCCGTTGATATAAAGAACGTGCTAATCGAGCTCTGGATCGAAAGATATGACGATCTGAAGATTTAGGGCACGAAACAGGCCAAAACAGATTTTGAAATCTTTTCCCGTGCTCTGCCACCTAGATGACACGTGTCAAGTGCTGATTGGATGCGTAATTATCTCTCCTTCCTTGCTTCATTAGACACGTGTCCTCTTTTTATTGGCTCGGGTCAGTGCTTGAAACCTCACCCTTTGACTTTTGGACTTTCTCCCTTGTGACACGTGTCGTGATTTGATTGGTTCTCGGGCCTGCCGGATTTTCGCGTCCTTCACGTACATTTGTCCCGGATGTCCCAAACTGTTTGGGACAAAAACTCCCGATCCACCCGAAATGGGCTTCCTTGTCCCTCATTCGGCCGATGACACGTGGCGTTGCTTGATTGGCTTTTGGCTCCTTCAGGCTATCCGCGTCCCACGTGTCCCTTTGTCCCAACTGTCCCAGTGCTGAAGTTCCTCGTTTCGGCCGAACCGGCGATTCGCGTCCTTTACATCCATTTGTTCCAACTGTCCCGGACTGTCTGGGACAAATTCTTCCGAACCACCCGAAATGGGCTTCCTTTGCTCTCGGCCGCTTCGCCTTTTTACATCCTCGCGGCCCAGATGTCCCAACTGCTTAGTGCGAAAGTTCTCCTTTTCGGCCGAACCAGGCGGTTCGCGCCCTTCGCGTCTTCATGTCCCAAATGTCCCAGAGCAGTTAGTCGATTTTCTTCTCCTTTGGCCGAACCGGCTTTCCGCGTCCCACGCGTCCCGACGGCCCGGATGTTCCTTTGCCCTACAGACTGCCTGGCGGCCTTTCGGCTGATTCGCGTCCTCCGTGTACATTTGTTCCAACTGTCCCAAAGGCGGCCTTGAGCAGGACTTAGCCAATTTCACGATTTTCTCCTGAATCAATCTACTTGCTTGGAACTGAAAAATCTGATGCATGTTATCAAATCAACCCTGGGGGTGAATTTGGATAACAATTTGGTGACTCAGCGGGGATACCTGCCTGCAGTAGAAGATCAATGGCCTTTTAGCGATCCATTGGGCATGGAGTCATAAGCAATAACCTGAAACGAGCCTGATACTGCAACTCCCTCTACGAGAGCACGCTGAACTGTAAAAACTCAACCTAGGAGCAACAAAACCTGTGCCAAAGCACTTAGGGAAACTGAAACCTAACTACAACAAGACAATGTGCAAAGCACTTGGAGGAATGAAAATCTAATTAATATTTACAAGGTGGTAAATTTCCCTCTAGAAGCAATGCTTGAGATAGATTCCATTGACTGGAATCTACATTTCTTCACCATCTAATGAGGCTAATTGGAAAGCATTATTGTTCTTGCACTTCGTGACCATGTATGGGCCACTCCAAATGGCATCAAATTTTGAATGCCTTCTCGGTTTACTACTGTCCACATCCCATTTCAACACTAGATCTCCAACTTGAAAAGATCTATCCTTGGCCTTTCTATCAAAGGTCTTCTTGATCAAAGCTTGATCCTTTTCCATTGCTTGGGATGCCTGATTTCTGATCTCTTGCAGCTCCATCAAATCTACATACCTCACCTCCATGGGCTCAAATTCAAGTAACTCCAGCTGCTTCATGAGTTCCAACATTGGCAACTCAAGTGACATGGGCAAGATTGCCTCTCTTCCATAGACAAGCCTGAATGGAGAGTTACCCGTGGATCTTTTGGGAGTTATCCTATTAGCCCATAAGGCTGATTTCAGTTTGGTATGCCAAGACCTCTGATTCTCATCAAGAGTCCTCCTAATGATCCTCAACAAGTTCTTGTTTGTAGACTCGGCCTAGCCATTACCTTGAGGGTAATAGTTTGATGAAGTGCTTAAGTAGATCCCATTCTTGACAGCCCACTCAATCACCTTAGATCCAATGAATGCCAATGCATTATCGAGAGATTCTTTAGTGCAAGTACGCCAAATCTGGTAGTTATCCCCTCATAAAAGTCTAAGATGCTAGACTCATTTGCCTCTTTGAGTGCTACTGCTTCTGTCCATCTGGTGAAGTAGTCCGTGGCTGTCAAAATCCATTTGTGCCCTTGGCTTGAATTGGGATTAATGACTCCAATGAAGTCCAAACCCCATTGCATGAATGGCTGGTCAACTGAGATTGGATGTAATGGAAGGGCAGCAAGTCTTTCTTTTCCTGTGAAGAATGCACAATTCTTACACCTCTTGATCCATGCATAGCAATCACTGAAGATTTTAGGCCAATAATAACCAGCCTTCATGATTTTTAGAGCTGTCACTCTTGGTGCAAAATGACCACCAGCTGGTCCACCATGAAACTCTTCCAACACCCTTTGAATCTGATTTGTGCTAATGCATCTCAGCAACACTCCATTCACATCTTTCTTGAACAAAACTCCATCAACAATGGCATATGGAACAGCCTGCAACCTGAAGTATCTCCTCTTCGCTTTGCTCATTTCTGGAGGGCATAGGCCTGTCTGTAGGAAGTGTATCATACTCTGAGTCCAACAGGGAGTGGGCACATTATCATTTTCCTATTCTTGACCATCCTGTAGTACCAAGACAGCATCTTCTTCATTACCTGCTTCAACCTGTTGACTCAAGGCTAGTTGTTCGCATAGTCCCTTCCCACGTACTAGTTTGGTGACCTTGATCTTGATGTCATATTCCATGACACGAGTTATCCATCCTGCACGTTTCTCATTCAGATCCTTGTTTAGAAGGAAGTCCCTGACTCCCGCATGAGAGACCAATAATTGGATCTTGTTGTTTGAGACTAGGTGCTTGAATTTATTTAAACTCTTGATCACTGCAAGTACATGCTTTTCAATGAAAGAGTACCTAGTTTCGTATTCCTCCAAGCCTTGACTGAAGAAAGCAACTGGTTGTTCTAATCCTTCTTTGTTTTGTTGTGCCAAGATTGTAGAAATTGTATCTCCACCACCAAAGGCGTATAACATGAAATCCTTGGAGAAGTTTGGATTGACGAGAGTTGGAGCTTGAGATATAGCCTCTTTTATTGCCTCAAAACTTTCCTTGCCTTCAGATGTCCACTTAAATGCCATGCTCTTCTTCAACATCAGTGTTATTGGCTTTACGAGAGCTGTAAAGTTTGGAACAAACCTGCGGAAAAAATTGATCCTTCCTAAGAAGCTTTGAAGAGCCTTCTTATGACTTGGCAATGGCAACGCTCGAATTGCTTCAACTCTTTCTGGGTCAATCATCAATCCCTCCTTTGAAACAATATGGCCAAGAAGTTTTCCCTCATGAGCCAAGAATATGCATTTTTTGGGATTCAATGATACCCCAAATCTTCTACACTTCTAAAATACCTGCCTCAGATGAAAGAGGTGATCCACTACATTTTTGGAGAATACAGTGATGTCATCAAGGTATATCAAAACTATTTTATTGATCAACCCCTTGAATGCCATATCCATTGCCCTTTGGAAAGTGGCTCCAACATTTGATAGCCCAAATGGCATCTTCTTGTAGGCATAGGTCCCCCATTTGGTGGTGAAAGCCGTCTTGAACTGGTCATCTTCCTTCACCATTACCTGATTATACCCTGAGTAGCCATCTAGGAGAGAGAATCTCTCCGAACCGGATACTACTTGCAATATTTGTTCCATTGAAGGAAGTGGGTAATGGTCTTTGAGAGATGCCCTGTTTAGGTCTCAGAAATCTACACACAACCTGATTTCTCCGCTCTTCTTCCTGACCGGAACCAAGTTTGCGACCCAGCTTGAGTGCTTGATCGGGAATATAATGCTTGCCTCTATTAGCTTATTTAGCTCTTTCTTCATTAGAGGCTCAATGTGAGGGTTGACTGGTCTCTGCTTCTGCCTGATGGGCTTAGCATCTGGATCCAATTCTATGGTATGCTGAGCCAGGTTGGGATTGAAACCTTTCAAGTCTTCATAGCTCCAAGCGAAGACATCTGGAAATTCTTGGCAAAGTTGTATGAAATCTGATTTCTCCTGTTCAGTGGCTACCTTGCCAATTTGAAGTGTTTTGTTTTCCCCAACCAGAATTGGCTCTGAATCTTCTCTTTTGACCTGTATGTTAGCCTTTTCCTTACGGAACTAGTCATTAGGGTTGAAGATAGACTCCAATGTTACTAAACCCCTAGGAAGCTTGTTTGTCCATAGCTGCACTACTTGATCCCCATACTGCTGCTCTAATCTGTCCTGATTCCTAGCTGAGAATTCAGCCTCTTCTTGTAAGAAATTGACGATCTGTTGATCGTTCTCAAACACTTGCTAGTTGGTGTTATTATCTGGAACTCTCGGCCTCATAATAACATGGACATGTGGGCTGTGTTTTTTCCATTTTGATGTTGTCAACCACATCAAACATTGCTCTAACAACTGCGAGCCTATCCGCGGCTTCATTTTTCTTCCTAGGTATGGACGCGATATTGAAAGCTTTGAAATCCTCAACGAGGTCCCATACCCTATTCTTGTAGTTCTTTAGCAGTTCATTCTTTGTAGCATGTTGTCCCCTGACTTGATTGACGATTAGTTCACTGTCACCAAAGACTTGCAAGTTCTTTATTTTCTTCTTGATTGCCCAATGTATCCCTTGCACCAAGGCTTCATATTCAGCAGTGTTATTTGAACAGGAAAATTGGAAACGGAAGGCTGAGTAATACCTTATACCTTGTGGTGAAACGAGCATAGCTCCTCCTCCTGCACCTTATCTACTCCTTGATCCATCAAAGAACAGCTGCCATACTTCATTCTTGTCCTTATGATCTGGCTTGGTGATGCTGGGGAGAGGTTGATCCTCTTCATGTAAACAATAAACCCCTAGCTCAGATTCTTCTACTTCTTGATAAGGATCAAAAGCATGCACCTTGCTTGCCCATTCATCAAGAGTCAAATCCGGGATACTTCCAACCTTGGTGTCAGCCTCGTCAGTGCTAGGGTGATCTTCTTGATCAAATGCTGAGAAATTGGCATTAATCTGACTTGGAGTGTAAGGCTCAATATGGAAGTTTGCAATAGGTTCAGACCTAATTGTAGCCTTAGTTCCATACCTTGTTCTAAACAACATGTGAGACCAATCCGCCAAAAGATAGCCTCCAATTTTAGCAGTGAAGTCTCTTGACAAGCACAATGCAAAGAGTGGTGGAAGGTCTATGACTGATACATCTTGTAAAACAACAACATTTGGACATGCATGCAAGGTAAGACTCAAATTTCTAATCACTCCAACAATTGCTATTGCTGTCCCATCTAGCTGCACTACCCCTTTAGATGTTATTTCATACTGGAGCCCTAGCTGATCAGCTATCTGTTTAGGCATTACTGAGCTACTTGCCCCAGAGTCTATCATGCAATTATGTACTAGCTGATTTCCAATGATCAACGAAACATAGAAAGGAGGGGGCTTCAACGTCTTACCTTCTTTGTCCTCCATGATTTCCCAGTGGGCAGCGTTTGTAAGCACTTTGTCTTGCATCCGAACTCGCTGATTTGAAATTGGCCGATCTTTCATGGCATCTTGCAATAGATCTCTTTGGCTCGGGATGGATAGGGATTCCCACATAGATATATTGACGTTTGTCTTCTTCATCGATCAATCTTTGAACGGTGATGAAGGATATCTCGCTGTCCCTTGGTTTGCACATTTACTCCTTGCACGTGGGGCAGCAACGGTGGCATTTGAGTTGACCTAGGGGCTGTTCTTGGCTGCCATTGTGCATTTAAAATTAGATTTTGCTTGCCAATCATTTCTGGAGTCATAGAAGGTTGTGGGCTGGTTGGAGCTAGTGGCTGCTCCTCACCCAAATTTCTCCTTTTTGACCTTGTGTTGGCTGCGACACCTTGAGAAACTACCTGATTCATGCCACAGAAATCCTCTGCTTGCCAGTTCACCAATGTGGTGTCATTTGGGGCTGATTGCTGTTGGAATGTTTCTTGTTGTTGACTGTTTCCTTGACTACCCTCACCCTCCACACCAGTAGTTGTCACCATCAATGCTTGATTGAGGGCACCATTGAAACACATGGATTGGTTATGAGGCTCGTTGCATGGAAAGCACCAATCGTATTCCTGAGCAATGTTGTTCTGTGTTGGCACTAATGCTTTAGAGGCAGATATGACATTTGGATTATAGGGCTGGAATGGTCTATTGGCAGGAGGCCTTGTTTGATTCATATTTGCAGCTGGATTAGGTGGTCTTTGTGGTTGGTATGGCTGCCTATTAGGTTGAGCTTGGGGTTGATAAGAAGGTCTAAAACTTTGGGCTTGTTGCCTTTTGAGAGTAACCAGCTCATTGCCTAGATTTTGCAATTGCTTCATGACCTCTTGAAGCTCATTTGGGGCACTTGGAGATGAAGTGGAAGCTTCATTTGAACTCTGATTTCTAGGAGTGGGAGAAGGAGCCAAATTAGGTGCTTGACTAGTGTTTGGACTCTCTAAACTTGGAAACAATGGCATGGGAGGCCTAGGAGCCAGTTTACCAGCTTGAATAAGACAGTTTTTGGCTCTAATGGCAATGCTATAAGTAGCAGGTAAGGTTGTGCCTCCCATAGATTGAATTAACATAGAAATATCAGAATTTAAAGCTTTGAGATAGTAGAGAAAAGCACCTTCATTGGCTTGGCTTGATCTCATGGAATCCTCTCCCAAGTTTTTTGAAATCTGAAGTTGAAATCGGTCAGCTGCTCATTGGGAGCCCTCTTGATAGTTGTCAGCTACTCCAAAAGAGACAAGTTGTATCCCTTCTCTCCAAATTTCTCATGAAGTGCAATACACAGCTGATTCCAGTTTGTGATAGAACCAGCTCCAAGGCTCCTAAACCATTGTAATGCTTTACCCTTGAAGGAAGATTCCAGTAACTTGACAGCCACTTGCATTTCATTGATTTCATGAATTATAAAAAGGTTAGCAATATCTTTAACATGATCACCTGGAGTAGTCTAATTTTCTCCAGTGAAGTAGGGAATGTTCTTCAAGGCTGCAATAGGGACTGGATGTTGTGCGTTGAGAGCAAGTGGGCTGCTGCCTGTGAAGTTGACGTAGGGGTTGTTCTGAGCCATTCTAATTGGTCTTAAAACCCTTGTTGACTGAATGAAAGGCCTACCAGGTGGAGGAGTTGAGAGAGTTCTGTTTGGTGGAGATGGAGACCTTTGAATCCTTCTTCCTCTTTGCCTTCTTCTTGGAGATAATTGCAGGTATTCAAACAAAGCACTTCTTCTTCTCCAACTCTTGACCTTGTGATTCTTCTCATAAGTTTTCAGGCCTGCACTGCTGAAACCAGTTGATTTTTCCCCTTGGAGTCGCAGATATGCAAATAATAGCTCTTTTTAAGCAAGAAAAATGCAGCAGATGCACATCAACCCTGCTACAATAAAAATGAGACCTCTAGGTCCCACCGGGCATGCCAAAACTGTTAGTGCAAAATCACAGCACCTGGATGCTGGTCAGGTTTCTAGGTTGACCATACTATCATCCAGTGTGATTGCATAACATTGAATCCTTTCTCCAAGTGTGGGACTTGAAAAGTGAGAAAGGATTCTCCAGAGAAGGCTGGTTCCTATTCCTCTGTTCAGATGCACACAAAATATGCAGAGGGTTTTCTCGAAACCTAATCTAATCTGCCAAGGAGACAGGGTAAGAAGATCCATAAAAATAAATCTAAGCTAATAGAGGTGATGCACCAAGGAATGAAGAACACCTATCTTACCAGTAAACACAGACCATTCAAATGTGATATAAGATCATGCACAGATAACAAAACTTGCAGTGAAAGACCAGGAGGATGCAAAATGAACACAGAGAGGGTTGAGAATCATCCACAGACATGTATTACTTGCTCCAAAGATTGATACAATACACTACAGAATGCCAAGAGGTAGAGTCGTATTACAGTTTCAAATGAGAGGTTCGAACTCCACAAATTCGCCTGATAGGAGAAGAAGGGAGGAGCAAAACAGAAAATGTTCGACCTTTTTTAAGAAGCTCCTCTTTACAATATATAGGAAGAATGAGAGAGGGAAAAGAGAGGAAATTCAGAATCTACCCCAACCACTTCTAGGTCATATTTTAAATCATCTCATTATGGTAGAAGTGGGCAGATCCTGGAAAAATGGTGGGCTGTCTAACAGAAGCGGCGAACTGTCTGCTGCATTAAAGATGGTTGTTGAAGCATTACTTCGGTCCATTATTACGTGCCAGAGGTGTTTCTCAATTTTATTTCCATATGCTACATCAAAATTCAAGATTAACCATAGAATCGTGTATAGAATTTCAACAGCTTTCCGTTGATATAAAGAACATGCAAATCCGAGCTCTGGATCGAAAGATATGACGATCTGAAGATTTAGGGCACGAAATAGGCCAAAACAGATTTTGAAATCTTTTCCCGCGTTCTGCCACCTGGATGACACGTGTCAAGCGCTGATCAGATGAGTAATTCTCTCTCCTTCCCTGCTTCATTGGACATGTGTCCTCTTTTTTCATTAGCTCGGGTTAGTGCTTGAAACCTCGCCCTGACTTTTTGACTTTCTCCCTTGTGACACGTGTCATGATTTGATTGGTTCTTGGGCTCGCTGATTTTTGTGTCCTTCGTGTACATTTGTCCTGGATGTCCCAAACTGTTTGGGACAAAAACTCCCGATCTACCCGAAATGGGTTTCCTTGTCCCTCATTCGGCTGATGACACGTGGCATTGCTTGATTGGCTTTCAGCTCTTTCGGCTATCCGCGTCCCACGCGTCCCTTTGTCCTAACTGTCCCGTTCTGAAGTTCCCCGTTTCGGCCGAACCGGCTGGTTCGCGTCCTTCGCATCCATTTGTTCCAACTATCCCGGACTATCTGGGAAAAATTCTTCCAAACCGCTCGAAATGGGCTTCCTTTTCTCTCAGCCGCTTCACCTTTTCGCATCCTCATGGCCCCGGATGTCCCAACCGCTTAGTGTGAAAGTTCTCTCGTTTGGCCGAACCGGGTGGTTCGCGCCTCGTGTCTTCATGTCCCAAATGTCCCAGAGTAGTTAGTTGATTTTCTTCTCCTTCGGCCAAACCGGCTTTCTACGTCCCACGCGTCCCAATGGCCCGGATGTTCCTTTGCCCCGTAGATCGCTGGCGGCCTTTCGGCCGATTCACGTCCTTCGCATACATTTGTTCCAACTTGTCTAAAGGCGGCCTTGAGCGGGACTTAGCCAATTTCAAGATTTTCTCTGAATCAATCTACTTGCTTGAATCTGAAAACTCGATGCATGTTATTAAATCAACCACGGGGTGAATTTGGATAACAACATCCCTTATGATATTGCCCAATTCTTGAGTCGATCAAGATTTCAATTCCAATTGTTGAGTTGCTTAGAATTCTTGAGCAAAAGAAAATGGCCTTTGAGTATTTGGGGCTAAAATAGGAAAAGACTATCCTAGGCATGAATGTAAACATTGTGGAGACTCCTCCAATCATTGAAGAGTTAGAGACACCACCAGCATTGGAGGAACTAGGTTAACCACCTAAGGTTTACTTAGGGACATCCTTGGTGGAATTTGAAGTAAATGTGGATCCATTATTCACCACTCGATCATTAAGGATAGATTGCTCCACAAATGTATGTTTGATTCGAGGGCATCATGCAATGTTATGCCTCGGAAGTTATGCATGATCTAGATATCAAAGTAACATAAGAACATATGGGAAGTGCACCGCCATGGATTCTAGAGAAGTGCGGTGGTGGGATGTGTGAAAGGTTTGGTGGAGCAACTTGCAGCCTACCGGGTAAAAATTGAAACTTGATGTTGTCATTGTTGATTGCCCAACCAAGTGGGGTATGTTATTGTTAAGAAAGTGGGCCGTAACTATTGGTGGGAGTGTGCGAGATGGATATGTCTTATGCCACTATTCCAATTGAGGGTTGCCTTGTCAAGTTGTATGGGGAAAAGAAGATGTTGTACCATATTGAAGATACCAACAATGCATCCTATGAAGCATTGTACACAAGTGTTGATGCTGATAACTTTATGGGATTTACTGATGGAAGAGAGCTCAAAATTTAATAATTCAAGTGTCTTGGATAGGCAGGCTCTCCTTGGACTTTACTATTTGACGGAACTTGATCCAAATTTGGAAATAGTGTTGGTGTTGTTCTGATTTCTCCAGGCCAGGAAAATTTTGTTTTTTCCTTCAAACTCAACTTTGAGTGCACTAACAACATTGCTGAGTATGAGGCACTGTTGTTAGGTTTGAGAATTTCTTGGAAATATGGTGTTAAGGACATCATTGTCAAAGGAGATTCAAAATTAATTGTTAAGCAAGTTAGAAAACTTTATGCCACAAAAATTAGCGAATGAAACAATACAAGCATGCAGTTTGGGATCTCATTGAGATGTTTGATTCATTCAATATTATGCATCATGATAGGAAGTTCAATGATTTGGTAGACAAAATTGCAGTATTGGGATCTTGGTTTGATAATTGTGCAATGTCCCCATATTGTGACTATGATGTTGAAGTATTGACAAGACCATTTGTCCCTGACAACATTAAACACTGGCAAGTTTTTGATGATGATGCTCAGGTCAAAATATTTCTGTAGAACAAAGGGGAGTTTGTTGATCAATACATTGATTGGGATCCAATGGTGTGTGCAAGTAGAGGGAAAAGAAACCCTGTTTGGCAAAGGCATCATCCAACTAAAAACTAATACCATTCCTAGAGGGTTGGTTGCTCTTGAATCAAACTTTGATAATGTTGATTGCATTATTAACAGATATGTAGCAGCCTCAAGGGATGTTGAGGAGCATGATCTTGGCACAAAGGAGAAACCAAGGAAGATCTAGTTGGGAAGCAACCTGAATAAGGAGGAAAAATAGTCTTATGTCTAGTTGCTGAAAAAATATCAAGAATGCATGGCTTGGTCTTATTCTAAACTAAAGGCATACAGAGAGGATATATTTCAACATTAGATTCCTTTGGAATCCAATGTAAAACCATTCAAGAAGAAACAGAGGCCAATAAATCCACTCATGTCTCCTAAAATGCAAGAAGAACTGAAGAAATTGAGGGATGGTGAAATTATTCAACCCACAAGGTATTCTTCTTGGGTTGCAAACCTAGTACCAGTTAGAAAGAAGAATAGTGATATTAGGCTATGTGTGGATTTTAGGAATCTGAACAGAGCATCAATGAAGGATAATTATCCTTTACCAAACATGGAAAACATGCTACAACTAGTGACTGGTTATGAGTTTCTTTCTACCTTGGATGGTTTCTTTGGTTATAACCAAGTTGTTGTAAAGGAATCGAAAAGAAATAAAATAGCCTTTACCACTCCTTGCGAAAATTACGTATATGTCAGGATGCCCTTTGGTTTGATGAATGCTGGAGCAACTTTTCAAAGAGCAATGGATGTTGTTTTTTTCCAGTTACATCAATGATTTTATTATTGTTTACCAGGATGATGTGACTGTGTTTTCTAGAAAGTGAGGTGATCACTTGCTGCACTTAGAAAAGATGCTGATAAGATGTAGAGAATATGACATTTCACTCAATCCAAAGAAGTTCCATTTTGGAGTGCAGAAGGAAAAGTTTCTTGGTCACATTGTGTCACAAGAGGGGGTAATGATTGATCCAGAAAGGGTAGAGGCCATCAAAGCAAGGTCCCAATTCCAAGAACCAAGAAAGGAATTCAGTATTTCTTTGGGTAGATAAACTTCATCAAAAGATTCATATCAAACTTTGTTGAGTTGACCATTCCAATTACTTCCATGCTAAAGAAGGACCATGTTATTAAATGGGAGGAGGATGTCATTCAAGATTTCAATGGGATCAAGGAGGCATTAAAGCATGCCCTGTTTTGGCAGCTCCAGATTATAAGAATCCTCTCCAACTATTTTCATTTGCTTCAGAGAACATTGTTGCATCTGTCCTATTGTAGATGATGAAGGGGATGAGAGGCCAATTTCCTTTTTCAGTAAGGCATTGCAAGGGGCTGAGCTGAAATACACTATTATGGAGAAGCAAGAATTTGCCTTGGTGAAAGCAACAAAGGTTTTCAGGCCTTACATTATGAGTTCAAAAGTTGTTGCTTATGTTCCCCACACCATGGTGAAGGACATCTTATCAGAGATGGAGCTCTCAAGAAAAAGATGCAGATGGGTGAACAAGTTATAATAATATGACATGGATATCCAAACCACAAAGTTGGTGAGAGGTTAGGGCTTGGATAAGCTTATGGTTGAGAGAAACTTGCAAACTATTGAGGTAAATGAGGTAAGAGAAGAAAGGGTAGGTGTCTTTGAAAAGTTGATGAATTCTGAGTGGTACAAAGATGTGATTTTTTATCTTAGACATTTATACTACCCTGAGTATTTGAGTAAGAACCAAAAGAAAGCTCTTAAGTTGGCTTCCCAAAAATATGTTATTACTGATTATGTGTTAGCTTGGAAGAACCCTGAGGGAGTCCTCTTAAGGTGCATTACTGAAGATAAAGCCCCCAAGATAATTGTTGATCTCCATGGAGGAGTTTGTGGGGGCATTTTCTTTGGAAAAGTCACAAAGACACAAGATCTTGTGGGCTAGTTATTGGTGGCCAAATCTCTTCAAGGATACAACTCTTTTGGTTAGAAGATGTGAGAGTTGTTAGTGCTTTTCTAGAAAACTGAAAGCTTCAGGCTCCTTGCGTTTGTAGCCTGTATCAATTGAATCCCCATTCAAGCAATGGGGAATGGATTTCATTGGAGAGATTTCAGACCCTTAAAGTGCTGGCCATAAGTGGATTCTTGTAGCCACTGATTACTTTACTAAGTGGGTGGAGGCAATCCCCACCAAGAGAGCAACACACAAAATTATCATGGACTTCATGCTGAACCATATCATTTCTAGGTTTGGGGTGCCAGTTAAAATTGTTGCTGACAATGCCATGAGCTTCAGAGCTAAACCTTTGGTGGCAATGTGCAAAGAATATGGGATCAATTTGATATATTCTTCTAATTACAACCCCCAAGGAAATGGACAAGCTAAGTCTAGTAATAAGAATTTTCTGAAGATTATCAAAAGAACCTTGGATTTGAACAAAAGAAAATGGGGTGAACAGTTGAAGTTTGTTGTCTAGGCTGACCAAATTACTGTTAAAAGAGCCACTAGAAAGAGTCCATTTGAGCTGGTGTATGGAAATCAGACCTATTGCCCTTGCATATGCAACTATCTTCATATCGGTGAATTCAACAGCTGGAAGATAAAGAAGTAAGTCCATATGATGCTCGCATTAACCAGATTATTGAACTTGATGAAGAAAGGAGGGCATCCCACCAAAGGCATGTAAATTCTAGAGAAAAGATGAAGAAGTTATTCGACAAGAAGGTCACACCAAGAGATTTTAATGTTGGAGATCGCGTGTTGTTATGGGATAGCAGGCATGAAGATAAGGGAAAGCATGGAAAATTTGATGCATTATGGATGGGCCCTTACTCCATTGATATTAGAATTGGTGAACATACCTTCTTCTTGAAGGACTTGGATGGGGAATTGCTCGAACTACTTATTAATGGCAGGAATCTGAAGCATTTCTTGGATTGATTCCCTAGAATCAGGTTGCATGTCATTTGTACAATGTATAGTGTGTTGGTTGTTTCTTGTTTTTGTGTCCTTTGTTTGCTCTGGTCCTCTTGTGGCTTGGTTTGCTAGTTTCTCATTTTTTTGGGGAGACGGTTCTAGTTTTGTGCTTTGCAAGCTGACTCCTTTGCCCAATGGATATTTTTGGCACTTGGTCTACTTTTTTTTCTTGTGGCATCACACAGGAGTTCCCATCCCGAGTCGAGCCAATGTTGGTGCTCATATTTGTCTCGCCCCATTTTCCATTAAAAATCTCTCTTTCTGACCTCTGTCACATTTTATCTCCCGTGTTGTGTTTGAAAAGACTATCTTCCTTTTTGCTATAATCAATCCTTCCTTGGGCCTAAGATCACTTATGAATCCATAGTTGATGCCTCATTTCTCTGTTGATCTGAAAAGGTCGTAAATTGGGTGAAAAACTCGGGTTGTCCCATTCTTTCCATTTTCCATGCTAGGGGTTGTTGTCCTTGTTGTTTTGTCCTAAATAATTGAAGAAAAGGGAATGGATATATCTCATGGGAATTTATTTTAAACTTGTAACATTTCTAAATTCTCTGTCCTTGGAGAAAATTTCATCTTCGGGATCAAATGGTCGCTTTCATGCACTTTACAGTTTGACAGGTGCTTTTCCTGGTCAAATTTACATCTCTGCATCAAAATGAAACGTGGCCCTTTTTGGTTGGACGTGGCTCAGTGGGGTACTCTAAAAATTCTATGGATTTCCTCGACCCAAAATTTGTCCACGTGGAGGAATGACACTCATTTGAAAGTTTGATTTTTGGTTTGGCCTTGGAGTTACGCCAAGAGGACACGTGGAGGTTTCCGCTACTTTTACCAGACTTAAAGAAAAATTTTATACAGCTAATACAGGTTTGGCGGGACAGGACATGTGGTGAGCCCATGCTCATTCGAGGGTCTCTACTCTTGGGCACCATTTTGAAATTGCGACATGGAGACACGTGGAGGCTTCCACCGGGTCTTCCCATACTTAGTCTTTTTCAAGAAGTTTTGAGAAGCTTGGGACACATGGACGAACCACACATATTTGGGGACCGACCATTGAGTTTTATTTTAAAGAAGCGCCAGGAGGATACTTGGAGGTTTCCTCTCACTTTGCATTTTTCTTAGACTTTTCAATGGCCAACCGAGACTACCTCGAGATCCCGACACATGGTGCTTTCCACTGATCTTTCAATTTTCAACAAATTTTGTCGGGCTAGGACACATGGTGAGCCCGTGCTCATTCGGGGTCTCAAATTTTGGGGACCATCTCAAGATGTGCCATTGAGATGCGTGGTAGTTTGAAAATTCAAAAGGAGTTCAAATGAAGAAAGGGAGTGCCTTCTATTGGGACCCACATTTGGACACTGTTAGGCCCATTTTTGAAGGTGGAGGGGCGAAGAAAATGAGAAATTTTTACATTTTTCAAAAAAGTGGAAAAGGTGAAAAGGAACCCTGAGCCCATTTAAAATTAGATCTTCCATGTGGACAGCCCAAATTCAAAATAGAGATCAACAACAATCGTGTGTCTCAGATTCGATTTTCCCCATTTTTACTAAAAGCTCCTTGAAGTGCAAGTCTTCATGATTTCTTGGTATTTCCTACACGCTAAGTAGAAGGGAGAGTTAATTTGCTATCTAAGTTTTGTGGGTGAAAATTTAGAGATGTCTTTTCCCATTAAGAAGTGATCTCGACTTCCAGGTGCTCGATTTAATCTTCCATTTTTCCATCCCGAGCATGCAAGGAACTGTATTTGATAGATTAGGGGTGGAAGTAGTTATCAAATAGGAGGAAGAGTGATCTACCAGAGGAAGGATTTGAATGCTGAGATATTTGAAGAGATTTGGACCCCTGAGCGCCTGATAACTTTTTACAGATTTGATTCAGAAATCAAGATCGAGATTTTAACAAGCATTGGTACAATAAATATTTTTTATTTTTAGGGGGAAAACTATATTGTAAAATGTTATAAATGGCATGAATTTATTGTGTAAATGATTAGAGTGTTAGAGGTCGAAGAAAATTCCTAAGAGGAAAATTTGACAGAGCCCATCTTTCTGAGAAGCCATTCTGAGGAACCTGTTTATTTCTCTTATGTTAAATTTGATCATGTCAAGGTGGTTGCAAGTGTACAACCACCGACAAGCTCGAGATTGTTCCATAAAGATTCACCTACTAATAAATTGAATCAAATCTAAGTAAATTTGTGTTGACTTGAGAAAAATTGTGTCTCTTCCATTTCTTAATGTCGTAAATAGTTTTTCTTGTTCCTATTGCAATCTTGTATCAAAATCCCTCTCAATCACACAGATCTCAATCCTTGTCATAGTTTAGTTGCATCTATAATTTCATTTTTCAGAAGATCTTATATTTTTATGTTTTATTGGGTTTTCTAATTCGATCCTTCATGCTAGAATCTCATAAATTGTGTGAAAAAGTGCAAATACGGGCCTCCATTGATGCACACCTTCAAGTTAAAGGATTAATTTAGCTGCATTTCTATGGCATTTTTTTATAAGATTTCCATTTTTGTAAAATCTCTCAAAGATTTGGCAAATCAAGTTCATTCTGCCTCACCTCCCACCAAAACATTCATTTTAAAAACAACCAATCCTACCTCAGTATTACCCCTGTTTGTCTTGTGTGTGTAAAAATACATAATTTCTATTACCAAAACATGTAGAAACAATCGGATCTGCAAATTTCTTTAGTAGCCTAAACCTTGCCTAGAAAATATCTCCACTATTTAGAGTGACAACTCGTGTGACAGCTTAGGTTTTGTTTTATTGATCATATTTTCGCAAGGTCTTATTCATAACTTCAAAAGGAAGGATATCTCCATCTCCTCCACAAACAACAAAGCTACAAAAGGGTCCTCTCACCTGGTTGAAAGGCACAACCATAAAGTAGTGAGCATAGATCAAATACTCTTCAGGTGCTATCCATTTCTCCACATCCGAAGTGATAGAGGGCCGTTAGATCCCATCCCTAGCTATAAAACACCTCACTATGATCTATATGTCTCTAGGCTTCCTATCAAACTTATGATGCTACTCAAGCTTTGAGGGAGAATAAATTTGGGTACCAACATAGTCTTGCCAAACATAAATTTCACTAGTTGGGGATTGATAGAAAATAAAGAGGAGTTTATGAGGTTATGGCATGTATATGAATTTTAGACCTTGTGAAATATTAAAAAGGATTAATTGCTAAAAATGACAATTGCTTAATAGGTTAAGCAACCACGTGACAATTAACTGTTCAATAATTTTAGTGAATGATTTTTTAAAATTTTGAGGTGACAGGGGCTTAGGGTATACGATCCACATTTGGAACACCTAGATCAGGGGACTAATACAATTAATTCTAGGAGGAATATTATAGCCTAGTAAATGGAGAATTCCCAATGGTCATACATTTTTTTCATGTACTAGATTCCAGAACTAAACATTTTATGAGTACATTGATTGTTTTTGGTCTTGTAGATGTGAATAAACCTACTTCCATGTATGATTATCGGACCATATATATATATATATTTGAATAAAATTGTTGAGTTCAACTAAAATCTATACGTCTCATCTGTTTTCATTGAACACAATAAGCTCTAACTTTTGTATTCTTGTTTAGATGATAAATTTTTAAATCAAGTAAAAACATTAGATTTCTAATTTTTCTGTTCTTCAAGATTTTATTTCCAAAACATACGTATTTTTGTATGTCAAGAAAATTCTATTTATTTACTACCACTTAACAATGCTACAATGTTTCGTCCCATGGCCCAAAGCTTTGATAAAGTTACAAGTCATTCTAGAGACTGGAAATGCTAACCATTGTTGTTCAATATGTAAATTGCACATTACAATTAAATCTTAAGGTCTAGATACCGAGGTCAACAATTTACTCACTTAATAAACAAGTAATATTCATTTGAATGAAATCTATTCCTAATGAGGGGGCCTCTTGCAAAAGCTCAAATTTTATTTGTATAATTTATTGGATGCACAATAAATTCATTACCATTTCACACTGTAACATGCTCTATGAATGCCTTCACATCATACAATTGGTTGTGTTCCTCATAACACCCTTTTGTTTGTCCAACTAGCCTTATTGGGTTATCTTTTGGCTTACCTTATCACATCCAGCAGATCACTCTGCGGCCACCCTTGTGTTCCCATTCGGGACACCATACTCTTATGTTAAGCCCATCGTTGTGGCCATTATCTCCATATTTTATCTTCATCCTACCCATACACATATTTTTGATTCCTCATATAAAAGGATATCACATCCATTTTTCCTTCGCATCTTTTCATGCCCTTTGTCATGACCATCCTTGCATTTGCTTACACATATTTTTGATGTATTCCTTTGACTCGTTGGTCCCACACCTTGCACATCCATATGAGTGTATTCCCATTAAAATCCCTCCATATTACCATGATTTTCTCCTACTCACAAGTTTGTAAGACATTTTCGTCATCTCCATTGAGGTGTATTTAGTTCCCTACCAAAGTGATTACAAAATCACCACCATACTTTTGTTTTTCATTTTTTATCCTTATCCGTCTCCACTTGGGGCATCTTCTCTTCTCTCATATTTTTATTTCCTTCTCTTCTCCTTCTCCTTTTCTTGTCGATCTTTTTTAAACTCAAGATTGATTCCTCTTCATGTCATCAATACCTAGTTTAAGGGGGAGCATCTCACTCATCATCTTCTATCAATTCTCTTTTTTTTTTTCTCATGCTTTTCCAATGCAAACCAATCCATAAAATAGGGAAAATGTAGACACAAAATTTTGGTATCCCTTGTCCCTCACCCCGCATTCACTCCCCTTCACCATCTTGCACATACATATCTCTCTCAAATTCCTCATTTCCCTCTTGAATCCCATTTATTCAAATTTCTCACTTCCCTATCTCACCCCATAATTTTTTTCAATTCCCCTAATTCACCCTTAATCCCATTTAATTATTCATATTTACATCCGTGTATTATCCCTAAACCCTCATCTAATCCTTTTATCCTCCCTAAACATCATTTTTATCATCCCTAGGTTCACATATGACCTCATTCATCACATTCTTGTCCCCTAACTACTTTTATCCTCCCTAGGAAACCCTTATCCACATTAACCACCCGAAGCCCTAATTTTACCTCATAAGGCCTTTTTGCAACGAGCTAATGAAATCTCCACCATCCAAATCAATGATCTTCTACTACGGTCACCAAAGTGATCCATTTGGCTCATCATCGAACCTATAAATACGCTCATCCCCTCCTCTCTTGAGGATGTGTAGTGCCCACTTCCCTTCAACACTTTTGATTTTGATTATGATACTATAGATGCACTTATGGACACTTTGTTATTGTCGCTTTTGATTTAGCATGATACTAGATGTTAGAGATATTGTACTATTGTTGATTTCGATTCATATATGGTGCATGTGGATTATTAGAGACATTTTTATATTGATATTGATATGTTGTGGACATGGTTATTTCTATATATTACTGACATGTGGTATACTTTCGTCGCCATGAGTAGGCTTTGATAATTAAATTAATGTTGTGATCATTTTGATATGGATGAAACGTTGGATAGAAATGTTGCTAGAAATTTGTAATTGATTCGTAATTATCTAGATGATATTAATTCGTATATAGATGATTTTAGATTTATATTGTATATTTTGACATGGATGTTTTAATGCGGCCATGAGGCCGAATGAGGTATATTGTATTTTTGCAAGTATATTTATATTCACAACAACATCGGGGCAATTGGATACCAACCACATGAGAATTTTGGATGATTCAACAAGGGTCACCATGGAAACATGTAATTGTGTGTGTTTGAATTTTTGTTAGGGGGAAACATGTAATTAATGTTGTATGTGTTTTTTTTGTGATGTGAATTACTTTTTTATTTAATTAGAATTTTGATGTATTGTTTCTCCTTTACCCTATTAGGTCTAAGTGTATCAATTAGATTCATATTAATTTATTCCTAAACTAATTAAAGATGTGACCCAAAAGGAGATCATTTATTAGACTTGATGTGCTCTTGGTTTTTGTATTGTGTGTTGAATGCTTCAGATGTTCAGTGTTGTACACTCTATCCTCAATGGAAAACTCGAATTTGACCTTTAGGGCTAATTGTGAAGACTTGTGGGACAAGTTAAACTTGGCCCACACCTCTTAAAATGATGTACCAACCCTACCTATGGGTTGGGGGTAAAAATTAGACCCCAATAGGTGGTTTGGGAAGAGAAAATGGTGAATTATTGATTGCACTTTCTTTCAAATATTTAATTTTTTTCCTTTAGGGATGTGGGCTTAGTTTGAGTGTGTAAGTTTCTTTTCATTCCTCTCACCCACCAATTTATGGTGCATTGGGGTTGAGGTTTGACCAAGTGAGGTGGAGTTGAGGATGAGTGATGTGGCATCCTACATGGAGCCACCTCATCCTCCTCCCTCCCTTTTCTATTTATTGTTGCTCCTTTTCTTGTTTGGGGGTTACTTGATCATTTTGGACTCTTATATTTTGGGGAGTTAGAAGATTTTGTGAGTGCTTGTGGATTGTTGGAGATTTGTGGATGCTTGCTTGGTCTTGAGGAGCTTGGAATTTCATCCTTGGAACAAGCTCTACTATGGAGAGGTAGGAGCTTCACCTTGTTAAATTATGTTGTTTATTTTTGTGTTTATATGTTTGTGTTGAATGTTGTTTCCCTTTGGAATGTTTGTTTGGGTATGGGTAGATTGCCTAAGTTTGGATTAGGAGGAGACTATGGGGAGTTATCTTGTAGGAGGCATGAGAGCTTACTTTTGAGGAGGGATTTTGGGTTGTTGTTGTTTTGAATGTGGATGGAATTGATTGTGAGACTATTTTTAAGTATTGTGGAAGCTAGTAGTTGTCATGTGTTGAATCATCTTCCATTGTGATGTGGTTCGGGTTTGAGGTCCAATGAAGAGGATGGATTCTCCTCTTCATTGGATGTCATGGTTAGGTGGAGAGCATTGCCTCTCCCCCATTTTGTTGTGAATCAAACAAACTTCAAGGAGCTAATTTTCTTGGAGTTGTGGAGCTTGGAGTGTTTTTGGAGACTTTGAGATTTTTTTATCCTTGTAAAGAAATTTATTGTATTCCCTTTGAAGTGGAAGAATTTGTATTGTTATAGTGCCCCTTAACTACATTCTTGCATTATGGTAGTTTTACCTTATTTACATTGTGTTTATTTCCCACCTTGAGTGGATGGCTTGTAATAATTTTGTGGAAAAGAGTTTAAATTAAAATATGTGAATATTGAAAAGAGAAAGGAGGATTTGTGTTGAATGAGTTGTGAAATGGAAATGAAAGTAATTATTTTGTTTGAAACCTTAGTTGTATTTTAAAATAAGATGGGTCATTTTCAATAGAAAAAGAAAGTTGTTGTAGTGATTTTGAATCTACAAATTTCATATGAATGGAAAATAAAGTATTGTAGCCATTTGAATATATTTGAAACAAAGTGAAATGAAAAAGAGAACAAATTAGAAGATGTTGTTATTTAGAAATGTATATTTTGTTATGGTAAGAAATTAATAATGTATAAGTAGACTTGGATTTCTTTTTCTCATGGAAATAGAAGGAAAATTTAGTTGAACAAATGGAATAGATCTAGTCGTTAGTATTGGGTTTTTTTCAAATACTTTAAAATGAGCAATTTTTAATTAATAAATGAATAAAAGAGCAATAAATCTCATATCTAGAACTTTAAATGAACAAAAACAAACTTAGAATGAATTTTTCAAAATTTTGGTAGATTTTAGTTGTTTGGAAATTCTCAAATTAAGGTTCTATTTTTGTTAAACAAAACTACCGCACATGTGCAGAGCGGTGTCCCTGTAACCACCGTTTAGGCTAAGGTGGAGGTCCCAAAACACCACTCAAGAGGGCGGTGGTCCTAGGTTTGTCACTCGGCAAGGCGGAAGTCTCTGATCTGTCACCCAAGCAGGGCGTCGGCCCAAGACTACCGGTCTGCCTCTGTGCGGTGGTTTTGTCACTTACGAGAGAACTGTCGGATCACTTTGTGTGTGATTTTTATCTGGTTGCCTTGAATTTTTAAGATGAAAAATTTATGCATTTAACCACCCAACAACCAAAACAAGGCATAAAACTAATAGATTGAGCAAATAAAACATGCTAAGGGTGGATCTAAAACAATCTCCTCATTTTATTTATGGGGGTAGGGTTTGCCCCAATTTTAAAGACCCAAATACAATACTTTGTAATAAAACCAGATTGGGGGAAAGAGATCCTTCCCAATCCTTGTTTGAAATTTGAAAACAATAAGAAACCTACAATCTAAACCTTCTAAAGCTTGGTCCTTGTGGAAGTCCTCCATGATTTCTCCATTCTTGCTCCCTTGGACTTCTCCTCTCTCCAACCTAAATTTTCACAAAACAAATAGACAAAATGAGGGAAAAGAACAAATAAAATACTTTAATAAAACTCATAAGAAAATTTAGGGCTTGTGATAACCCTAGGATCTTGTGGTTGGTTTTGACTTGATCTAAGGGTGGAGATTTCACCCTACTTTTGTTAGGTGAGAATTATATTTATAAAAGATTTTTTGAAACTTTAGTGGTATGTGCAAATGGGGAATGGGGCCCCTTTGTTATCTTAGAATGTCAAACCTTTGTGAGTCATTATCAAACTTTAGTTAATAATAGAAAGGACCCTAAGTTATTAAGATAATGTTTTTATATTAATTAAGCAAGAGGCCAAACATACTAGGATTTTTATATTATTAATAAGAAGAAAACATTTAACTAAGTAAATTAAAATATGTTACCTTCCTTGTCGAAACAGTTAATGGACCCTAGAGTTGAACTTTTAACTAGACCTAGTTCTTAACCGTATGGTTGAGTTTAGTGGTGTAAGTTAGTTGTTGTACCTTAAGGGATTAATCATGTGTTAACTCAATTACCTCGTATCCTTAATCTTGTTCTTGAAATAAAAAATTACTCGTAATATTCGGGGTAAGTGTTAGGTGTTAGTGTGTTCCTAGAATGCCATTTTTGTGGGCATTACGGGATGATTTTTATACCTCAAGCTTCCTTACAAATTTAATTACATTTTTATCTCTTGTTTAGATTTGATGTTGTAATCTTAAATTTGTTTTGAAGACCTTACATGTCATTATTAGAGATCTTAGAGAATTTGAGTTAGCTTAGAGCCCCCATTACTATTGGTGTGTGTGACTGTCCAGTCATCATCCACATCACCTAGGTGAGTCATCTCACCTTGCGAGAGTCATAGGTCTTAGGAAGTAAAATGAAAAGTGTTAGATTCTATCATAGAATCTGACATTGTCATTTGCGTCAATGTGTCATAGGAGTTACATTCCTTATTTGGAATTGTAACTCCTGTTCTAGTAGCGTCATATGCATCAGCCAATGTCATATGCGTTAGTGGCTTCATTGAGATTCTTTCCATGTTTAGGCATGGGGTTACACAACACCCCTATTTGTACTTCCTATTTTTTTATCTATGAGCATGAGCAGACCCATTCTTCTTACTTGCAATCTTCTTTCCATTGATTCGAATCTTGTGTATTGCATTGGATTGACATTACCATTGGAGTGTAACTTTGTTGTGGTGCATAACTTTTTGATCTCGGTTCTCGCAAATCCTCTTTCATGATATCAAAGAAAGGTTCCGATAAACATGCACTCTTTGGTTCTCAGTTGTTTATTACTTCTGGTTTCTTCTCATTTCCTTGTGTGCAAGTTTTTTTTTTATTATCATTTTGGAATTATTGCTCACCTCGTATTGAGGTTTCAGCAGTTGCAAGTTAAGGTATTTGGTTGGTTTTCTTATTAGCTGAGTTCGTATTTGGATATTTCTAGATCTTTGTGGCTATTGTTTCTGGGTTGTTTGTGTGTTTCTTGCTAGTTGTGTTCAGATTCAACACTGCAGGGTAAAAGAAGAGCTCAATTTTTGGCATGGACCTATGGTTACTAGTTAACATTGTTGTTGTGGTTGATTGTGGTTCAAAACGTCTGCGGGATCGTTCTTTTTCTACTCGCCATTCTGGTTTTACCTTGTTTCTAGTGCTTTGCTGATCCTTAACTGCGTTTTCGCTAGTCTCGAGGATTACCTTTGCATGCATGTTTTTGGTCATTTTCACCAGTCATTTAAACTCTGCTTGGTCTCTCATGTTTTTGGGAGCCTACTCAAAATGTTTTTGCGAGCCTGCTGAAAACTACTCACGTTTTTGTGAGCCTTGCGCATTCCCCAGCTCCAACATTCTCTCGCTACTTGTGGCTACTTCTCTGGACAATCAAAATTTTCAAACCTATAAAGAAACGTACCTGCATGTGGTTAGACCTGCCAAGTAATATCTTTCCAAAAATACATTTTTTATTCACCTTTAAAAAAAACGTGTTTGTATACATTTTACCTTATCACTTTTCTTAAAAACATTTTGTTTCATTACTTTTAAAAGGTATAAGGTAAAAACATTTCATTTTATTGGCATTGTAAAATTTGGTTTCTTGGCTTGTTGTATTATTAACCTTCCGTCGAGTGCCGAAGATGAAGGGTGAGGTCTGGGATTGGCAGGTGGCTAATCCCCCCTCGCAATACAAACAAACCCTATCTCAAATTTTGTGCCATTTCCAATGGGCATACATACGACACCTTTTGCATGCATTTAGGGCACTTTTTTAATCCATTTGCAGGCTTATTGGCTTTTTCTCATCAGTTGCGGGAATTGGTTTTTGCTATAACTTTTGACTCGTTGCTCGGTTTTGAGCACTTCTTTAGTCAAAGTTGCATGTTTTTTCACACTCTAGATGATGGGATCATTAGTTTTGTAAACACACTAATTTTATAAAGTGCCGCATTTGGGGGGGGTCTTTGTATTGCTTAATTCAACTCATTTTTTCTTGAGCTTTGTTCTATTCCTTTTTTCGTGGACTTGTGAGCACGTCCGCCACAGTCTTATGAAAAAGGGATTATTTCATGCGACGTGAGACACTGTTTCTCACAAAGCTCTTTCTTCCCCCTCTTGCTTCTCTCTTTCTGTGCTTACTTGCAGTGTTGATCTATTGCACCCTACGAACCTTGATTGTTGTCTCCACCATTGCGCATTATTACGCTAATTGCAAGGTGAGTGACAAACTGGTTCTCGAAACACAGTTGCATCTGGTTGTAATCAACACACTGAATTATAAAGTGCCAAACCTCGGGGTGTAATTTTGTTCTGGGGTGGTTGTTTCTTTTCTCTCTCCTTCCTTCTGCATTCCTTGGTTCTATCTCTTCATTATGGATATCTCTAAAGTACCAGTGCTCACACCTTTTAATTTCTTCGAATGGAAATCTAAAATTATATTGGTTTTGCAAAGTAAAGGGTTATACCGAGTTACCATGGGGTTAGAGACCGAACCTACTGATGAACCCAAAAAATATAAATGGTTCAACCGTTGTGATGAAGCCTTAGGTCTTATCTGTATGTCCATCTCTCCTGACTTTCTCTTCCACATTGAAACTTCCTCAACACCCGATCAAGCGTGGAAAACACTCGATGATATGTTTGGGAAGCAAGATGACATGAGAGTGCATGAGTTGGAGAATGAACTACTAGGGTTAAATCCTAGTGACTTTGAAAACCTACAGGCCTTCTTCTCAAAGTTTGTCCACACTAGAATGCTTCTAAAGGAATGTAAAGTGGATAAGAAAGACTCTCAATTGATCTTTTCGATTCTTTCTAAGTTAGGTCCTGAATACTCTATTTTCATTTCAACTTTCCACGCCATGAAAGCCGCCTTGGGTAGTACTTGGACTATGCCCTCCTTTGACATTTTTTCATCCCAACTCATTCAAGAACAAGACAAACTCATTCAAATGGGGACTCTAAAATCCAAGTCACATGCCCTTGTGGTGAATAAGGGCAAGAAAAATGAAAATAAGAAAGAAACTAAGGACCAACCTAAGAAAGAAACCAAGACCAACCAACCCCCAGTTAAGCCCATCACTCATACTTCGACTTCTGAGCCTAAAGCAAAGAAGGAAAAGTATAAATGCTCCTATTGTAAGAATTATAGCCATGACAAGCAACATTGTTTTGAAACAAATTGATCACTTAACTCATTTACTTGAGAAGAATAAAATAAGTGTTCCTGAATCCGTTAAACAAAATGCTCAGAAAGGTGAGTCTTCTAATGTAAAGGAGACTAAAAATGAAAAGAAGAAAGGTAAGGCCCTCGTAGCTAGATCAGCTCCATCATCAACTTGGATTATTGATTCCGGTGCCTCACACCACATGGATTCTTTAGAGGTTGAATTCTCTAGCATTGAACCATGTGGCATGTCCCAAATCATGTTGGGTGATGACACTCATGTGTCGGTTTCCGGTAGTGGATCGGTAGAGATAGAAGGTGGAACATTTAACCAAGTGTTGAGTGTTCCCAATATCTCTACCAATCTCCTATTGGTTTACCAAATCACCCACCTTGGTGAAGGAATGCGAGTGGAATTTGGTCCTAACTCGGTGATTATTCGTGAGCTTAACTCTAACTGCACTATGGCTGAGGGAAAGGCGGATCATTGTTCATGGTTGTATACCTTTTCCCACTTCTCTTCTAATTTGACGCCCAATGCCTTGCTCACTCATGCAAATGAGGTTAGCAAGTTATGGCATGAGTGTTTTGGGCATCTAAATTATCGTTACCTTGAACAATTGAGCCAAAACGAAATGGTCAATGGGCTACCCCGAGTTAAATTTTCTAAGGGTCTTTGTGAGGGTTGTACCCTTAGAAAGCACCCTAAAAAAGCTTTGACAAGGGAAAATCCTGGAGAGCTACTCATCCCTTAGATCTTGTTCATAGTGATGTTTCTGGCCCTTTTCCGTCTCCTTCTTTTACTAGAGCTCTATATATACTAACCTTCATTGATGAATTTTCACGTTATACTTGGGTATATTTTCTTAAGCTTAAGTTTGAAGTTTTGAGAATTTTCAAAACTTTAAGGCTCTTGCTGAGAAACAAGCGGAATGGTCTATCAAGGTTCTTCAAACTGACAATGGAGGCGAGTATGTGAGCAACAGGTTTGAGGATTTCTACACTTCTGAGGGGATTGCTTTGCAGTGTATAGTTTTTACAGCCCTTCCCAAAATGGAGTTACAGAAAGAAAGAACTGAACTTTAAAGGAGATGGCTACTTGTATGGTTCACTCAAAATCTCTTCCTCCACAATATTGGGCTAAAGCAGTGAATTGTGCTTGTTATATTTAGAACCATGTTCCACACAAGGTAGTAAGAGGGATGACACCCTTTGAAGCCTAGTTTGGACACAAGCCTGATGTCGAGCACTTTCGAGTCTTGGATCCAAGGCTATGGCTCAGATTCCCAAAAAGAAACGCAAGGCATTGGATCCACAATCCAAACCTTGTATCTTTGTTGGGTATCCTGATGGCATGAAGGGATATCGATTGTTGAACCCTACCACCCATGAGATTTATATTGAGAGGAGTGTGAAGTTTGATGAGTCATCCTTGACTTCAACTTCCATTGAGGTCCTTTTTCCCACTGATTCAGATTCTGACTCTTCAGATGATGATGTTGTTGAGCGAGTTCCACCTCTCCCTACTCCTCCCGATCCTCAAACTTTTGAGTCTTCTGATTCTGATAGTAGTGATGATGAGGACTATGTCCCTTCTCACTCAAGTGAAGAATCTTCCGACTCTAAGCCCGAGCCTTGAGGACCTCTTTCGGGGCTGGGAAAACTTTGTGAGTGCTAGAGATTCGGTTAGATATCCTTTGGATGAGAGACGTACTCACTCAGACTTCACTGGACCTCACTCCTTCTTTGCCTCTGCTTCTGATCCACCATCTTTCCAGGAAGCTTCTGGGATTCCTGAGTGGGATTCTGCCATGGATGAGGAGTATTCCTCACTCATAAAGAATGACACTTGGGATCTTACCCTTCTTCCGAAAGGAAGAAAAATTGTTCGATGCAGGTGGGTTATCGAACAAAGTATGGAGCTAATGGAAAAGTTGAGAAGTATAAAGTGCAACTTGTAGCTAAGGGTTTCTCCCAGGTAGTTAGGGTTAATTACTTAGAAACCTTTTCTCCGGTTGCGAAGATGAATTCCATTTGACTGACCCTTGCCATCGCTACCACTAATAGATGGGAAGTCCACCAGATGGACGTTAAGAGTGCCTTCCTTCATGGGGACCTAGAGGAGGAGATCTATATGGAACAACCTCCAAGTTATGTCCATGATCCATCCCTCATTTACAAATTAAAGAAGTCTCTCTATGGTCTTAAACAAGCCCCTTAGGCTTGGTATGCCAAGATGGACTCCTTTTACTTGCATCAAGGTTCACTCGGTGTCACTCTGACCCAAATGTGTATATTCTATGATATGATGACTCTATGTTTATTCTTGTTCTCTATGTTGATGACTTGTTGATCACAGTAGCTCTTCCTCTATCATTGATTTTGTGAAGATCTCCTTGGCCAACAAGTTCTCCATGTCTGACTTAGGATTGCTTCATTACTTTATTGGGATCCATATTTCACAATCTGACTCGGGAATTATGATCTCGCAGCCTAAGTACTCTCTTGATTTACTTGCTTAGTTTCACATATCTCGACTACAAGTCCTCACCTACTACTTTTCTTTCTGGGATTAAGTTGGTTTCTGATTGCTCTTCCCCCTTGGTTGACAGTACCCTTTATCGACAGTTGGTGGGAAGCTTGATCTACCTTACTCACACTCAGCCAGATCTATCGTATGCCATCGGGATCATGTCCAGATTTATGTAGGAGCCTCATGAGTTGCATTTAAAAGTAGCAAAGTGGATCCTTCACTATGTTCATGGCACTCACAGATGGTATTCATTACTTAGGAGGGACTGAGATTGACTTGGTTATATTTACAGACTGATTGGGTCGGTGATCTAGATCATCGGAAGTCTACCTCAGGCTACAGTTTCACTCTTGGTTTAGGTCCTATCAGTTGGTCCAACAAGAAGCAAAATGCTATTTCCATATCATTGACATAAGCAAAATACAAAGGAGTAGTTAACACTACCATAGAAGTTGTTTGGTTACAGGGTATCATGATGAGTTTGGCATCCACTTTCGGTGGCCTACCATTATCTACTATGACAACATGAGCACTATCTCGATTTGTAGAAATCCAGTTCAGCATCAGTGGATGAAGCACATTGAGATTCATATGCACTTCATATGGGAGCTGATACATGAAAACATCATCGACATACAGTATGTTCAAACAATCTGATCAAGTTGCAGACATTTTCACCAAGCCCTTCACTGAGGTGAAGTTTCTTCACTTGCGGTCTCTTCTTAGGGTGAGGTCTGTTGCAGCCGCCCATCTTCTTTGGGCTATATAGTCCTCCTTCTTCTCCTCTTCTTCTTTCTAGAAAGATGTTGTTTGTACATGGGCACCTTATCAGGCCTTTAGTTTCCGGGGCCCATTGACACATCTTTCTTAGTTGTCTAGGGGAGTCTTCTTTTTTTGTTCTAGCTTACCTTGACCTCTTCCTCGGCTTCGATGAAGGGGGGGTGTTGGTGTGTGTGACTGTCCAGTCATCATCCACATCACCTAGGTGAGTCATCTTGCCTTGCAAGAGTCATAGGTCTTAGGAAGTCAAATGACAAGTGTCAGATTCTGTCATAGAATATGACATTTTCATTTGCATCAATGTGTCATAGGAGTTACATTCCTTATTTGGAATTGTAACTCCTCTTCTAGTGGTGTCATATGTGTCAGTCAACATCATATGCGTCAGTGGCATCATTGAGGTTCTTTCCATGTTTAGGCATGGGGGTTACACAACACCCCTATTTGTACTTCCTATTTTTCAATCTATGAGCATGAGTAGACCCATTCTTCTTACTTGCAATCTTCTTTCCATTGATTCGAATCTTGCATATTGTGTTGGCTTGACGTTACCATTGGAGTGCAACTTCATTGTGGTGCATTTATTTTCGATCTCGGTTCTCATGAATCCCTCTTTCAATTACCATACCATTATCATTACACATCACTCTTGTGATGTTTATCAGCCATCTTAGAGTTCTACACTTTCATCAATCATCACCACTCTCTCTCTACATTTCATGTTTTCCATCCATTTGCATCTATCAAACCCTAAATCCCTTCTCGGTCACGCCGATTCTACATAGTTGTCATCGAACTAATCCACATTTTTTTATTATCTGTCATCCACCCTTCTAGCTATCTATTTTTGATCCCCTAGTTCTTCGATATTCCAATCTCATCATTCTACACACCTCTATCTTCAAATCTTATCTCCATCATACCCAATCTCCATCAATCCATCTCGGTCCCCTGTTCACTAGATCAATAGTTATCACGTTTATCACTAGATATGACAATTTTCTTACATATTTTCTATTCTCATCATGTCCAAGTCATCTACATCATTATCAGTCCCAGATCAACTTTAGAACAGCTCTACTGATCTTCTTTTTCTATGTTTCTTTTGGGCTTACTTTATCCAATTCGTGTCGAATGTGGTTAATAATCTCGAGTTGTCATCAATTCGATCAAGTTTGGTTCACTTTTCATTATTTGTTATTATTAGATCTACATTTTATCTTATCTAGTTCATTTGAGATTTTGTATTCTAATTCATTCAAATGCATCTTATCATTTATCCATTTTTTTATTTATCTTTTATCAAAGTGGGTTGACATCCATCCTAGGAATTTTTCACTTCTCAAGACCAAAATTTTTGGGAAACCCACCCTCCTATCTACTAATCCATTTTCATTTTAATTTTATAATTTTTTTGTAGGTAATAAATTTCACTATGAGGAGTATATTTTGCACCCGTATCCATCATTGTCTCATCTAGAGGTAGCCTTAAACCCTCTCATTATTAGAGTTTCTTATTTTCTTTGTTACCATTTCACTAATCTAAAATAGGAGTGAGAAAATTTTATCAGCAATAGGTCATTGGATTTATAATGAATGGTTATATGCCATAGTTGAGATGTTCTTGTGTGATATCAAGCATGATAGGTGAAGATTGGTTCCTCGAAACAATTGTTTTGAAAAGGATATGAGTCTTCTTGTTGGTTTTATGAAGAATTAGATAGGTGCAAGTTAATGTACAACCATGGATTATTTTTTATGCCATATTTGACATGTGTGAGGACTTTGAATGCTTCATTAATCATGGTTATAAGTTTGGAGGTCTTTAGTGAACCAGGTGATGGGGTTTTGAGTAATTTTTAGTTGTTTGGTGTGTTTGAGCATGGATGACCTACATAGATCCATTTCATGAATGTGTATGAGTGTTTTGATATATTTATGAGTTTTATGTTTTAAATTCCTTTTCTAGGGCTTACCTATGTTGTGTTATTAAGAAGAGATGGGTATAAAGCAAGGGTTTTGGTTCAAATTTGAATTAGCTATTTGAGAGGGGAAAAGTGCAACTTAAGTGTGAGTGTGAAATAGATATGAAGGCATAAAATCATAGCCAAGGAGATTTATAGAGCATGTGTGCAAGAGTTTGAAACCAAATTATTCCATAAAAGAAGAAGAAAGAATGAGTTAGGAGAACAAGGGTTACAAGTGTCTTTGAAAGAGTATGATTCAAATAAGTGATCTCCATTAGTTGTGGCAGAAACATTACATCAGATATCTTCATCCAAAGGTGGTTGAGTTGGTGCTTGATCATATTAGGGGTTGTATCCTCCTTCCTGGAGTTGGTTCTTCACTAAACTAGAGGTTGGTGCTCCTTGTGAAGTTGGTGCTTCACTAAATCTCTTTTCTTTATGTAATATAAGTAGAGTTTTAGTGTATTTTCTTCTCCATAAGGGTTTCCCACTTATATTTGGCATCTCTTATACTCTCTTATGTGTTATGATCTTGTGAATGGTTAATACACATCTAATATGCTTGTGTATGGTTATTTATGTTGAATGGATAATTAAATGATGAATGTTAATATATGGTAATTGAAGTTAAAGTTTTGAAGGACTGATTCACCCCCTCTCAATCCATTTTGATTCCAACAAACACATTCTTATCCTTATGTTTCTACTCACTTTCCTTTTTGTTGGCTGTTTTTCCAATTTATGTATATATCCCTACAATTATTGGCTTTCCTTGTCATATTTTCCAATCATTTTGTGTTGGCTTTTTTCCAAAAGGGTCCTATTTTGAATTCAATATGTTTATAAATATAGAAGTGTATTAGTGCACTTAGAACATTCAATAAGAGCAAAACTAGTTTTTGCAAGAGTGATATTGAAGTTATTGTTCGAGAAAATTCTAGTTTATTTCAAAATCAATCACATGCCAAAATTTTAATTCAATAATTTGGAGAGAATTGTAATTTTTGTAGATGTTTTGAAATGCATTAAAAATAATAGTTGGGACACTTGTATAACTAGAATTTATTTTTATCTTGCATCGAGCATTGATTGTAAATTTGTCAAGGCATTAGTAGTTGTTTACCAAACATGTAAATTTAATGTCTAAATTTGATGGTTGTTTACATTTTTGTGTTTTTTAGCCATAAAATACTTACATATATTAAATATTATGGTCTCTTCTAGTTTGAGGATTTAAAATAAGTCCAACATATAAATATAATTACATATATAAATAGCACAATCATATCGATAAGTGTATATACATGATAGAAAGGTTTAATTATGTTGATAGGAATAACTTATAATGGTAACCAAGCAATGTAGGATGAATGAACATAATATATAGTTTGAGATGATGAAAATAACTTATATTAAATTTGAAACTTATTTGATTTTCATAGAGCAATTTTCTTGGAGAAGATAATCCAAAATCATGATATAGAGATACGATAAAAGTTTGAATACTAATATATAAAATCATGAAAAACATGTTTTTTTATAAAACTTAATATTGATAACTCTTGATATTTTCTCATATAAACATATTTCAAATATGTGTAGTAATTACACATCACATGAAACAAAAATTTTCTAAAGTTTTAGTGATAAAAGTAACATAATTCCCACTTCTAGTACTAAATTTCCAAAGTTTTCTTAGTCTTGTTATCTTACAAGTATTAATCCATTTTTCAAAACTCATTTCTTTCCCTCCCTTAAATCAATTTAGAGTCTTCCACCATTTTAAATTTAGAGCGAGATACCTATACGATGCAATTTTAGTTCGGGTAAGGATTTTTAGAGTGGTAGAAGTAATTTAAGAGATCTTGAAGATGCATTTCCAAATTAGATAGTTAGGTTTGTTTTAAAAGTAATTTTGCAAGATTATTTTTAGATTTTAAAAGCTACAATTAAGCAAGCATACATACTCATCCTTCATCTTTAAACTATTATGTTAGTAAGAAGGTCACTTCCACTATGACGCCACCTCTATGAAAATAAGAATGTGTTGAAGATGCATATCTAACTTGGGTAGTAAGGTATGAATTTAGAATAAATTTTACATGAATTTTAAGTCACTAAGGGGGAATGTTGAGTAATAAAACATAATAATTCCACAACCAATCAACCATTATATTAGTAAGAGGGTGATTTTCATTGTTACACCTCTTTTGGTCTAAAAATCATGATAAATTGTAATTTATATATTAGTGCGAACCTAGCCAATCAACTATGGGATTTGTTTTTTTACTAAGGCTTTTTATAGTAGTAGAAGCAATTCCAAGTTGAAGTGAAGAAGTATATCCAAGTTGAATAGAAAGACATATTTAAAGAAAATTTTACTAATTTTGTAAACAAAATTTATAGATAGGGGAGAGGGGATGACCGAGAAAATGGGTAGGATTTTTAATCAGTAAAGAATTTTATTTTGTTTTAGATTTATACAATGAACTTCAAGAATTTGTAATAAAGGCATTGTCTTCTTCTCTAGTACTTAGAATCTATAAACATGATCTTAGAAATACATAGGTGTAATAGATTTTTGAATTGACAAATCTTCAATCTAATCCTACATAATCATTTTGGGTATTAAAAAAAGATATACTTCATAAAGAATATTTTATTGAAAAATAAATTTATAATTTTATGAAGGTAATAAAATATAGGTAAATTCAAGTATTAAGTGAGAAAACATACATCAAATGCACTAAAATAATACTAGTAATTGCATGTATACAATGCAATGTGAAAGCCGAATGGTATTTGTTATTCGATTTAGAAAAATAGATATTACTTTTGCGGTTGATGTTGATAAGGGGTGTGATTGACAATATTTATTTTCTATTAAAGCCAAAACAAATGTTGCAAATGCAAGTGAGACATGTAAGTCTGCTAATAATCACTCTCAAAAATTTTGTGAATGTAAATTCTTGTCAAAGTAGATTGAAAGAATGACTAAGTGCTTTAACATATTATCTCTCCATGAAACTAAAATGAGACAGAATATGCAATTATATATAAACAAATCTGAAATGGTTATGGTACATTCCAAATTTATTTATTACCTCAACGAGTTTGAGTGCATCATTATTAGAGATATTTTGTTCATATCTTACAATCATAACATTCCATGAGACCACATTTCGTTGAGGAATTTTGCAAACAAAAAATGGTATATGTTATTTGTGTTATAGAGATAGTTTTTACTTTTGTATTTGTGTTTGTTTAAACTATGGGTGATTGATTTTGTGTGTGTAGAAATATAGATGATTTGCTTCATTTAGAAAGTGCAAACATGAGGTGTAACCCTTAAAACTATTCAAAATGCAAAAAGTGATATAATGTACAAAGCTTCGGATGGAAGCTGTTGGTACCCAAATTGATTCTCCCTCAAAGTCGAGCAAAGCATCACATGTTTGTGGAAGCTTAATAATGAGATAGATCATAATAGGTCATTTTGCAGCCTGGGGATGGGGTCTAATCGCCTTCTCACTCGGATGTGGAGAAATGGATACCACCCTCAAGAGGATTTGATCTATCCTCACTACTTTATGGTTGTTCTTTCCAACTAGGGTGAGAGGACCCTTCTGTAGCCTGGTGTTTGTGGAGAAGATGGAGATATCCTTATTTGTGAAGTTATTGAGGGGACCTTGAAGAAAATATGATCAATGCAACAAAATCTAACTCTCATGAGTTGTCACTCTAGATAGTGGAGATATTTTCTAGACAAGGTTCAAGCTATTAAAGACATTTGGAACCCTGATTGTTTCTGCATGTTTTGGTAATGAAAATTATGAATTTGTATACACATAAGAAAAAAGGGGTAGTACGGGTAGGATTGGTTATTTTTAAATGAATTTTTGGTGGGAGGTGAGGCAGGATGGACTTGATTCACCAGATCTTTGAGAGCTTTTACAAAATGGAAGGCTAAACCAACATAATGCCACAGAATAGCTAAAATGTTTCTTTAACGGAATATGTGCTTGGTGGAGGCCAATATTTGTACTTTTTCACACAATCTATGAGATTCTAACACAAAGGGTCGAGTTAGAAAACCCAAAAATCATCAAGATCTAATCCCAACATGCGAGGTATACCCAGAGGATTACAGACAATCTCTATCAACCAATGAAAGAAAAGTGATTTTAAATCATTTATTTCATTCCTAGATGAAAGCTCTTCTGAGAAATGAAATTGCAAATGCCACTAGACTGTCACAAGGATTGAAACCTATGTGATTGAGAAGGATTTTGATACAAGATTGCAATAGGAACAAGAAAAACTATTTTGAGACATTCAAAGATGAAAACAAACACTATTTGCTCAAGTTCAACATAGATTAACTTGATTCTGATTAAATTTATCAACAAGGGAAAGTTTCTAGAATAATCTCAAAGATTTTCAATGGCTATACACTCACAACCACCTTGACATGATCAAATTTAATATAAAAAAAAGATATAAAGGCTTCTCATACGGATTCTCAAAAAGACGGGCTCTATCAAGCTTTTTATATTAGAAAATCAATCCCACCCCTAACACTCCAACCATTTGTATGATAAATTTGTGCCATTTATACAATTTTTCAACCAAGTTCCCCCTAAAAATCCATACATTGAGTGCACGGTGATCGCCATGATCTCGATCGTAATTCCCAGGATCGGATCTCGTAAAAGTTGTCAGTGCTCGGGGCGAGATCTCTTCAAATATCTCCCACATTCAACTCCTTCCTCTGGTAAATCACTCTTCCTTCTATTTTCCAACCACTTTCACCCCTAATCTATCAAATATGGTTCTTTGCGTGCCTAGGAAGGAAAAATGGAAGATCAGATTAAGCCCAATAGTCAGATCATTTTAATGGCGAAAGACGTCTCCATATATCCCCACCAAACTTAAATATCAAAATTAACTCTCCTCTCTATTTGGTGTGTAGGAAATACCAAGAAATCATGAAGACTCGCACTTCCAAGAGATTTTCAGTAAAAATGGAGAGAAAATCAGATTCACATAGACAACTGTCGTTGATCTCCACTTTGAATTTGGGTCGTCCATGTGGAAGATTCAATTTAAAATGGGCCTAGGATTTCCTTTTGACTTTTTACAACCTTTGAAAAAATGTAAAAAAATTCATCTTTCTCTGCCCCTCTACCTTTGAAAAATGGGCTAAACACGTGTCCCAATGTGGATCCCAAAGGAACCGCAGACTAAATTTTTGTATTTCTCCACTTTTTGGAAAGGGGAAATTTTTCCAAGTTTTCCCCACATCTCCACCCTTCTGCTTCTAGTTTCTGATGTGGGTCCCAACACAACCACGCTTCCTTTTACACTTTTAACTCCTTTCTCCCAAAAGGAAAATTTTCCAAATTTCCCCCAAGAGTCCGCACCTCCACCATTGACTGAAACAAACTTTGACTAATCCCTTATCGAGGCTTGTGGGCCATTTTTATATTTTAATCCTTAAGAGGAAAAAAATCCAAGTTGCCCCGTTTGTTTTCCTCCCCTGTCCTTTTGACTTTTCAAACTACCACGTGTCACAATGATGCATCTTGAGATGGTCCCCAAAAGTTGAGACTTTGAATGAGCATGGGCTCACCTTGTGTCCTAGCCCGATAAATTTTTTTTAAGGCTTGAAGCTCAGTGGAAGGTGCCATGTGTCAAGGTCTAAGAAAATCTCCTTTGACTGTTGAAAATTCCAAGAAAAAAGTAAAATGAGCAGAGGCCTCCAAGTGTCCTCTTAGCGCTTCTTTAAAATGAAACTCAAGGGCCGGTCCCCAAACATGCACAGTTCATCAACATGTCCTAGACCTCCCAAAACCTTTTGAGAAAAGACTAAGTATGAAAAGATCCGGCGAGAAACCTCCACGTGTCTCCATGGCACAATTTCAAAAAGGTGCCCAAGTTCGAGACCCTTAATGAGTGTGGGCTCACCACGTGTCCCTATCCTTCCCAACTGTATCTAGGCTGTATAAAAAATTATCTAAGTCAAGGGAAGCAGTGGAAACCTCCACGTGTCCTCCCGACGCTACTCTAAGGCCAAAATAAAAAGTAAATCTTCAAATGAGTGTCGTTCTTCCACATAGACAGGTTTTTAAGTTGAGGTGATTTATAAAATTCTCAAAGTACCGCTGTGCCGCATCCAACCAAAAGAGGCCATGTTTCCTATTGATGTAAGGATGTAAATTTGACTAGGAGAAATGCTCGTCAAACCGTAAAATGTAGAAAAACGACCATTTGAGCCCGGAGATGAAATTTTCTCCAAGGACATAGGATTTAGAAATGTTATCAGGCTCAAATACATTCCTTCGAGCTACATCCATTCATTTTTCTTCAAGGATTTAGGGAAAAAATGATAAGGGTAGCAAATCCCAACTGTGGAAAATGGAAATAACGGGAAATCCCAAGTTTTTAGACGAATAGAGAATGGGAGACCCAAATTACAGACCCCTTCATAGGAATGGAGAAACAATGAGCTAACTATGGATCCATAAGTGATCTTCGGCCTAGGAACAGATTGATTATGGAAAAAAAAGGAAGGAAAAGACTTCTCGGACACAACATAGGGGATAAAATATGGCAGAGGATCGTAAATCTATAGATTTTCAATGGAAGAATGGGGCAATACTATTTTGAGCACCAACATCGGCTTCGACTCAAGGATGGGCACTCCCTGCGAGTGCCACAACAAGAAAAAAGGTAGACCAAGTGCCAAAAACATATCCATTGGGCAACAAATTTGGCTTGCGAGATAAAAGAAATAGAGCCATCTCTCAAAAATGAATAGAAAAACCAACAAAAATAGGTCACCAAGGACCGAGAATGAGTAAAAATAAAAATACGAAACAAACAACCTATACACGTACGGAAAAGTTTACCTTGATTATGGGGAAATTAATCTAGGAAATGCTTCAAATGCATGCCATTAATAAGAAACTCGAGTAATTCTCCATCCAAGTCCTTCAAGAAAAAGGTATGTTCACCAATTCATATATCAATGGAGTAAGGACCCATCCATAATGCATCAAATTTTCCATGTTTGCCCTTATCTTCATGTCTCTCTTACGTGTACAAGATATTCAACATTGAAAGCTCTAGAAGTGACCTTCTTATCAAATAACTTCTTCATCTTTTCTCGAACTTTTTACATGCCTCTGGTGGGATGCCCTCCTTTCTTCATCAAGTTCAACAATCTAGTTAATGCGAGCATCATATGGACTAACCTCTTGATCTTCTAGCTATTGAATAAACTCATATGAGGATAGTTGCATATGCAGGGGTAGTAGGGCCTAAGTTCTAGACACCAACTCAAATGGACTCTTTCCAGTAGCTCTCTTGACAGTGATTCTATAAGCCCAAACAACAAAATTCAACTGTTCACCCCATTTTCTCTTGTTCAGCTCTAAGGTTCTTTTGATAATCTTCAGCAAGTTTTTATTACTGGACTCAACTTTTCCATTTGCTTGGGGATTGTAATTATAGGCATATGTCAAGTTGATCACATACTCCTTGTACATTTCAGCAGAGATTTGGCTCTGGAACTCATGGCATTGTCAACTACAATTTTGACTGGCACTCTAAACTGCAGATGATATGGTTTAGCACAAAGTCCATGAGAATTTGGTGTGTTGCCATCTTGGTAGGGATTTCCTCCACCAATTTTTTAAAGTAATCGGTGGCTACAAGAATCCACTTGTGACCAACACTTGAAGGGTCTGAAATCTCACCAATGAAGTCCATTCCCCATTGCTTAAACGGGCTTCAATTGATACTGAGCTACAAAGGTAGGGATCTTGAAGCTTTCAATCTTCCAGAGAAATTTTGGAAACTCTCACATATTCTAACCAACAAGGTTGTATCCTTGAAAAGAGTTGGCCACCAATAACTAGCCCTTAGGATCTTGTGTGTTGTGACTCTTGCAGCAAAATGCCCCCACAAAATCCTCCATGTAGATCAACAATTATCTTGGGGGCTTCATCTTCGGTAATGCACCTTAAAAGGACTCCCTCTGGGTTCTTCCAAGCTAACCCATAATCAGTAATAACATATTTCTGGGAAGCCAACTTAAGAGCTCTTTTTTGGTTCTTACTCAAATACTCAGGGTAGTATAAATGTCTAAGATAAAAAATCACATCTTTGTACTACTCAGAATTCATCAACTTTTCAAATACACCTACCCTTTCTTCTCCTACCTCATTTACCTCAATAGTTTACAAGTTTCTCTCAACCATAAGCTTATCCAAGCCCTAACCTCTCACCAACTTTGTGGTTTGGATATCCATGTCATATTCTTGTAACTTGTTCACCCATCTGCATCTTTTGCTTGAGATCTCCATCTCTGATAAGATGTCCTTCACCATGGTGTGGGGAACATAAGCAACAACTTTCGAACTCATAATGTAAGGTCTATTTTCTAGTTATTACTCAAATACTCGGGGTAGTATAAATTTCGAGATAAAAATTACATCTTTGTACCACTTAGAACTCGTCAACTTTTCAAAAACACTGCCCTTTTTCTTCTACCTCATTTGCCTCAATAGTTTGCAAGTTGCTCTTAGCCATAAGCTTTTGCCAAGCCCAAACCTCTCACCAACTTTGTGGTTTGGATATACATGCCATATTCTTGCAACTTGTTCACCCATATGTATCTTTTTCTTGAGACTTCCATCTCTGATAAGATTTCTTTGACCATGGTGTGGGGAACATATGCAAAAAATTTGAAACTCAAAATGTAAGGCCTAAAAACCTTTGTTACTTTTACCAAGGAAAACACCTTCTTCTCCATAATAGTTTATTTCAACTCAGCCCCTTACAATGCCTTACTAAAAAAGGCAATAGGCCTCTCAGTGCCTTCATCGTCCTTCTAAAGCAAGATAAAAGCAATAGTGTTTTTAAGAAGCAAAGGAAAACAATTGGGAAGGCTTCTTATAGTGCGGAGCTGCTAAAACAGGGGCATGCTTTAATGCCTCCTTGATCCCATTGAAATATTGAATGGCATCCTCCTCCCATTTGATGGTCTGGTCCTTCTTTAGCATGTCAGTGATTGGAATGGTCAACTCAGCAAAGTTTGATATGAATCTTCTGATAAAATTTATCTGCTGAAGAAGGACTTAATCCCCTTCTTGGTCCTTGGAATTGGGACCTTGCTGATGGCCTCTACCCTTTCTGGATCAATCATTACCCCTTCTTGTGACACAATGTGGCTAAGAAATTTTTCCCTCTGTACTCCGAAATGACACTTCTTTAGATTGAGTGAAATACCATATTCCCTACATCTTATCAGCATTTTCTCCAAGTGCTGCAAATGGTCACTTCTCTTCCTAGAGAACATAGTTACATCATCTTGGTAAACAATAATAAACTCATTGATGTAACCAACAAAAGCAACATCCATTGCTCTTTGAAAGGTGGCTCTAGCATTCATCAAACCAAAGGGCATCCTAACATATACATAAGTTCCCAAGGAGTAGTAAAGGTTGTCTTGATCCTTTCTGATTCCTTCACCACAACTTGGTTATAACTAGAGAAACCATCTAAGGTGGAAAGCAACTCAGAACTAGTCACTAATTGCAACATGTTTTCCATATTTGGTAAAGGATAATTATCCTTCATTGATGCTCTATTTAGATTCCTAAAATCTACACATAGCCTGATGTCACCATTCTTCTTTCTAACTGGTACTAGGTTTGAAACCCAAGAAGAATACCTTGTGGGCTGAATAATCCCTCCATCTCTCAGTTTCTTTAGTTCTTCTTGCATTTTAAGAGATAAGAGTGGATTGATTGGCCTCTATTTCTACATGAATGGATTTACATTGGACTTAAAGGGAATCTTATGTTGAAATAGATCCCTCTATATGATTTTAGTTCAAAATAGGTCAAGCCATGAAATCTTGGTATTTCTTTAACAATTGGATGTAGGATTGCTTCTTTTCCTTGCTAAGATTGCTGCCTAATCAAATTTTCCTTGGTTTCTCATTTATACCAAGATCATGCTCCTCAACATCCCTTGAGGCTACCATATGTCTATTAATAATGCAATCAACATTATGAAAATTCGATTCAAGAGCAACGAACCCTCTAGGAATGGTATTAGTCTTTAGTTGGATAATGCTCTTGCCAAACAAGGTTTCCTTTCCCTCTATTACACACACCATTGGCTCCCAATCAATTCATTGATCCACAAACTATCCTTTGTTACGTAGAAATATTCTGATTTGAGCATCATCATCAAAAACTTGCCAATGCTTAATATTGTCAGGTATATATGGCCTTGTTAACACCTCAACATCATATTCACAATATGGGGACACTGCATAATTATCAAACCGAGATCCTAATACTGCAAGTTTGTCTACCAAATCATTGAACTTCCTATCATGATGCACAATGTTGAATGAATCAAACATCTCAATGAAATCCCAAACTACATGCTTGTATTGTTTTATTCGATGATTTTTGTGGCATACAGTTTTCTGACTTGCTTTACATTTAATTCTAAATCTCCCTTAACAACAATGTCCTTAACACCATATTTCCAAGCAATCCTCGGACCTAAAAACAATGCCTCATACTCGGCGATGTTGTTAGTGCACTTAAAGTTGAGTTCGAAAGAAAAAATAAACTTTTCCTAGCCTAGAGAGATTAGAACAATACCAGCACCATTTTTGAACTTAGAGAAAGTTCCATCAAATAATAAAGTCCAAGGAAAGCATTCCTTTTCAAGACACTTGCATTCTTCAATTTTGTTCTCTTTTCCATCAGCAAATCCTACAAAGTTATCAGCATCCACACTTGTGTACAATACTTCATATGATGCATTGTTGGGATCTTCAATAAGGTGCAACATCTTCTTTCCCCATATAACACGACAAGGCTGCCCTCAATTGGGATGGTAGGATAAGACATATCCATTTGGACACTCCCACTAACACTTGTAGCCCATTTTATAGATAACAACATACCACACTTGGCAAGCAATCAACAATGAGAACATCAAGCTTTAAGTTTTTACTCAGGTAGGTTGCAAGTTGCACCACCAGACTTTTCATACATCCCACCACTGACACTTCTCTGGAGTCCATGGCATTGCATTTCCCATATGTTGTTGTCACTTTAATATTTAGCTCATTCATGACTTCTAAAGGCATGACATTGCATGATGCCCCTGAGTCAAACATATAGTTGTGCAATGTCTGTCCTTAATTATTACAATGGTGAAGAATGGATCCACATTTAGCTGAGACTCCACCAAGGATGTCCCCAAATAAGCCTCAGGTGGTTCACCTAGTTCCTCCAACACTATTGGTGTCTCTATTGCTTTAATGACTGGTGTAGTCTCCACAATGTTTATAGTTCTACCTAGGGCAGTCTTCTCCTCTTTCAGCCCCAAATATTAAAAATACCTTTTCTTGTGCTCGGGGATCTGAGAAACTCAACAATTAGGAACCGAAATCTGGATCGACTCAAAACTTGGGCAATATCATAAGAAATGGACTTTGGCAAGGTAGCATTGGAAGGAATGCGATAGACTCCTTAGGTGGCACAAGATTTTTGACAGCTTGGGCATGAGGAGGGGTATGATTTTTGTTTGGGACAACAAGGCCCTTGGCAGATGCATCTTTCTTAGGGGCCTCTTCAGGAATATTTGAAAGCAATGGAGTCTTTGGTTTGGCTTGAGGCCCTGCCCCTTTAATAACCCTACTTCTTGTGTTGTGCTCCTTTTCTTGAGCCACAACAACATTCATCAATAACTGCCTATCCTCCTCAGATGGGATTCCTCCATCATACTTCTTTATCATTAAATCCCTTAAATATTCAAAGTCATTATTGGGCAATTCAAAATCTTGTACAGTATCTACTTCTAAAGCATGAGAGGGAGGAAGGATAGGTACCGGTGGATGCAATCCTAAAAATTAGCAAGTAGTTCTAGCACTTATCACCTCAATTGAAGTTGCGCCTTGTTGTGAGCTTGTGGAGCAACCCATCATGTAGACATCATCATCATTATCATCATCAAATTCTTCTTCTTCTTGCTGATCTTTCTCACATGGAGCATGGGGCATGAAACATTTGTCACACCAATCAATGACATCTATCTCCTCCACAACAACAACTCTGGCAGCTAAAGGGTCAGGTACCATTATGTTTTCCCTGGCCTGGGACTATCTATTTCCAAATCCAACAGGTCCCTTGCCTCTGTCATCATATCTTTGGTGATTTGTAAACCTTTCTTGGCTTTGTTTCTTGTGTTGACCTTGTGAACTCTACCCAATTCCTTTTTCCTGGGCTAATTTGTATGATATTTCTTTGACATCCCCCTGCCAAAGTTTTCACATTTTCTTTCAAATCGAAGCCTTGCTTGCTCGAGGCTTTTCTGGATTAATCAGTTTCACACCCTCCATTTTTGGAGGCTTTCCAATTGCCTTGATGTTATTCTCAATTTGTAGAGCCATGGTGAAGGTCTGCCTCAAATTAGTAGGGTTTTTTCCCTCAAGTAGTAAGCATATTTTTTATCAAATGCATCTGAATATTTGATCAAACATGATTCATCACAAGGCCTCAAGCCAACAGGAAATATCCTCAAGGTCTTGCTAAACCTTGTGTTGAAATCATGTACTAAATCATTAGGATTCTTCTTGATGTTTTCAAATTCTGATAGAAGAAACCTAGGTCGGGTTCTATCATCATACCGCATTCGAATGCATTATTCATCTCGATCCAAGAATCAATAGAGTTATCTAGAAAAGCTTTACACCAATCCTCGATATCTTCTTCCAAAGTATGGATAAACAATCCGATATATACATCTTCATGTTCAATCTCAAATTATTCCATCATATTGATAAAAATCTTTAAATGTTGATCACCAGTTATAGCGTTGTTTCCTTAGAACTTTGGTAATCTATTTCATACATCCTGGGGAACTTCATTTGGATAACAAACCATTCCCAAAAAATTTAAAGGTCCAAAGGTATTTATAACAAATGGAGGTCTAGGTGGGGGATGGGCCATGTTGATTTGAGGAGGTGACCCTAGAGGAGAAACAAATTGATAAGGGGAAGAAGGTCTTTGAAACACAGGAGTATAACTTTCAAAATGGATATCCCCTAAAGGCCTTGTTTCTTGGAAAACCCTGTCAACTTCTGAAAAGAAAGGGGAAAAATAAGAAGAAAACTTTTCAAAATCAAATAAAGGCCCCTCTCCAGTTGGAGAATTCAATTCCACAAAGAGGATACCTGATTCAAAAGAACTTGAATGGCATTCTTCAATGATAGGATGATCACTTTCATCAATGGAGATCCCTTTTCTTGTCTGTTGATCTCCAACAACTCTCCAGGATTTTCTTCCTTCTGACTTTGTTTTCCTAGCTCTGGAAATAATGTCTGGCATGATCCCTAGTAAAGAAAGATCTTCTTCCTTAAATCTTTGCAAAGATTAGTAACAAATCTCACTTGACAGAGGTTAAGACACTGGTACTCATCAAGAATTAGATCAACAGGGAGTCACCACTAAGGATTTCCACCTTAGTTGTGAAAATGCACTAAAATATGATCTGTCAAATGTTTGTCAATACTAGCAACTGGAAATGGAAAGACCTGACTCTTCTTTATCCATATTTATCAATGAAAGCTAGTGCAATAGGTGTAGAAACTAGGACAATTGCACATAACACTTGTAACCTTGAAACTTCTTACAGGCCTCGAACACAAGATGATGTTTGAAAAATGTATTAGCACTTTGAGCATATAAGAAGTGTTTACCAGGGTTTGAATATGAACTACAATCATAATGTCCCCTGGAAACGGTGCCAATAAGCTTTGTTGTTGACAGGCAAAATGGATACAAACTAGCAGAAAATCAACAAATTAGTCTCAAGCAACGCAAATCACTTGAGCAATTTAAAAAAAGCAGTCCCGAAAATGACACCAATCGGTATTGGTACCCATTGATTCTCTCTCCCAGTTTGAGCAAAGCATCATAGGTTTGATAGGAAGCTTAAAAATAGATCATAATAGGTCATTTTATAGCCGGGGATGGGATCTAACTAGCCTTCTGTCACTCAAATGTGGAGAAATGGATAGCACCCTCAAGAGGATTTGATCTATCCTCACTACTTTATGGTTGTGCCTTTCAACTAGGGTGAGAGGACCTTTCTGTATCCTGGTGTTTTTGGAGAAGATGGAGATATCCTTCTTTGTGATGTTATTGAGGGGACCTTGAAGAAAATATGATCAATGCAACAAAATCTAACTATCACGATTTGTCACTCTAGATAGTGGAGATATTTTCTAGACAAGGTTCAAGTTATTATAGACATTTGGAACCACGATTATTTTCGCATGTCTTGGTAATGGAAATTATGCAGTATACACACATGGAAAACAAGGATAGTATGGGTAGGATTGATTATTTTTAAATGAATTTTTTGGTGGGAGGTGAGGCAGGATGGACTTGATTCACGGATCTTTGAGCTTGCACAAAATGGAAGGATAAACCAACATAATGCCAAAGAATAGCTAAAATGTTTCTTTAACCGGAATATGTGCTTCAGTGGAGGCCAATATTTGTACTTTTTCACACAATCTATGAGATTCTAACACAAAGGCTCGAGTTAGAAAACCCAACAAAGAATCAAGATCTAATCCCAATCACGCCTGAGGTACACTTTGAGGCTTACGAGAAAATCTCTCACAATGTGATGAAAGAAAAGTGATTTTAAATCATTTATTTCATTCCCGGATGAAAGATCTTCTGAGAAATGAAATTTTAGATGCCACTAAACTATCACAAGGATCGATACCTATGTGATTGAGAAGGATTTTGATACAAGATTGCAATAGGAACAAGAAAAACTATTTGCAAACATTCAGAGATGAAACAAACACATTTTTCTCAAGATCAATACAGAATAACTTGAGTTTGATTAAACTTATCGTTAGGGGAAAGTTTCTAGAACAATCTCGAGTTTTTCAATGTGTACACTCGCAACCACCTTGACACGATCAATTTTAATATAAAAAAGATATACATGCTTCTCGAGATGGCTTCTCAAAAAGACGGGCTCTATCAAAAAAATTTCTATTAGAAAATCAGTCCTGGCCCATAACACTCCAACCATTTGCACGATAAATTTATGCCATTTATAAAATTTTACAACTAATTTTTCCCGCCTAAAAATCTAGACATTGAGTGCAACGGTGATTCGTAATGATGATCTTGATTGCGATTCCCGGATCAGATCGTAAAAAGTTTTCGGTGCTCGGGGGTAAGATCTCTTCAAATATCTCCCGCATTCAACTCCTTCGGGTAAGTGCAAGAAGTTGATGGACAAATATAGGGTCATCCATGGACGTCATATTGTAAAAAACAGCGAAATCTCAACTTGTAGGGATTATTAGCTATACACGCACTCAAAATTAGAAAAATTTATATAAATATGAATCATAGCATTCAAAATCTAGTTTCTAAAATACTATTTTTTTTTAAAAAGCAGACAAGTTTAGCTATATTAAACACTTCAAATTATATGACTTAGTTTTTTTTTTGAAAAAACTTATAAGATTGTAGTCCGTTTGCCCGCATTTTGGATGACCAAATCTTGTTATTTTTTTCCTTTGGTGAAACGTTATATGTAGTTGTCTATCTTGGGATGGATTTTATTTTGTATTTTTTGAGCAATATTTTTTTAAATGATTTTTCCGTGAAAGTGGTCTGAAAATATTTAGAAAACGGAGTGCTTTCCATTTGCCCGCCATAACTATATCAAAAAAATATCGAAATCAAATATATATATTTTTTAACGTGTATAGAATTTGTCCATGCTTGGGATGGTATAAGTTTTATCACATTTTGATAAGCGAAACAAAAGTTACAGTTTTAAATGTAGACATGAACATTCACGAGAAAAAATGTCTTAAAGACCTATTGTTAGTAAAAAAATATAAAATGATATTTATCTTATTCTATTCACTTTAAAATCAATATTTCTATGAAGCTAACAGTCTCCCCTACATGATGGCACCATTTTGTGAAATGTTTTCAGTTTTTAGCATGGTTCAAGTCTTTGGAAGAGTAGATTTGAGGTATTTTGACCTTTTACACTTCATAATGACCTTCCATAGCTTTGGTTGGGGAAATACAAAGATTTCCCGAGGCTTAGAATCAACAGATAGATCCGCGATCGTGGTTTATAAAGCACACTTTATAAAAGTTCATAAATCATATTTACACACATCCGAATGTTTGAATTACCATGTGATTTTTACTCTCTAACCTTACCATATGAATTACTGTGAAATTCTTTCTTTTTTTGCACATTTTCTTATCACCGGAAGTAAAACATCATGGGAGACAAGAAACAAAGTCAAAAAAGGAAGTCATTAAGTAAAAAAACACCAAACGAATTAGAGGCCAACAAAATTCAAAATGTTGAGCGAATGCGGAAACTTCATGAATCAAGAAGAGGTTCATCTTCAACCCCAACTATTGTAAGCAATGAAGAACCAGGTAATGTTTCTACTGTTAATGTTGAAGTTGAATTAAATACTCATGATGAAGATGTTTTTACTATCAATGTTGAAGAAGAATTAAATACTCATGATTTAGTAAATGTTGAAATTGAAGGAGACAATGAAAATGTGAATAAGGAAATTCATGTTGAAACTGTAGACAGGAAAAATTTGACAAAAACACCTCCTAGGATTTTACGTAAGAAACCTAATTTTTTATTGAAATTGATGAAAATATTTTGAAACCAATGTCGACATACTTTTCCGAACGACAAATCGGAAGAAAAGCCACTAAAATTTGGGATAATCATTTTGAAATTTTAAATGATTCCCAAAGATGTCGATTGTTAGTTAGTTTGATGAGATTGATTAAAATGAGACCTACATTAAACACCTTAGGATTAACAATATCTAATATACGTGGTCAAACCTCTACAATTGTTGAAAAGCCTTCATGATGCACATCACACTTTGTTGGTGTCAAGAGACGCACTAGGGATAGTATATTGTGCATTGTGTACTTCTACTAGTGTTGTAAGTGAATCAATAAAAAAACAATGTTTGATTACGCAAACAAGTCGAATGTTGCAAGTTAATCGAAAAAATCTAATGAAAGCAATTGAAAGACGTAATATTCTTCAATCACTCAATAACACCGATTTTTGGGCATTTTCTCGCTAGAGCACCATGTAAGGACAAAAATAATTTTGATGCTATAAGAGTTGTTGTTATTTAATTTTGGCATGATAACACTAGACTTTCACCTAATACAAGAGATATTATAAAGCAGAGAGTTAGTTCTACTAATCGTGAACCACATCCAAAGCATTTCTTAGATATCACTCAAACTCAATTTTTTCGTAAGTTTAAATAAGAGAATCTAGAAATTAAAATTAGTCAACATTTTTTTGAAATGTTGAAACCATTCTATGTGAAAATCAATCACACTCGCACCACTTATTGTTGTAGGCAACATGTTGAATTTACGATGCATTATGCTAAATTTTTACATATTCGTTCTAATTTTCATTCTGAAACTATGTTATCAGAATGTGGTGTTCAAGTTCCACCAATATCTTCCAGGGATTTCATTCCTACTATATTTTGTGAAAAAGAAGTTGGACAATTTTTTATAGTCAAGATTGTTTAGATGGAAGTTGTAGTACATGTGGTAGATTACCTAAATTGGAAAGTTACATCCATGAGCAAATTGAAGGTACAATAGGACATAATTTAGTTGAGTTTGATAAATATAAATCAGTTGCATACTAGTTGAAAGATGGAAAAGAGTCTAAACGGTGTGAGCTAGTTATAGAACAAATGCCTATTTTCCAATTTTTGAGAAAATTTAAGGATGAAATTGTTTATGAGTATGCTAGGCATACACATAGAGCTCGATGGTTGGATGAATAGTTCAAGCTATGCAAAGACACATTTCCTATTGGTACTATTGTTTTAGTGGTCGATTTTGTAGAGAATTACACATTGCAACCACAAATGGAGGTTCAATCGCAATATTACAACTCAGTACAAGTTGCCATTTTTGTGCATATAGCATTTCTACATTCTCCTGACAGTACAGAGAATGATCAATTTTTTAAGAGAGTACCACTTTTATATCAGTGATGATCGTACTCATTCTACTGAATTTGTGCAAGGGTGTTTCTAGTTATTTTATGGAAACTTGTCTGATAGGGACATCCACTTCAAACAACATTATATATGGTCAGATAATTACACGTCTTAGTTTAAGAATGCACGTCAAGATGGGTGTGCAACATATTTGGAGTTTCACTAAGGCTAGACATGGAAAAGGAGAGCATGATGGTGCAAGGGCATGTGTGAAAAGAGCTCTTGCAAAGAAGAGTTGAAGTATAAAGAGGGTGCTAAATTAAAATATGCAAAGAGCATAATGGAATGGTGTATTGACAACATGGCCTGAGGTTCTCAAGAAAATTTCAAAGTTCGCAGATATTTTTGGTTGATAGAGGAAAAATAAATTGCTAACTATGAGGATTGTATGACACTCACTGGATCCAATGATATGCACTCATTTTGTAGCTCAGACGCTACTTCGTGGGCTGTATGGACAAGAAAGTTGACATGATTTTGTGCATCTTGTATCGGAGTTGTCACTGCTGAGTGTGATTCACAAGAATGGGTGTATGGATGGATTTGTAGGCCTCTAACTCTGCTTCCTAGTTATCAACCTCCACAAGCATTACGACTTGTTTCTGCAGATGAAGTTGCAACATCCAAGGACTTTGATGAAATTTAGATTTTGGTACGACAAGGTATTTATGGTTATTTATTTAATTTTTGTATTGAGTTATGTCCATTGAAATTTTATTATGTAATTTAAATTTGAGTTGTCAACCTTTGTTTTTTTGTAGGACATGTGTTTAGTAATTATGATAGAAGAAAATGAAGAGCAGACTATTTCTTATGTCATTGCATCGAGGAAAGAAAGAAGTTGACTTCTCCTATTATAGATGGTGAAGATATTGAGTATCCTACAAGGTCAGTGGTAGTTACTGGAACTTGGCTTCGATGGTATCCATTAAAAAACTCCTTTGTTTGGGTGTTTGAAGACTTTGAGACACACAGGAAAATACTCGTATATTGCATCTAGTTCTAGCGACAAATATTCATTGTATATAGATATGAGGAAGGCCTAAAAACAAGATTCTTTGGAAGGTTCGAGAGTCAGATCATGAAGCAATCTTGTCTTCTATTCGAGTAGATACGATCACGATGGTTCATTGGAATTAATTTACAATGCTCATGTCTGGTATATATAATTTCTTTGATATATATATAAATTTTTAGTTTAAAGATTTAGATTTAAGCTTGAATATATTTTATTTTAAATTTGTGTATTTTGTATATATAGATAGTATATGGTTTTGATTTGAAACTTAAATTTCTTTGACTAACACTTTTATGTTTAGGTTAGTGGTGCCAGAAAAGCTTCCACCTTCACGTGGTTAGCACTGTTAGTAGAGAATTTTAAATTCTCAAAGCTAAGAGAAGCTTTCATTGTTTGAAAAAGTTGTAAATTTTGAAAATGTTGTAAATTTTGAAAAAGTTGTAAATTTGAAAAAGTTGTAAATTTTGTAAATTTTGAAAATGTTGTAAATTTTGAAAATGTTGTAAATTTTGAAAAAGTTGTAAATTTTGAAAACGAATCCTCCCCAAGTGTTTACAAGACCATACCTATGCGTGTGCACCGATCTGGGAAGGAAAAATATGAGAGAGGATATTGTAGAGGGTCCCTACACCAAGGTGTCGGATCGAGGGCGAGAGCGTTTTAGGTGCCTGAGTCCACGAGTCGAGTAGTCACCCGTCGAAGTTGAATGATATTTTGGTCTCAGGGCTCTTAAGGGACTATGCTCGAACGAAGTAGCCCGGAAGCAACAACCTTGTCACACACCGAAACACCACCTCCTCTAGCGTTCACCTGACCACCCAGATGTGTCGGTGTAGTCGGTTTGGTGCCATAACCCACCGTTTGCAAAATATAGCATTTGACAACCTTACACTAGCTCCATTGCACTATTTCACGCATTTGCAAACAATAGGGCAGCGAGAGCACCGAAATGAGAAGGAAAAAAACTGAGAGATTATATTTTAGAGGGTCCCTACATCGAGGTGTTAGATCAGACGAGGCATCTCTAGGTGCCACGGAGTCCGAGTAGTCACCTATTGAAGTTGTATGATATTTTGGTCTCAGGGCTCTTAAGGGACTACGCCGAACGAAGTATTCAAGAAGCAACGACCTTGTCATGCATCAAAACACCACCTCCTCTAGCATTCACCTAGCCACCCGGACATGTCAAAGCCTGAGTCGGTTTAGTGCCATGACCCACCGTTTGTAAAATATAGCGTTTACAACCCTACTGGCTCTTTGCACTATTTGCGTTTGCAAACAATAAGGTGACAAGAGCACCAATATGAGAAGGGAAAAATTGAGAGAGGATTTTTTAGAGGGTCCCTACACTAAGGTGTCAGATTAGATGAGGTATCTCTAGCTACCGTGGAGTTTGAGTAGTCACCCGTTGAAGTTGAAGCGATATTTTGGTCTCAGGGCTCTTAAGGGACTATGCCCGGACGAAGTAGCTTGGAAGCAACAACCTTGTCGTGCATAAAAACACCACCTCCTCTAGTGTTCACCTGGCCACTGAACATGTCAATGCAGTCCGTTCGGTGCCTGACCCACCATTTGTAAAATAGCATTTGACAACCTTACACCGGCTGGCTCAAAGCTGCACTATTCCACGCGTTTGCAAACAATAGGGCAACAAAAGCACCGATATGAGAAGGAAAAAAACTGAGAGAGGCTATTGTAGAGGGTCCCTATACCAAGGTTTTAGATCAGACGAGGTAACTCTAGGTGCCACGAAGTCGAGTAGTCACTGTTGAAGTTTGAGCGATATTTTGGTCTCGGGGATCTTAAAGGACTATGCACGAAGCGAAGTAGCCAGAAGCAACGACCTTGTCACGCACCAAACACCACCTCCTTAGTTTTCATCTTGCCACCCAAACATGTCAGCGTAGTTGGTTTGGTGCCATGACCTACCATTTGCAAAATATAGCGTTTGACAACCTTACACTGGCTCAAATTGCATTATTTCACGTGTTTGCAAACAATAAGGCAGCGAGAGCACCGAAATGAGAAGGAAAAAACCGAGAGAGGATTTTGTAGAGGGTCCCTACACCGAGGTGTTGGATCATATGAGGCATCTCTAGGTGCCACGGAGTTTGAGTAGTCACCCGTCAAAGTTGAACGATATTTTGGTCTCAGGGCTCTTAAGGGACTACGCCCAAATGAAGTAGCCGGAAGAAACGACCTTGTCGCGCACCAAAACACCATGTCATCTAGCATTGACATGGCCACCTGCATGTCGGCAGACAGTCCATTTGGTGCCACGACCCACCGTTTGCAAAATATAGCGTTTGACAACCTTACACTGGCTCAAACTGCAATATTTCGTGCATTTACAAACAATAGGCAGCGAGAGAACCGATATGAGAAGAAAAAACCAAGAGAGGCTATTGTATAAGTTTCCTATGCCAAGTTTTTAGATTAGATGAGGCATCTCTAGGTGCCATGGAGTTCGAGTAGTCACCCGTCGAAGTTGAACGATATTTTGGTCTCAGGGCTCTTAAGGGACTACGCTCGAACGAAGTAGCCCGGAAGCAACGACCTTGTTGCACACCAAAAAACCACCTCCTCTAGTGTTCACCTAGCCACTTGAATGTTTTGGTGTAGTCAGTTTGGTGCCACAACCCACCGTTTGCAAAAAAAAGCATTTGAAAACCTTACACTGGCTCAAACTGTACTATTTCACACGTTTGCAAACAATAGGGCAGCAAGAGCACCTATATGAGAAGGAAAAAATTGAGAGAGGCTTTTGTATAGGGTCCCTACACCAAGGTGTTGGATCAAAAAGGAATCTCTAGGTGCCACGGAGTCCAAGTAGTCACCCGTCAAGGTTGAATGATATTTTGGTCTTAGGGCTCTTAAGGGACTACGCCCGAACGAAGTAGCTCGGAAGCAACGACCTTGTCGCGCACCCAAGCACCACCTCCTCTAGTGTTCACCTAGCCACCCAGACATGTCGGTGTAGTCCATTCGGTGCCACGACCCACCATTTGTAAAATATAGTATTTGACAACCTTACACTGGCTCAAACTGCACTATTTCACGCGTTTGCAAACAATAGGGCAGTAGCAAGATCACCGATATGAGAAAAAAATGAGAGAGGCTATTGTAGAGAGGGTCCCTACACTAAGGTTTTAGATTAGACAAGGCATCTATAGGTGCCACGAAGTCGAGTAATCACCCGTCGAAGCTTAACGATATTTTGGTCTTAGGGCTCTTAAGGGACTACGCCCAAACGAAGTAGCCTGGAAGTAAAGACCTTGTCACACACTAAACACCACCTCCTCTAGCATTCACCTAGCCACCTAGATGTGTCAGCATAGTCATTTCGATGCCATGACCCACTATTTGTAAAATATAGCGTTTGACAACCTTACACTGGCTCAACTGCACTATTTCACGCGTTTGCAAGTAATAAGGCAGCGAGAGCACCGATATGAGAAGGAAAAAACTGAGAGAGGTTGTAATAGAGGGTCCCTACACTGAGGTGTCGGATTAGATGAGGCATCTCGAGGTGCCACAGAGTCCGAGTAGTCACCCGTCAAAGTTGAACGATATTTTGGTCTCAGGGCTCTTAAGGGACTACGCTCGAATGAAGTATCCGAAGCAACGACCTTGTCGCACACCGAAACACCACCTCCTATAGTGTTCACCTAGCCACCCGGATGTGCCGGCGTAGTCGGTTCGGTGCCATGATGTCCTAAGGCATGACTTCTCACTCCTCACCTCCGTTCATTTCCTAGGACTCAAAACATTCAATGTCACTTGTTTACCTTCCATCTCTCTTGTTCTCTTTGGACTTTCCTCTGTCCTCTTAGGTGCTTCATCACTATCCTTTCTTTTCTCTCTTGAGCTATGTTGTTGTGGTGATCTCTCTCCATCCTCTGCTGCCCCAGCTATGTGCTTACATGCTCATTATTTTTGCATTGTAATAGGATTCTTCATCACAGATCACTACACAGAATTAGGAGTATAAGTAAATCATCAAACAATTAAGGGAACACATGTGTGAGGACCTTTTATTCATAAGTTCCATCATTGATTGCATGAGATTAATCATCTCTGCCTCAAATTGAAGTAATGTCTCCCATCTGAAACTTCAACCCCCAGTCCATCAAGCAAGATCAAGCATTCATACTGCAAAGAAGGACATGTGACCATTGGGTGAGCATGATCCTTGAAAAAGGGAACATGATCTATTTCTTGAGATTATCTCTTTGTTTAGATTGTTCTTGGTCATATTTTTGAAAATCAATAGGAATAGAGTTGAGATCAAGAAAGAGAAATTCCATTGGGAAAATAATCTCCCATTTGCGAGTGAGATGGATAATTTTGATTCACATTTCTTGGTGAGCTTAGGTGTGTTTTCATCGACTCGAGAGAACTTGTATGACATTTTGTCCCATACCATCACCTAGAGGTTTGATGCTCTAAAAGAAGCCATTTCTGATTTTGAATTGCATGAGGAGAATGTATCAAAAATTTTGGAAGATCTTGGCACAAGAATGCATGAGCTTGGTACTCCTCTCAGGGAGAATAATTCCACATGAAGAATCTTCAGGATTCAAATTTTAAGAATTGGTTCAGGAAAATATTTGTGACCCTTTCCTTCAATAGTCAATACTTTAGAAGCCCTTGTAGAGATCATAGGTTATATCTCTAGAATCCTATGAAGAGTTAAATGAAAAATATTTTAGTCAATGTGGAAATATCAATGCCATTCCTGAGAATTGACTCAACACATTGGAGCATGTGAACATCTTGGAAGATGAGAAAGTTTCATTTGTAGTTTCTAGATTCAACAAGATGGTCTATGGAAAAGCCTCATCATTCAAGATCTTTCGGAGGAAGACATGAGTTGATTCTTCATTAGAGGAGGATTCTTCATGTGATGGGTGGAACCTAAGAATACTAATAAGGGCTTACTGTCAAATTTTTACCCTTTTCAACTTGGGACATCAGAATGCACCACCACATGAAATCTCTCCCTTTCATCACTTAAGGCTTGTAACATTCTCACTAGGTATTCAATTCCTCAGCACCCCAACTTGATTATGTTGCCCCCTCTCATGAATACTTAACCCCTTCACACATTATCACCCCTTTAAGTCCCTTTGTCACTTAAGGCTTGTAACCCTACCCTGTCATGCCATGTAACCCGGGTTAATCCAGAATGGTCAAGGATGAGTTAGAAGGTGAGTTAGCTAGGTTAATGTTAAGAGGTGAGTATAAACATACACTTAGCCATTTTTTTAATCCCTTTTAATATTTCCTTTTCCTTCATTGCTGCTAGTATTTAGTTATGCTACTAAATTTTCAAGAAACCCTATTGCAAAAATCACATTTTTGCTCATATCTCCTTCATTTTTACTCCATTTCCCTGTGATTTTTCCCATAACTTCTACTCATGAACTCCTTGAAGATGATCTAAAAATATTTTCCATTGGTACCCTAATTTTTATAGCATCCCATTTAAAATTTCAGAGAAAAAACTTGCTTTTTAGATCCTTGCAATTCTGGAGATCGAAAACACTTGAAATTTGAAGCAGGAAACCATATGAAAATACCTAATCTAATGAAAAAAATTCATCTCAATCCAAATACAAGAAGACATGATTAAATATTTATTATTAAATTGGCATATGAGCCTTACTAAAAATAATAAGTTTTGATAACAAAGAAAAAAATTTGAAACCTCTGTGTAATCTTCAATTCTAGAAATATGAAAATTGTAAAACTTGAAAATCAGGAAAATTGTAAAATCTTCAATGTTGCACCATAAGTAACATTAAATATTCATATATAGTTCAAGATGAACTCTACCTCACTTATTTCTATCAATGTTCGCATTAGTTGATATGCAACAGATTGAGTGTTAGCTTTTAAAAAAAGTAATTGTATGTATTGCCCTTTTGTAGTTCACCTAGCATGGTTTTGCTTAATGGAATAGGTTTGCTTAACAATTGTACCATGTAGTGCTCCGGGACATGGTTTTTTAATTTTAAATCAAACATACATATCTAGAACTAATTTAAATGGTTATGAAAACATACATAGAAGGATATCATACATGCAATGAAATCAAATCAAACATATAGTTCAGATTTATCGTTATGAAAACCAACACACATGGATATATAAGAATCAAACAAAGTGTGCTCCAGACGCACGTCTCTAAAAATATATGTAAGTTCATAATGTATGTGTACATCTCAAACTAAGTGTGTCATAATGTATATAGGACCACATGTGGTCGCAAAAGGCTATATATATACAATGGACTATATGAAGAAACATGTTCACTAGGACCAGATGACCCATATATATATCTATGTACATCTAGGTGGACTATGAATCTACTCATGAAACATCTTCCCTCTCTTCGCCCTGCTAGAAGTAGCACATCCACAACTGGGGATGTAGTGGAGGGAGATGCCACTACGGATTTCATCCGTGTGGTCCTAGGTGTCTCTAAGCATGCCTGCAACCTAACCTGCACATTCATAAACAACAAGTTTTTAACACCCAAAATTTTAAAATACATTCAAAATTTAGAAACTTGTACAATTTAGTTAAAATGCATGTGAAATCTTACCGCAATGTCATGATCCCTATCAATTTGTTGTTGACGCATCGTAGGGACAACAATAGACTCATGAGGGGTAAGCTACATACAAATAATTAATTTTCAAATTAAATATTTCACATACATACAAAATTTGATATTGTAGATTTAAGTAATAAGAAATAATGAACCTCAAAATTTAACAAATTTAAAAAATTGTACTCGATTAGTGGATTTGCGAGATCTTATGGCAGTATCTACGGTAGCCTCCACATTCTACATATATGGAGGAGTCTCTCTAGAGTCATAAGCTATACAAAAACATGTACAAATCAATATTAAAATATACATTACTGTGCACCACATAACAGAGGTCCAAAGCATGTAATCCACGTGAACTTCCACAATTAGAAACAAAGTGTAAAGAGATTTACTAACCTACATAAAACTCATGTGAGGCGTGCCAGTAGCCTCAGTTCCTGAGCAGATGATGACCCGCCAGGCTCCTGTGTATAAAAGACAAACATATTAATATGTACAACATACACGTGAAACATTATAATAATAATCTAGTGCAATCAAATGAAATTAAAAATGTAAGTTTGTACAACTTGAAACTTATGTTTGAAACATGCCCAGCTGATAGTAGCTAGCATGTTGACGTCGGATGTTTCCTTCACCGGCTCTTGCTATTTAAAATAAAATAAAAAATTAGTTTTTTACATGTATGTACATGACGTACAATCAAATACATATATATTAAAATCTCAAACATGTGAATTAAACTATTGTATATATATATTATTTATATTTATTTGAAATTTACCTGTGAAAGACCAATATCAGTGGCACCAGTTCCAAAAACATTCCCAACATCTCATCTATAGAAAAGAAATCATGTGAACCAGAAAATGATGTCTCACTTGTAGTGCATACGACACCACATGATCCATAGTGATGTGGTGTGCTAAAGCTAGTGCCTCCACCAACATCGCCAGATGCCATCTAGTCACTATGTTGGGTCAAAGTGTCAGTGAGCTCCCTCAATGCATGCAATGTATCAATCTGCACAACCTCCTTCAATGTAGAAGGGATAACTGAAGGCAGTGGGGGTTTTGGGGCATGGGGGATCCTAGGTTGACCTATGTGTGCACTAGGTCTACTCGTGTAGAGCCACCTCCTCGACCAAAAAATTTTTAGAAAAGTCAAAAAAATTCGAGACCTCATTGAGCACGAAATCGCAATATAATTTCTTCAAAAAATAAAGAGGAACCTCATTGTTGTTGCATGGTGGATAATCAAAAACCATCCACCATCGGTCCCAAAAATTGTTTTTGATTCGGTCATCGTGGCACCAATGGATTAGGAACCGTTTACAAGTAACTGCTGGGGGCATTGGTTTTAGGGTCGGTAAATAATCCACAAATGAGGTCTTTTCCAATTTTTTTATCTTTTACGGCCGCATGGGATATTTTATCTACATACCACCACCTACAGTCACCTCTAAAGGTATTCCATCTATGTATTTGGTTGGTTGCAGAGTCGACTTCGCCAATCAATGTTTGCAATGTATTGGCTAAAGTCATGCGGGATGGATTTGTGGCATGATTTTTTCTTATAGTCTGAATAAGGTTCTCAATGACAATTTTATTTTCTCGAATTCTTCCAATGATATTATCTTGTGTTCTGCTTGGCTCAGTGGGGATAGAAGGAGCCACAGGAGGTGGATCTATGTTTGGAGGAGGGTTTTGAGGAATGTTCGGAGGGTTTTGAGGAATGTTCGGTGGGTTTTGAGGAATGTTTTGATGGTTTGCACAATTTTTAGCTTGCCAACAAACTGATAAAACAAGAAAATTTTATACATAAACAAACATTTCAAAAAACCCATGAAAATGCAAAAAAAAACCTAAAATGTAAAAAAATGATTAAAATCGGGGGCTTACCTCCTTGTCTTGGCAGCATGGTTGAATCTATCGTGATCCAGAAGTCCAATGAGCAATTTTGAGGTGGTATTCAAAGCTCGAGTGAAAAACATCTAGGAGAAATCGCGGTTTGAAATGAAAAATGGGGAAAATAAGGACTCGCAGGACTGCTAATTTTTGTCTCAGAGTTCCGTGATCGCGGTTTTAGGTTCGGTAATTTCTGAACCTAAAATTCAAGAACCGCGATCGCGGTTCTGAATTTCAGGTTTTTATGTCCACGGAATTGTCCACAAATGTCGTGCACTTATACCTTTGGTAAATCACTCTTCCTTCTATTTGCCAACCACTTCTACCCCTAATCTATCAAAATTGGTTCTTTGTGTGCCGGAAGGAAAAATGGAAGATCAGATCGAGCCTAATAGTCGGATCGTTTTAATGGCGAAATATGTCTCAGATCTCCCTATCAAACTTAGATATCAAAGTTAACTCTCCCTCTCTGTTTGGCATGCAGAAATACCAAGAAATCATGAAGACTCGCATGATTTAGGAGCTTTTCAATAAAAATGGGGAAAATCATATTCGACACACACAATCGTCGTTGATCTCCCGTTTGAATTTGGGCCGTCCACGTGGAAGATTCAATTTAAAACGGGCCTGAGGGTTCCTTTTGACTGTTTTAACCCTTTTGAAAAAATGGAAAAAAATTCCATTTTGCTTCACCCCTCCGCTTTCAAAAAATGGGTTGGACACGTGTCCCAATGTGAGTCCCAAAGGAACCATTGTTGAATTATGCTATTTCTCCTCTTTTTTAGAAAAGGGATATTTTTCCAAGTTTTCCCCATAGCTCCGCCCTTCCGCTTCTAGTTTTTGATGTGGGTCCCAACAGAACCACACTTCCTTTTACAAATTTAACTCCTTTCTCCCAAAAGGAAAATTTTCCAAATTTCCCCCGAGAGTCCACACCTCCGCTGCATTGTGACTTGAAACAAACTTTGACTAATCCTTTGTCAGGCTTGTGGAACATTTTGATATTTTAATCCATAAGAGGCAAAAAAATCCAAGTTGCCCCTGATGGTCCACCTCCCCATCCTTTTGACTTTTCAAACTGCCACGCGTCACAATGGTGCATCTTGAGATGGTCCCCAAAAGTTGAGACTTTGAATGAGCGCGGGCTCACCACGTGTCTTGGCCTAAAAATATTTGTTTGAAGGCTTGAAGCTCAACGGAAGGCACCATGTGTAAGGGTCCGAGGCAATCTCCTTTGGCCATTGAAAAGTCCAAGTAAAATGCAAAATGAGCAGAGTCCTCTAAGTGTCCTCTTGGTGCTTCTTTAAAATGAAACTCAAGGGTCGGTCCCCAAATATGCACGGTTCCTGCACATGTCCCGACCCTCCCAATTTTTTTGAAAAAGACTAAGTATGGGAAGACCCAGTGGAAGCCTCCACATGTCTCCATGGCACAATTTCAAAATGGTGCCAAAGTTTGAGACCCTAAATGAGCCCAGGATTGCCATGGGTCCTTTTCCCGCCAAACTATATCCAGCTACACAAAAATTTATCTAAGTCAAGGTGAAGTAGCGCAAACCTCCACGTGTCCTCCGGCGCTACTCCAAGGCCAAACCAAAAAGTAAATCTTCAAATGAGTGTCGTTCTTCCACGTAGATAGGTTTTTAAGTTGAGGTGATTCATAAAATTTTGAAGTACCCTATCGAGCCGCGTCCAACCAAAAGAGGCCATGTTTCTTGTTGATGCAAGGATGTAAATTTGACCAAGAGAAATGCCTGTCAAACCATAAAATGTAGAAAAATGACCATTTGAGCCTGGAGATGAAATTTTCTCCAAGGATAGAGGATTTAGAAATGTTACAAGGCTCAAATACATTCCTTCGAGCTACATCCATTCATTTTATTCAAGTATTTAGGGAAAAATGACAAGGACAACAAATCCCAACTATGGAAAATGGAAAGAATGGGAAATCCCGAGTTTTTAGATGAACAGAGAATGGGAGACCCAAATTAAAGACCCCTTCAGAGGAACAAAGAAACGAGGAGCTAACTATGGATCCATAAGTGAACTTTGGCCCAGGAATGGATTGATTATGGCAACAAAAGGAAGGCAGAGAATTCTCATACACAACACAGGGGATAAAATATGGTAGAGACCGTAAATCGATATATTTTCAATGGAAGAATGGGGCGAGACTATTTTGAGCACCAATAGAAACAACTATAAACTTCATGGTTATTTCTCGACATTTTAAAATTGTAGGTATTTGTGTGCAAATGAAGACATTAAAAATGTGTTGTTGTTGGTTAACATAAAGAAACGGGCAACAATAAAAGGGAAAAATTGAACATGCATATTGAAAAGTGTATTTTTGTAATTGTAGATATATAGACAATCCACTTCATTTAAAGGTTTCATCTCTTCATTTCAAACTTGTTACAAATGCATGCATATACATTTTATAATTTTATATCATGAGTGGTATCGTTTTGGGGACTATTTTATTTGAACTTAATATGAAAATAATTATATCATAAATGGTAGATTTTAGGGTAATTTTATATCCAGTAAATTTGATACCCCGAACGGAAATCTCTCCCATAATAGAAAAACTATTGAGTAATGTAGTAGCGGAGGCGCTATCAAAGTAGAGTGTAATATTTACGAAGGGTTGAGTGTCAATAGTCTTGCTTCCTCTTTTTTCTTGCTTCAAGTGTTGGTACATGTGCCATTTTTAGTACCTTTCAAATGAAAAAGGAGGTGAAATGCACGGGTTTGCAAGTGATGGAAATCTAGAGAAAGATATGAATGTCGACCCGCCTTTCATTGGTTCCAATGTTGACAGTTGCTTTATGCATAGTAAGTCCTTGGGACTTGTGGATAGTTAACCCCAAGCCATTTTAAGTAGCAATTGTCTTTGATTGCCTCTTGAAATAGGGGTATCGGAATATGTAATAGGTTGGAGGGATCCCTACATGGTTCATTGTATCTATCAAATTTGATAACAACAAATAAAGGTAATGTTGGTGGTGGCATTGATGCATCGTAGACAATGTTGGTGATTGTTCCTATAGCACCATTTATGAGGTCTGCATCAACCCATAAATTTGCAATAATTATGGTTTTTGTTGTATGAGCAGTAGAATTTTTTTCTCCAATCGATCATCATCGGATTTCTTGGTCCAACTCGCCTGTTACTTTCGTGAATGGATTAGCGATCGAACATTCAATGCCTTCATCATTTGAAGGTTGTGGGACTTCATGTAGCTACACCACGGTTATTGATTATCAAAATTCTTATTTATCTATTATTAAAGAGAGGGGGACGTGTAGCTAATCCTCATTGCCCCTATCAGATGGTGTCCCCAATAACTTGGGCAACAAAATATATATCACTGGTGTTGACCTATTGAAGCCTTTAAGAAATTAGCACAGGGTTTAAATAAATTAAACTTACCTTGATTCAGAAGATGACTGTAGATGGGAAGAACCTGCACAAATGACCCCAACTTCTACTTGCTCAGACAACAATTCCATCAAGTACCGCGTACTACTACAGATCCAAGGGTCGTGTGTCCGATCCACTAAATTGTTAGAAAACAATCTTGAGAACAATATTCCTACAGACTATATATATACGCCATTCACCATGCAATTGTTAAAAAAGGAAAAGCTAAAAATATCTTTTAAAAATTAAAAAAATAAAAATGTCAAAACCTTCACATTAAAAGTAAAGTCAAAGCAACATGCAAAATCAAAAAAGCAAAATTGTTAGAAAAGCAAAAAGCAAAATTGTTAAAAATAGCAAAAGCAAAGGTTAATGCATGCAAAAGCTATAAAATAAAATTTAAAAATAAAAGCAAAATTGTTAGAAAAGTAAAAAACAAAATTGTTAAAAATAGCAAAAGTAAAATTGTTAAAAATAGCAAAACCGTCATTTAGGCCGTCAAATTTGACATAGTCCCATGAATGTCTGCAAATCCCTTTCCCATAGGGGTAATGACTTCAAAGCATAAATATATTAGCTCACATGATCCGGAAAAACACAACATATTTTTGAAGTTTGAGTAGTAAAGAGAATGTCGTGTCAACTGATTTCCACATGGTAAAAAATTATAATAAAACTTATTTATAATTATGGGATTTAAAGCATCTATTGCATATCCATAGCCTATGTACACACCCAATTCGGTCTTACATCTCTAAGAAAATTAGTAATTGTGGGATTTAAATCCTCCATACATTTCATCCCACACACAACCATCCACGACATATCTACCGAGCACCCGTCGCTTTCATCACACTCGCCACCTCTAACAATGTCTTTAAAAGATCCTCATATTGCAAAACTAGCAAGTCTGCAATGGAGGCATTTGAACATTTGAATTTATTGAAAGAAAGAAATATTTTTAATGAGGTCCATGAGACCAAAGATCCACAAAGCATTAAAGATTCTATTCCATGTGCGGGGGTTGTTTTAAAGGATGATGTGGGGCCCTCCAATCTCCCATGTTGAAAAAGCACCCACGAACATTCACCACAAACTATTTACGTTATGATTGGGATATATCTTGATTACTACTTATTTGATTAATTTTGGGATGAAATTTGAAGTTGTCAATGCCCTTCAAATGTATTTTACCTTGTCATAGAAGGGTGTTTAAAATTTAATACTTTAAAAGAAATTTAAAATTACATATCATTATTGAAATGAAGTCACTTAAGTTATTTTTTCATTAGAAAGGCAATATAAAAATCACGTTTTATACATATATTAAATGTAATGTTAATTTTTATAAATATTGGATTCATTTTAATTAATTAATTATTAAATAAATAATTGTAGTGCATAACTCATACTTCTATTTTTTGTGTGAAAATAAATTTATTTTCACTTTAACAAATCATGCACAAAATCTAAGGAGAAGACGAATCACCACTAAATAAGCAATTAGTTGAGTGTTTCTATTTTCATAAGAGCGATATTAGTTTTTTCATTTTTTCTAGCCATTAAATCAATTTGGGGATTTTATTCTCAATGCCCTTATTTTATTTTAAAAATTGGGTTCTTATTATTTCCATATTTTTGTTAAGATAATAATGCTAATTGTGATGTCTCTAAGTTAACAACTTCAATATTGTGTAATCAATGGATAGCTGGATTATTTTAGAACTCTTCCATGCTCTAAATTACTCTTGTATTTGAGATAGATTAAGGTATGTAAGATTAAATTGTATTTATATATTAGTGTGGGCCTAGCAATCAACTATGGGATTGGTTAATCTGTCGCTACGGAGTTTCAAACTTAACTAGCCCTTCAAATGAAATTATTGGGAGCCTTTTGAATTCGATCACTTTGGTTGTTATGTTTACCCACCTATTATTTGATCACGAGTCAAGATGCTCGACATCTTTAATACACCACCACTTCAAGAAAACTTGTACATGGGTAGCTAAGTCAAGATGCAAGGCTAGACAAACCTATTTAGTGACTAAAAATTGTGATGCAAGGCCCGACAATCTTGTTTAGTATATATGTTGGAATGGTGAGGGCCAACTATTTATAGAGTGGTAGAAGTAATTCTAAGAGATATTGAAGAGACTTTTGCAACTTGGATAAATAGGTTTGTTTTTAAAAGTAATTTTGTAAGATTATATTTTTAGATTTTTGATGTTACAATTAATCAAGCATACATATTCATCCCTCATCTTTTAAATATTATGTTAGTAAGAAGGCTGCTTCCATTATGATGTCACCTTTATCAAAATAAGAATGTGTTGAAGAGGCATATTTGACTTGAGTAGTAAGGTATGAATCTAGAAGTAATTTTACAAGATTTTTTAAGTCAAAGAGGAGGAAAAGTTGAGTAAGCAAACATAACCAATCAACCATTATATTAGTAAGAGGGTTATTTCCATTGTGACATCACCTCTATTGATCTAAAGATCATGATAAATTGCAGTTTATATATTATTGTGGGCATAGCAATCAACTACGGGATTGGTTTTTGATTAAGTATTTTTAGAGTAGTAGAAACAATTCCGAGCTGAAGTGAAGAAGTATATCCAATTTGAATAGAAATAGAAATATATATATTAAATTACTGATTTTTAAACACATATTATAGATAGAGGAGAGGGGATGACCAAGAAGACAGGTAAGATTTTTAACCCATGAAGAACTCTCATTGATTGGCAGTTCAGGCATGTTAAACCGGTCCACCACTCATTTCTTATTCCTGCCTCTTGGACGTCCCGAACATGTTGAACGACAGTTGTGTTTAAATTCCCGTTATTTGTGTTTTTTTGCCGGAAAAAAAGAAAATCCGTCCAAGTTTGTTAATTTCTTTTTCTGTGAATCGTCTTTCTGCCATGGAAAAAATGGTGGAGGATTTATTTGAGTCGATATTAATAGGTAAAATTATACAAAACTTGTTTTGGTTCTAGCTGGTATGATCAAGATCTACCCCTAAACATACATTACAAATATGGAATTTGTATTTATGATTAATTACTGAAAAAATAATGATTAAAATAATGTTATTTTTATGGTTGCAGATAACAAATAACAAACTAAGAGTTGACAGCAGTTGTGAAGGGAGATTTTTTCTGCATTTAATTCATCAAATCAAACTTCTGAACTTGGTGAGTTTAATGCTTCTTTTATTCAACGTTATGCTTATGGCGCTCCATGTCTCTGCTCGATCTAACCTCCTTAATGCACACAACTACAATGCCAATACCAACACCAACAATTTGACCACAAAATTAAATTCCTGCCCAAACTGCCATGGCCATAGTCCACACCGTCCAAGCTGCTGCAAACCACCCCAGAATAAGCCTGGGGTTAACACAACAGAACTGGGCATATGCACAAGTAATAAAAAGACCGTTGAAGTCTCCGAGTCAGGATCTATCTCGAGGGACAACCAGAAAAGAAAAACAGGAAACATGACAGGAAAGGGAAACGTGACAGAAAACAGGGATTGACGGAGGTTGCACCAGACACAAATTAGAAATTGTTTTTGATACTTATTATCAAAACTTAAAAAGTATGGATGTTTGTCTCATTTTACCAGAACTTTTTGACAAATTTCCATTTGGTGTTATGTTCTTTTGTTATAATTTCAAAGTATTCTATACTTATTAAGCTGTATCTATTAAAAGTTTTGTCTCTCTCTTTAACATAATAATTGATCAATTTGTTTTTATGGCTTTTAAATGTTCCTTCTCACATATTAATGATACTTAAATGTTAAGTGAATTCCTTCATTATAATAATTATTGTATATTATTATAAAACTATAATGGAAGTTAATATCATTTAATCATATCTTGTGTCCCCAAAATATCGTTTATGTAAATTTTATGTTAGATTGGACACCAAATCAACTAGTTGTTTTAGACAAGCTACTAGCTTTAATACTCTAAAGGCTCATGAAACCAAAAAGTGTATGTATTGCAGCTAGAAACATTTCTATGCAGATTAAAAATGGGAAAAACCATTTGCAACAATTATTTTTTGTTGCATACGGATTTCCTGCCTTAAAAACATAAAACATGATTTAAATGTTGTATTTCTTGCAATATGTCGAGACAACCAATGTCATCAATATTTAATATTTTACCAACACCAATAATACATATTGTGTTATTTAATGATAAAATATACTAACAACTGTAGATACAAAAGAGCGGTTAGTTGCAAATGCAAGCTAGAAACTAAGACAATTTGATTCATAATCTAACACTCCTAAACACTACCTCGCAGATTAAGAAAGGATGGAAGGGAAAAAGAAGCAATACACTCCGCAACTTACCAATGAAGATATTTCCCTTGATGTTTTTGTTGTGCTCAAGATTATTGTTTTTACTTTCTTGCTTCAAATTTTTTTATGGACACAAATGGGCAACACCTCATCTTGGAAGATTGAGAATTTCCTATGAATGCTTGATAGATGTTGGAGAGCTTCTTGAGAGATTTTGGTAGCACTTAGCTATGATTTTCCAAAGTTGGCTTCCATGGAGAGTGGCATGTCAATTTATAACTTGTGAGAGGAGAAATAGAGGGTAAGGATTGATCAAAGTGGGATGAAGATCAATGGTTGAGGATTGATGAGAGGATTAACAATTTCTAAAATGGAAAATTCTAGATTTTGTGAGAAGCCTCCATTGAATTTTTAAATTCAATGGAGGGAAGGAGGAGTTTAAAGAGGCTTCTAGAAATAGAAGCCTCTAAATTTAGAGGTAGAGGATATGATTAATTTAGGATTTTAGGTTAGATTAATAAAGGATTACTAGGGATGTGATTACATGGAGAGGATAAGTGTATGGTAGATGGGTAGCTGAGTAGGAATTTTAAATTCCTAAAAATGTTTAATGACTTTACGAAAGGGATTTATAATAATTAATCTTGTGATTAATTATTGTTGGGTTAATGTGGGATTTATGAAGTGATGAGTTAGTAATAGGGGTGAAACCGATTGATTGGATTAGAAGGATTGATTGAATGTTCCATTTAGGAAGATTAAGTCGGATGAATGTGATTGGATGCCCCAATAAATGATATATGAAAGGGGTTAGTTAAAGGATTGGATGTGTGTGAGTCGGGAATACCTCCCAAGCACCGAGGATTGTGGGGTGTGATCTTGGCACAACTAGTGATTGATTGATTTGTATGAGTAGTTGGGAATAGTGTCCAAGCGCATACAATAGGATTCAAACTTGGCTCGGTTGGCTATTGTTCAAATTTATTGATTTTGGTTCCATTTCACCACTCGCCTCTAACACTCTTGGTTTTGATTGTAGAGATCATTGAATGTTTAAGGGTTGTCAATTGTTTGGATGGGGATAAGAAGGGTTGTAGTGATAAATGTGTATGAATAGATATTTAGACAAGGCGAGGATGATGTTAGACAAGATCTTGAATGATGATTTTAAAGGGGATGAGTGTTTTCCTGAACTGTCCATGTGTTCATCATTAGAAATGTTATTGATGTGGCATAGGGAAGCTGCACCAAGGTATAAAGACCCTTATAGTTAAATATCCAAATAGATTTGTCCTCATATCATTGAACAAATTAAAAAGGTCCTCATATCATTGGACCATGCAAAAGAAAAAGAAATGAAAAGGGCATCATATCATTGGCCAAACGGAAGAAATGAAATAAATCAAACATGGACATGTAGAAAAAGAAGAAGTGATTGAATGAGGTGGATTGGTGGATTTGTAAATTTTGGAAAATTTGATAATTTTAATGTTACCATTTTGGTTTTAATTTATTATGATTTGTTGATTTTTTTATGATTTCCTGGATTTTTATGATTTTTTTACGAATTTTTTAATATTTACGGTTTTTTTGAATTTTTACGATTTTTGAATTTTTTATGATTTTTTAAATTTTTACATGTTTTCCAGATGCATCACCACTCACCACCTTGGCATCATTGTTTGCATCCTCTTGCTCATGGTTGGGGAGAGCCTCGCCTTTGGCAAATCCCTCCTCATTTAGTAAGACGGTGTTCCCCTCGGTTAAGGCTTCCTTCGCGTACATCTTCTCCTCTCGGTGGCTTTGGTTGGCTTGGTGTGTCTCAAGAGGAATTCCCTCAATTGGATATGACCATTTCTCCTACAAGGCTTGATGATGTTATAGATGTTGAGAAAAAAATATTTCTTGTTAGGATGTCTAGGATCCTATTTTCAATGAGGCTCACCCCCGGCTTAGGGTGGGGTGACAAGCTTGATAGTCCACCTCCTCCTCCGCCACTTTCCGCCATGTTTGTTGCTGTTGCTTGATCTTTGTGTTCTCCTTTTTTGATTGACACTCACACTATGTGGCTTTAATGCTAGTTTTATGAGATGATTTGGCCTCTTTGGCTTAATTTGATGGAACTTTTGGCATTCTAGGGTGTGACTTTTTCCACCCATTTTTTGTATGATTAGTATTGTATATCCTTATTTTTAATATAAAAGTGAGCTTTTCAATAATAAAAAAATTAATCTAAAATATTGTTATAAAATTTGTCCCAAGTGATAATTATAACTTTAAATAATTGAGCTCTTAAACATATATCAACCATAATACATAAGCATGAAAACAACGCTTTATAGCTACCCGTGTACTTTTCATCGTATTTTATGAATCGACTAAGAGTCAATTCCATGCATAATAACAATTTAATGGATTAAAAATGAATTTTTATCATGTCAATACACATTCTTTATATTTATAAACATTTAACAAGCAAGGGGTGGGATCTAAAAATATGACCATGTCAACTTTTATTATGTATATTAAATATTGTCATTTTAAAAATGTGTATGAGAAGCAAATAAAAATAGTAATTACTTCCAAAGGCATGCTATAATGGCAACAATGAGGGGAGAAATCTAATATCATACTCGTAAGAAAAAATCAACTGGCACTATTTTATGGTGGCACAATGCAAAAATAATCCAAATATAAACTATTAAAAAATAATATATAAACTAGCATACATATCTTAGATAAATTTATGTAAAAGACTCCAATTGGTATCACTCTCAAAGTACCTAAATTATATTTGTGACATAACTGCAATAGATGCCTCTATATGTCACAAATCTAATATAGGAACCTCAAGAATGATATCTCGTGATATCTTTTACATACATTTATGTAAGATAAATATACTGATAGATATATATACAAACTCAATATAGATCGTATTATTCATTTTTACTATCCTATAGATGTGTGAATTGAAAGTAGATGAATAATATAATGTGTCACAAACATGATACATCTAACATACCTTATCTATGTTATAAAAAAAGATACATCTTAAATATCTCTAGCTAAGATTTATAGGTTTAACATTATTATGCCATGAAATAGCTAATTTAAATATTACATTTTATCATAAATTAAATTAGATTTTAAATTTATCAAATAAATACTTAAATACATGTAAATAAATATAACATACTATTTAATAGGTAAACAAATAGATAAATAGAAGTCTAAAACTTTTTAAGGTAAATATATATTTCAAATTATAAGATTTATCTTACCTATTTAAATGTCATTGTCAAATTAAATTTATGAAACCCTAACAATACATAATAATTCATGTTTATGGATTCATTCACTTTGTTTTCAAAAGAAAATATTTCATGTTGGAGGTTTCACATTATTTTTGGGCCTAGAATTACCAACAAGAAAATTCACATATCTCAATCCATGCTAACATTGTTGTTGTTCGAAAAAAAAATCTAAGTATCCCTTACACTACTTTTGGCTTCCACACCGCACAATATTTTCTAAAAATAACTAGCAATTACATGCAAAAAAGACAATGAGAGAATCCAAAGAAGATGTGTCGAAGATCTAAATCTTAAAAGATTGAAATATTGCAAGAGGAAGAGGGGTGAGGGGGTCGAGGGAGGAGTCAAGGGGCATGGAAATTTAGGGGGCAAGGGGGAGGTATGCGAAAATATTATTTCTTTTGAGAAAACAAATATGAACCACGTGTCATTTATGTCAATAATTTGAATGGCAAAGGTGGTTTGATGCATAGATCATTGAGGAAACAGACTTTAGAGATACTATGGAAAGAAAGGTCATATTGATCAATACTCCTAATATCAATAGTTATTTTTGCAATATCAACAATTGTATTTTTGGATAGTTAGAGCACACCGAAAGTTTAGGGTAACTCACTTATAGGTTCCACAAATACTTTAGAGATAGGGACACTGGAAGGGGACTCGATATCCCATGTTGAGTCGATGTAGCAGCTGAATTTGATAACCACAAAACATGGCATGTCAAGTGGTTTTCTACTATCTTTATAGACCATTATCTTAGGCCATTCTCTATGCCTGCAAAAACAACAACAAATATCAACTACAAGATTTTTCCCTTTTTTTTTGACACTATCTCCTCAAAGCATTTCATATTCTTAACACTCATTGTCAAGTGTATAATCTCATGTATATTATTTTGAAAATTTGGCATTGTGGGGATTTGTAGTACGAGGGGCGATCAACTATTTTGAGAGGATGAAGTGTATGGGTATTCTTGTAAATATTGATGAGGTCCTTGTGAAAAATAATTATGCACATGGGTAACAAAGCAATGGAAGTTGAAAGAGTCATGTCAATACTCCCCTTGGATCACAAGATTTTTTCATTATTTTTTCAATTAAAGAGGACAACGCTAATATATTTGAACTTTGAATTTGGTTCTTCAAAATATTAGGGGTATTTATGACAAGTTATGGAGCCCCATTTTCAACTTCTATTAAGAGGATCTAAGGGTCGCTCTAATTTTGGTAATACTTTTAAACTTCGAACACAAATGTGATCGAACACGATTTTTTGAATAATTTGTAACTTTCCTAAAGGGATAATTGTATTTATTTTAAAACTCATATTTAAAAACATAGTAGTGATGCTATAATTTGTGTTACATGAAAATAAATGTGAACAATCCTCTTTCTAGAAAGGTATGGTTAAAAATCCCCTGAATTAAAATTATTTGAATAACTGTTGGACTATGAAAACATCAATTTTAAGTGTATGTGGAGTCATAAACATGAATATTTAGCTCAGATACTAATCCTAAAAAAGAAAAGGATACTATTATTGAAAAATAGATAGAATTAAAGAATAAATTAAGGTCACTAGTCTAATTAGTGATCTAACATCCACCTCAATGTGATTCGAGGCTCATAAGAGGATGAGCCTTTAAAAAAAATTATAGAATCACTACAAACCCTAAGGGTTGTGGCCATTAATCAATCCAATTTATGGCCGCATACGTAATTTGTGTGGTGTGATGAATTACACCACCCATCTCTAAAACTCATTATCCACGATAAAATCAGTTATACATGAAAACTTTATAGCACCACCCATCTCTAAAAGCTGGGAGCCAAAACATCACATATGTTTGCATAGGCTAACTAGTCAACTATCAATGATAAATTACCCCAAAAAGTGATAAACATCCCATTGGTTGTTGACCAGTCAACCTATTCAAACATATGTGCTTCCAAATACCTTCCAACACATTTCGGATCGAGTGCCCGGTGTCTCCTGTTACTTATGCGGTATCCCATTTTATGGATAGCTTCTTTCCTACAATGAGAACTTCATATTCTACTATATTGTTTGTGCAAGGAATCCACATTGAAATGCCTACGGAATCAAGTCTCCTTTGGGAGAGATTAGCAAAACTCCGGAACCTAAACCATGAAAGGTAAAAGAGCCATCGAAGTACATTTGCGGAACTATATATTCTTTGAGGTACATAATGGATGCATCTGGTAGTTCTAAACTCGAGGGTTCAATACCTAGTAGCTGAGCTTCTACTAGTTGATACGTTAACACATATCCTTTTCTTGAATTTTGATGAATGTATTCAATGTCAAACTCACTTGGTAAGAAGATCTAATTAGCCATATTTCGGTTAATGCTGGTTTGAATAATAAATACTTCAAAGGGTCAACCTTTGAAATAAGCTTGATTTTATTGTTAAAAATATAGTGATGTAACGTATGGAAAGAAAACACCACAACTTTCTCAATTTTTGGATAATTTAGCTCATATGCTACCAATTCCCTCCTCAAATAGTATGCAACCTTTTCTCTTTGTTCTTTATCATATTGGGCCAATAGTGCCCCAATTGTAAAATGTGTAGTAGAGATATAAAGTAACAAGGGTTATCTTGTTGTGGGTGGCATGAGAAAAATGGTTTTGGCCAAGTATTATTTTAGAAAGATAAACGCTTTTTTTGTTTTGGTCCCCAATTGAAATTAACATCCTTCTTAAGAAGATGTGTAAATGTATGACACTTGTCTGCTAGCTATGAAATAAACCTTCTGATGGCCTAAATTTTCCCTTATAAGCTACACAGTTGTCTAATATTCTTAGGAGGAGGAATTTTTTTGATATCTATGACCTTTGCAGGGTCCACTTCTATTCCTCTCCATGACACAATGAATCCTAGTAATTTCCCAGATAGCACACCGAAGACACACTTCTTTGGGTTAAGTCATCTTTGTAATCCCTTAGATGTGTAAAGATACAATGTAAATTTTATGGGTGTTCCTCATGGGTTTTAGATTTAGCCAATATATCATCTATGTAATCTTCCATGATGTCACTTATCATATCGTGAAAGATTACAGTCATCGCCCTTTGATATGTAGCACCTGCATTTTTAAGGACAAAAGGCATGACCTGGTAACAAAACATCCCCCGTGGGGTTGTGAAAGTAATCTTATGTTGATCTTCTTCCAGAATATTTATCTGATTATAATTTGAGAATCCATCCATAAGTGAAAGCATCTCATAACCTATTGTAGAATCGACAATCGTGTCAATGTTTGGAAGAGGAAAATCATCCTTAGGACAAGATTTGCTTATATCCCTGAAATCAGTACATACTATAATACCAATTGGATTCTTTTAAACTGGGATCACATTCAAGATCCACTCTGAGTATTTGATAGGCCCGATAAATCCTACTTCTAGTAACCTTTCTAGCTCTTCCTTTACTAGTAAGGTGACATGAGGATGCATCTTTCGAGTTTTTATTTGATGGTTGTGGCATCCGGGTGTACCATAAGATTGTGCACCACCATTGCGAGATCAGTCCTAGAATGTCATCGTAAGACAAAGCGAAGATGTTTGCATACTCTCTTAAGAGTCTTGTGAATGTTTTTTGTTCTTTGGCTGAGAGGGAAGCTCCCAACTTAACTATCCATGACAGTTCCTCTATGCCAATATTAACATCTATTGTATCTTCCACTAATAACTTTGATTCATCCCCCATGCGTGTAGGATCAAGAGGGAGATTGATATCCTCCTCTATCAAAGGTGGTTCAGGGAGCTCTTCATCTTGAAGCGGGTACATTATCTTTTCCATAGGTTGTTTTTCTTGTTTGTCCACAAGTGCCTCAAAGAGGTTTTCACTATAGGACTTCCCCTTTTTATTTCCACAAGGCTTTTCTTTGGAACTTTTTCCCTTGCTCACTTTTTTACTTAAATTCCTGCACAAATCTACTTCCTCTCCAAAGTATACACATGCATTAATCTGAATGGAAAACCCCTTCTTGTGATCATTTCTTAGAATGTTGTCTCTGATTCCCAGGAACTCACCAATGGCCTCATCATTCTGAAACATGTCAATAGGTACGTGTTGTTGTTGATCCCAATTCACGAGTGATGGGTAGGTGAGGATTAATGGTTGAGTTATAAGGGATATGGTGGGTACAATAGAAATTATAGTAAGGATAGCCATATTGGTGAATAGGTTCGTAGAGGCAAGGTCTTCGTAAAGACTACATCAGGAATCCATTTCACTTTCCTTTTGTAAAAATTATCCTCACTCTCAGAAGAGGCATACTCATCATATGAAGAGTGAGACTCATATAAATGGATGCCTATACCTGACTTACCTACTATACAACAAGGTATTGCAAGAGCCTCTAATGGGCCTTATTCTTGGTGGCCGCAACCGCATCCTTTATACCTCATGGAAAGAATTATTTGATTAGGAATGGGATACTTAGGTTATTTATAGCATGTATCCATGTCATCATCATCAGGATGGAACACAATTTCCATAAGAAACTTTTCATCTTCCAGCAAGCCGTTACGAGTAAAATTCTTGAAATGGAAAGTCTCTATTGATCTCTAAACTTTGAAACATGGACTACCATGCACTTGGGCTAATAGCGGCCTATTGTGAACCATTACGGCCTGTTGTAGATTATACTCTACATAGCCACTTGGTTTGACCTTCATCTCCCATGTAGAAAAAGGAGTTTATGAGGTTGAAGCACCATTGTCATTGATATACAAGGTATCTGGATCCACTTGTAAAGCAAGGGCCTCTGGCTGGATAGGAATATAAATCTCTATAGATGGACACTTATAGATTGTAGGAAAAAATCCCGACAACACTCTACAATGAGCTAATCATTGGGGGTCCCTATCTATGGTAAGTTTTTGTCCCTCATATTATAACTTTAAACAAAAATGATACGTTGATGGCACAGCTTGCATGGTGTGAATCCATGGGCACCCAAGTAAGATATTGTAAGGGAGTTCTAGGTGCAAGACTTGGAACTTTGCATCATGTGTTATGGGACCCACTTCTAATGAGAAAGTGATCATTCTAGTTGATTTTTCGTTCTTCATTTTCATATGCCCTAATGGTTGTGACCTTTTTTCTAGATCAGCTTTTGTGCAGCCTAGTTGGTGGACTAGTATGAGATTACATATGTTAAGACCTGATCCGCCATCCACAAGCACTCTCTTAACCTTCTTACATTTGATGATAACCTCGGTATGCAAGGGTAGGTTACCCGAAGGATATTTAACTAAGGATTTTGTAGTCTTGAAGGTTATATCTTCCAAAGAAACAACTTGTGATACTATGGATTGAAAATGTGTTGGGTCAACATCAATGGATACTCCTAATCCCTGTAAGGTTTTGTAAAGTATAGCCTTATGGACACTAGAGATCTTTAGAAGTTCTAGGATGGAAATCTTAGCTGTAGTTTTTCTTGTTGATCTAACACATCATAATGACTCTCTTGAAGAGGAGGGGAGTAGGTTCATACTTTATAACGAGGTGAGCCCACTATGTTGCCACAGCACACTCTCTTTTCTTGATTCTAATTATATTGATTTGCTCAATAAGAGGATCAACACAACCTATCAGGGCATCGAAATGGTATTTGTTTGACACACAGTTAGCATTCTTATTATGAGATGATTGTCCATGATCTGACTTTTTATTTTCTTCGTGATTGGGAAAAGACTTTTTGAAGATCCCTAATTTTTCATTTGGAAATTTTTTAGCTGTAACAGAATCTACTTCAATATCACCGTTGTTGACTAGGTCTTGAATATAGTGTTTTAATCTCAAACACTTGTCTGTTTTGTGAAATTTTACATAGTGTAACTCTAAAAATTCATTCTCTATAAACCATGATGGTTCAGGTGTATCATCCCCATAGGGTTGTGTTTCAAGGTATTTTACCATGTTTACGGCCTCTAATTATTGTAGTATAGATGATATGGATTCAAATAGAGGAGTAAAAGTGTGGCATTTATACTTGGTAGGTTGATTACCCTTTACAAGTTTTAAAGGTGTGTGGTTCTGAACGGATTACACCCACTTAGAGTCTATTATCCCATCACTAATGGCATGATTTTTTTATTCGAACAAAATTTCATTTATCATTAGATTTAGAATAGTTGTGTTCGTGGCGAAAGGTTTTAGATTCCCCCTAGCTAATAATGTCTTTCAATTTGACTCCCTTTTTCTATTACATCTTCAAATGTGTTACCACAATGCATTTACAAGTGGAATGTAATGTCTAGATGGAGGTTGGGAACAAATATTCCTATCAACTACTTTTCGGGTAGGGAGTAAGGGAAACAACTAGCTAACCCTCTCCATCTTTGTAAAAATACAGCAAAGTTTTCGTTGTTTCATTGCTTGGCATTATAGAGATCTAACATGGTAACATTGTTTTCTATATTGAAAGAGAAGTTTTGTATGAAACTCTCTACTATTTCTAGCCATGTTGATATAGATCCCTTAGGGATATGCATAAACCATTCAAGCATTGTTGCTCCTAAACTTCATGGAAACAAACACATAAGATAATTGTCGTTGAATGTCACCTCTTGACATGCCATATAAAGGTCTTTTATATGATCACGAGGGTCACCTTTTACCTTATATTTATCAAATTTTGGATAGTCAAAATGTCTTGGGAAAGATACCTACGGCATGGCTTTTTCAAATGGGTAAGGATATAACTCATCGAACCGATACTTATTTTTATTGTTACCGGTTTGGCCCTCTCGTAATGTTTGAAGGGCGTTCTTCATTGTTGACCACTCTTGATTACAAATTGGATCTTGTGTGGGTGGCGGTGTAGGTCTATACAAAGGTTTAATCCTAGGTGTATGCCCCTGTTGGTCCTCAAATTTGTCTCACCCCATTTGCCATTGAAAATCTCACTATTTATGGCCTCTGTCACATTTTATCTCCCGTGTTGTGCTTGAAAAGACTTTGTCTTCCTTTTTGTTACCGTAATCAATCCATCCTTGGACCGAAGATCACTTATGGATCCATAGTTGATGCCTCATTTCTCTGTTCATCTAAAAAGATATGTAAATCAAGTGTAAAAACTCGGGTTGTCCCGTTCTTTCCATTTTCCACAGTCGGGGATTGTTGTCCTTATCATTTTGTCCTAAATACTTGAAGAAAAGTGAATGGATATAACTCTGGGGGATGTGTTTAAACCTTGTAACATTTATAATTTCTCTCCTCCTGGAGAAAATTTCATTTACGGCTCAAATGGTCGTTTTTCCGCATTTTACGATTTGTGAGCATTTTTCCCGGTCAAATTTACATCTTTGCATCAAAATGAAATGTGGCCCTTTTTGGTTAGATGTGGATGAGCGGGGTACACTAAAAATTCTATGGATTTCCTTTATCCAAAAATTTTCCACATGGAGGAACGACACTCATTTGAAGGTTTTCTTTTGGTTTGGCCATTGAGACGCGTGGCAATTTGAAAAGTCAAAAGGGTGTGAAAGCGGTCCATCATGGGCAACTTGGATTTTTTTCCCTCTTGTCATCTTAAGGATTAAAATCATCAAAATGGCCCACAAGCCCGATAGAGGATAAGTCAATATTTGATGGAAGGGTCAATGGCAGAGGTGCGGACTTCCGAAGGAAATATAGAAATTTTTCATTTGTGAAAAAAAGGGGTTAAAGTGAAGAAAGGGAGCACATTTCCATTGCGACCCACATTTGGACACCTGTCAGGCCCATTTTTCAAAGGCGGAGGGGCGGAGCAAAATGAGAATTTTTGCATTTTTCAAAAAGTTGTAAAAGGTAAAAAGGAACCCCTGGGCCTATTTTAAATTGGATCTTCCATGTGGACGGCCCAAATTCAAAATAGAGATCAACAAAAGTTGTGCATCTCGTATCGATTTTCCCCAATTTTATTGAAAAGCTCCTAGAAGTGTGAGTCTTCGTGATTTATTGGTATTTCCTACATGCCAAGTATAAAGGAGAGTTAATTTGATATCTAAATTTGGTGAGGAAGATCTAGAGACATCTTTTACCATTAAGAAGTGATCTGACTATTGGGTTTGATTTGATCTTCCATTTTTCCTTCTTAGGAACACAAAGAACTAGATTTGACATATTAGGGGTGGAAGTAGTTGGCAAATAGCAGGAAGAGTGATCTCTAGATGATGAAAGAGTTGAATGTTGAGATATTTTAAGAGATTTTCCTCCCGAGTGCCGAAATTTTTTTATAGATCTAATTGGGAATCGTGATCGAGATCATGACAAGCACTGGTACATTGAATGTTTTTGCTTTTTGGGGGAAAAATCTGTTGTAAAATGTTATAAATTGCATGAATTTATCATGTAAATGGTTGGAGTGTTAGAGGTCGGGACTGATTTTCTAAGAGAAAATCTTGATAAAGCCTGTCTTTCTGAGAAACCTGTTTATCTCTTTTGTATTAAATTTGATCGTGTCAAGGTGGTTGAGTGTACAACCATTGACAAGCTCTAATATTGTTCTAGAAACTTTCCCCTACTGATAAATTTAATCAAATTTGAGTTATTTTGTGTTGATTGTGGGAAAAAATGTGTCTTCTTCATTTCTAAATGTATGCAAATAGTTTTTATTGTTCGCATTGAAATCTTTTTGAATCACACAAGATCTTATCCTTGTGATAGTTTGGTGTCATTTGCAATTTCATCTATCAAAAGAGATTTCATTTGATAGTGAAATAAACAAATTTAAAATCATTATGACTCTTAGCATGACTATAAGATTGTTTGTTAGCCTTTGAGGGTATCCTCAGCATGATGAAATAGAGGTTGAGAATTTTTAGTTAATTTTTTCAATTTGAGCCTTCATTTTGGATTCTTAAAGTTTGTGTGAAAATGTGTTGATCGGGCCTCCATTAAAGCACATATCCTAGATAAAGGAACATTTTAGCTATCTCAAAGCATTTTATTGTCTAAGCTTTCCATTTTTGTAAGTGTTCTTAGAGATCTGAAAAATCAAGTTCGTTTTGCCTCACCTCCTACCAAAATTCATTTAAAAACAACAAATCCTACCCATACTACCCCTGTTTTTCCTGTGTGTGTACAAATGCATAATTTCTATTACCAAAACATGTAGAAATAATCAGGATTCCAAATGTCTTTAGCAACCTTTTCCTTGTATTGAAAATATTTCCATAATCTGGAAGTGACAACTTGTGAGAGTTAGATTTGGTGTGTTGATCATATTTTCCCAAGGTACTCTCTATAAAATTTGTGCATAAGAAGGATTTACCAACATTCTTCAATAACAAAGGTTACAAAATAGGTTCTCTTACCTTGGTTAAAAGGCACAACCTAAAATAGTTAGGATAAGATCACATCCTTTTAAGGTGTTATCCATTTCTCCACATCTGAGTGATAAAGGGCTAGTTAGATCCCATCCCTAGCTACAAAATGACTCACTATGATCTATCTGCTTCTAGGCTTCCTGTCAAACCTGTGATGTTACTCACTTCCGAGGGAGAATCAATTTGGGTACCAACACCTTACTGGCGCCATTTCTGGGGACATTATGATTGCAGTTCATATTTAGACCCTGGTAAATACTTCCTATATGTTCTAAGTGCCAATACATTATTTCAAACTTCATATTGTGTTTAGGCCTGTAAGAAGTGTTCAAAGTTACAAAGTGAAGTGTTGATAGAAATTTGATAGATCATATTGTTAGTACATTTGCACAAATAAGGCGGAAATCCTGAGTGGAAAATCCCTGTTGATATGATTCTTGATAAATACCAGTGTCTTAACCTCTATCAAGTGAGATTTGTTACTAATTTTTGCAAATTTGGAAGGAAGAAGATCTTTCTTCGCTAAGGATCCTACTAGGACATTATTTCCAGAGCTAGGAAAACAAATTCAGAAGGAAGAAGAGCCTGGAGAGTTGTTGGAGATCAGCAGTCAAGAAAGGAGATCTCCATTGATGAAAGTGATCAGCCTATCATTGAATACTGCTATTCAAGTGCTTCTAAATCTGGTAGTCTCTTTGTAGAATTTAATTCTCCATCTGGAGAGGAGCCTTCATTTGAATTTGAAAAGTTTGCTTCTCATGCTACCCCCGTGTTTTCAAAAGTTGATAGGGGTTTCCAAGAAACAAGGCCTTTAGAGCATATCCATTTTGAAAGCTATACTCATGTGTTTTAAAGACCCCCTACCCCTTATCAGTTTATTTCTTCCCAAGGTCACCTCCTCGAAACAACATGGCCCATCCCCAACTCAGACCTCAATTTGTTGTGAATACATTTGGTCCTATAAATTTTGTAGGGATGGTAGGTTATCCAAATGCAGTTCCCCAAGATGTAAGAAATAGATTGCCAAAGTTCCAAGGAAATAATGCTATAACTGGTGATCAACATTTAAAGATTTTTATCAATATGATGGAAGACTTTGAGATTGAATATGAAGATGTATATATCAAATTTTTTATCCATACTTTGGAAGAGGATGCAAGGGACTGGTATAAAGCTTTGCCAGATAATTCCATTGATTCTTGGACAGAGATGAATAATGCATTTAGATTGCAATATGGTGATAGAACTAACCCTAGGTTTCTTCTATCAGAATTTGAAAACATCAAGAAGAATCCTAATGAGTCAGTACATGATTTCAACACAAGGTTTAACAAGACCTTAAGGAGATTACCTGTTAACTTAAGGCCATGTGATGAATCATGTTTGATCAAATATTCTAGATGCATTTGATAAAAAAGATACTTACTACTTGAGGGACAAAAACCCTACAAATTTAAGGTGTGCCTTCACCATGGTTACGTAAATTGAGAACAACATCAAGGCGATTGGAAAACCTCCTAAGAGGGATGGTGTGAAGTCTGGTTAACTGAGAAAAACCCAGGACAAGTAAGTCTACTGATTTGGAGGAAGTTGTGAGAAATTTGGCAGGGGCTGTCAAGGAAATCTCATACAAACTAGCCCAGGTTGAGAAGGGGATTGGGCAGAGTTCACAAGGTCAGCAAAAGCAACAAGGCCAAGACAAATTTACAAATCATCATAGAACTGATGACATAGGAAAGGGACCTATTGGATTTGGAAACAAACAGACCCAAGGTAGGGAAAATAGAATGGCGCCTAATCTTTGGTCGCGATTTGTTGTTGTGGAAGAAACATATGTCTTTGATTGGTCGACAGATGTTTTCATGCCCCATGCTCTATGTGAAATATACCAGCAAGAATAAGAAGAAGTTGATGATGATAATGATGATTATGTTTTCATGATTGGTTTCTCCATAAGCTCATAACAAGGGGAAACTTCAACTGAGTTGATGAGTGCCAGAATTGCTAAATATTTCTGGGATTGCATTCACTAGGTATTACCTCTTCCTCCCACTCATACTTCTGAAATTGATATGGTGCAAGCTTTTGAACTTCCTAATAATGATTTTGAGTACCTAAGAGCTCTAATGATTGAGAAGTATGATGGAGGGATACCTTCTGAGGAGGATAGGTAGTTGTTAATGAATGTTGTGGTTGGCCATGAAAAATAATATAATACCAGGAGTAGGGTTGCCAAAGGGGCAGGGCCTTAGGCCAAACCAAAAATTCCAGTGCTTACCAGTATCCCAAAAGAAACTCCAAGGAAAGATACATCTGGAAAAGGCCTTGTTGTCTCAAGTAGAACTTGTGTCCCTCCCTATGGTCGATCAGAAAAGTCATGTGCCATCGAGAGAAATTTTTAAACCTTCCTCCTAACACTACATTACCCAAGTATGTTCCTTATGACATAGCCCAAGTCTTGAGTCAAATCAATATTTTTGTTCCTATTTTTGAATTGCTTAGAATCCCTTAGCATAGGAATAGAGCATTTGAATATTTGGGGTTTATAGAAGAAAAGGTCACCCAAGGAGAGATGTTGTGATTCCTCCTACCATTGCAGAATTGAAAAAACCCCAAGCTCGGAAGAGATAAGTGGACCACCCGAGGTTTACTTGGGAACATCCTTGGTGGAATCTCACCTAAATGTGGACCCATTCTTCACCACTTTGATCTTCAAGGACAGATTGCTCCACAATCGTATGTTTGATTCGGGGGCATCATGCAATGTTATGCCTCTGGAAGTTATGAATGAGCTAAATATCAAAGTAACAACAACATATGGGAAGTGCACTGCCATGGATTCTAGAGAAGTGCCAGTGGTGGGATGTGTGAAAGGATTGGTGGTGCAACTTGACTTACCGGTAGGAACTAGAAACTTGATGTGGTTGTTGTTGATTGCCCTACCAAATGGGGCATGTTGTTATCAAGAAAATGGGCTGCAAGTGTTGGTGGAAATGTTCAGATGGACATGTCTTATGCCACCATACCAATTGAGGGAAACCTTGTGAAGTTACCTGGTGAAAAGAATATGTTATATCTTATTAAGGACCCCAACAATGCTTCTTATGAAGTATTGCATGCAGATATTGATATTGATAACTCTGTGAGTTATGTTTCTTTCAAGGAATATGAAATTGATCAATGCAGGTATCATGAGTAGGATTATTCTCCGAAACTTTTCTGTTCGATGTATCCTCGAAGGATGTTACAAAATTTGACCTGTGCACAAAGGATAATCTGAAGAAATGTGGTCAGATAGTGACTTGGATGGAAAAGAGAGGCAATCATATGAACAAGTTGTTAAATACATATCAAGACTGCTTAGCATGGTCATATCCAGGATGACAGGCACTTGAATTTTTTCCTTGATTGTTTTCTTTAAATCAGGATGAACATCATTTGTATAGTGTATAGTTTTTTGGTTGTTTGTTGTCTTTTGTGTTTTTTGTTCATTCTGGTCCCTAGTGGCCTGGTTTTGCTGGTTTCTCAGTTTTTTTTTGAGAGACGGTTTTTATTTTCTACTCTACAAGATGAATCCTTTACCCAATGGATATTTTTGGCACTTGGTCTACTTTTTTATTGTGGCACTCGCAGGGAGTGCCCATCCCTAATTCAGAGCATATGTTGGTGCTTAAATTTGTCTCGCCCCATTTGGCATTGAAAATCTCTTTATTTATGGCCTCTGTCACCTTTTATCTCTACATGTTGTGTTTGAAAAGAATTTGTCTTCCTTTTTGTTACCAAAATCAATCCTTCCTTGGACCGAAGATCACTTATGGATCCATAGTTGATACCTTGTTTCTCTATTCATCCGAAAAGATCGTAAATCGGGTGTACAAACCCTGACCTCCACTTGTTGTAAATACTTTTGGACCTATAAATTTTGTAGGGATGGATGGTTATCCAAATGCAATTCCCTAGGATGTAAGAAATAGATTACCAAAGTTCTAGGAAAAAAATGATATAAATTGTGATCAACATTTAAAGCTTTTTATCAACATGATGGAAGAATTTTAGATTTAATATGAAGATGCATATATCAAATTTTTCATCCATAGTTTGGAAGAGGATGAAAGGGACTTGTATAAAGATTTTCCAGATAACTCCATTGATTCTTGGGTGGAGATGAATAATGCATTTAGATTGTAATATGGTGATAGAACATACCCTAGGTTTCTTCTATCAGAGTTTGAAAATATCAATAAGAATCCTAATAAGTCAGTACATGATTTCAACACAAGGTTTAACAATACCTTGAGGAGATTTCCTGTTAACTTGAGGCCATGTGATGAATCATGTTTGATAAAATATTTAGATGCATTTGATAAAACAACTACTTACTACTTGAGGGACAAGAACCCTACCAATTTGAGGCAGGCCTTCACCATGGCTCTGCAAATTGAGAACAATATCAAGGCAATTATAAAACCTCCTAAGAGGGAGGGTGTGAAACTGATTAACCTGGAAAAAGCTCAAGCAAGTAAGGGTGCTGATTTGGAGGAGGTTGTGAAAAATTTGGCAGGGGTTGTCAAAGAAATCTCATACAAATTAGCCTGGGCTAAGAAGGGGATTTGACAAAGCTCACAAGGTCAACACAAGCAACAAGGATAAGAAAAATGTACAACTCATCATAGAAATGAGTATAGATCTGATGATAGAGGAAAGGGACTTGTTGAAATTGGAAAAAAACAACCCCAAGGCATGGAAAATAGAATGGTGCATGATCCTTTAGTTGTCATAGTTGTTGTTGTGGAAGAAACAGATGTCATTGATTAGTGTGATAGATGTTTCATGCCCCATGCTCCATGTGAATTAGATCAACAAGAAGAAGAAGAAGTTGATGATGATAATGATGATGATGTTTACATGATGGGTTGCTCCACGAGCGCACAAGGGGAAACTTCAATTGAATGGATAAGTGCTCAGACTGTTGCAAATTTTTGGGATTACATCCACTGGGTACCTATTCTTCCTCCCTCTCATACTTTAGAAATAGATACTGTACAAGATTTTGAGATACCTAATAATGAATTTGAATACTTAAGAGCTTTGATGATAAAGAAGTATGATGGAGGGATCCCATCTAAGGAGGATAGACAGTTGTTGATGAACATTTTTGTTGCCCAAGAGCAGGAGTACAATACAAGAAGTAAGGTTGTCAAAGGGGAAGGGCCTTAAGCCAAGCCAAAAAATCCATTGCTTTCAAATATTCCTAAAGATGCTCCTAAGAAAGATGCACCTGACAAAGGCCTTGCTGTCCCAAGTAAAATTTATACTTCTCATGCCCAAATTTTGAAGAGTCCCATGACATATGATGAGTGTTTCAATCTCCCTTTTAATACTTCCTTGCTGAATGTGTCCCTTATGATATTTCCCAAGTCTTGAGTCAGATCAAGATTTCAATTCCAATTGTTGAGTTGCTTAGAATTCCGAGCACAAGAAAATGGCCTTTGAGTATTTGGGATTGAAATAGGAAAAACTGCCCTAGGAAGGAATGTAAACATCGTGGAGACTCCTCCAATCATTTAAGAGTTAGAGACACCACCAACATTGGAGGAACTAGGTTAACCACTTGAGGTTTACTTAGGGACATCCTTGGTGGAATCTCAGCTAAATGTGGATCCATTCTTCACCACTCTGATCATTAAGGACAAATTGCTCCACAAATGTATGTTTGATTCGGGGGCATCATGCAATGTTATGCCTCTGGAAGTTATGAATGAGCTAGATATCAAAGTAACAACAACATATGGTAAGTGCACTGCCATGGATTCTAGAGAAGTGCTAGTGGTGGGATGTGTGAAAGGTTTGGTGGTGTAACTTGCAACCTACCGGGTAAAAATTGAAACTTGATGTTGTCATTTTTGATTGCCCATCAAAGTGGGGTATGTTGTTGTTAAGAAATTAGACTGAAAGTGTTAGTGGGAGTGTGCAAATGGATATGTCTTATGCTGCTATTCTAATTGAGGGCAGCCTTGTCAGGTTGTATGGGGAAAATAAGATGTTGCACCTTATTTAAGATCCCAACAATGCATCCTATGAAGTATTGTACACAAGTGTTGATGTTGATAACTTTGTAGGATTTACTGATGGAAGAGAGCAAAAAATTGAAGAATTCAAGTGTCTTGGATAGGTAGGCTCTCCTTGGACTTTATTGTTTGAAGGAGCTTGCTCCAAATTTGGAAATAGTGCTGGTCTTGTTCTGATTTCGTCAGGCCAGGAAAATTTTGTTTTTTCCTTCAAACTCAATTTTGAGTGCACTAACAACATTGCTAAGTATGAGGAATTGTTGTTAGGTTTGAGAATTGCTTGGAAATATGGTGTTAAGGACATCATTGTCAAAGGAGATTCAAAATTAATTGTTAAGCAAGTCAGAAAACTTTATGCCACAAAAAATCAGTGAATGAAATAGTACAAGCATGCAGTTTGGGATCTCATTGAGATGTTTGATTCATTCAATATTATGCATCATGATAGGAAGTTCAATGATTTGGCAGAAAAACTTGCAGTATTGGGATCTTGGTTTGATAATTGTGCAATGTCCCCATATTGTGAATATGATGTTGAAGTATTGACAAGACCATTTGTCCCTGACAACATTAAACACTGGCAAGTTTTTGATAATGATGCTCGTGTCGAAGATTTCTGCAGAAAAAAGGGAGTTTTTTTATCAATATATTGATTGGGATCCAATGGTGTGTGTAGCAGAGGAAAAGAAGCCATGTTTGGAAAAGGCATTATCTAACTAAAAATAATACCATTCCTAGAGGGTTGGTTACTCTTGAATCAAACTTTGATAATGGTGATTGCATTATTAAAAGATATGTAGCAGCCTCAAGGGATGTTGAGGAGCATGATCTTGGCACAAAGGAGAAGATAAGGAAGATCTAGTTGGAAAGCAACTTGAATAAGGAGGAAAAAAAGTCTTATGTCCATTTTTGAAAAATATCAAGACTGCATGGCTTGGTCTTATTATGAACTAAAAGCATATAGAGAGGATCTATTTCAACATGAGATTCCTTTGGAATCCAATGCAAAACCATTTAGGAAGAAACAGAGGCCAATCAATCCACTCATGTCTCTTAAAATGCAAGAAGAACTGAAGAAATTGAGGGATGGTGGAATTATTCAGCCCACAAGGTATTCTTCTTGGGTTACAAACCTAGTACTAGTTAGAAAGAAGAATGGTGATATCAGGCTATGTGTGGATTTTAGGAATCTGAATAGAGCATCAATGAAGGATAATTATCCTTTTCCAAACATGGAAAACATGTTGTAACTAGTGACTGGTTCTAAGTTACTTTCTACCTTGGATGGTTTCTCTGGTTATAACCAAGTTGTTGTAAAGGAATCAGAAAGAATTAAAATAGCCTTTACCACTCCTTGGGGAACTTATGTATATGTCAGGATGCCCTTTGGTTTGATGAATGTTGGAGTAACTTTTCAAAGAGCAACGGATGTTTCTTTTCTTGGTTACATCAATGATTTTATTGGTGTTTACTAGTATGATATGATTTGTGTTTTCGAAAGCAAGGTGATCAATTGCTACACTTGGAAAAGATGTTGATAAGATGTAGAGAATATGGCATTTCACTCAATCCAAAGAAGTTCCATTTTAGAGTGCAGAAGGAAAAGTTGCTTGGTCACATTGTGTCACAAGAGGGGGTAATGATTGATCCTAGAAAGGGTAGAGGACATCAGCAAGGTCCCAATTCCAAGAACCAAGAAAGAAATTCAATCTTTCTTTGGGCAGATAAACTTCATCAAAAGATTTATATCAAACTTTGCTGAGTTGATCATTCCAATTACTTCCATGCTAAAGAAGGACTAGGTTATCAAATGGGAGGAGGATGTCATTCAAGCTTTCAATGGGATCAAGGAGACATTAAAGCACGCCCCTATTTTGGTGGCTCCAGACTATAAGAATCCTTTCCATCTATTTTCTTTTGCTTCATAGAACACTATTGCATTTGTCCTATTGCAGAAATATGATGAAGGGGCTGAGAGGCCAATTTCCTTTTTAAGTAAGGCATTGCAAGGGCTGAGCTGAAATACACTTTTATGGAGAAGCAAGAATTTTCCTTGGTGAAAGAAACAAAGGTTTTCAGGCCTTACATTTCGAGTTTGAAAGCTGTTGCTTATGTTCCTCACACCATGGTGAAGAACATCTTATCATAGATGAAGATCTCAAGCAAAAGATGCGGATGGGTGAACAAGTTGCAAGAATATTACATGGATATCCAAACCAAAAATTTGGTGGGAGGTTTGGTCTTGGCTAAGCTTATGGCTGAGAGAAACTTGCAAAATATTGAGGTAAATGAGGTAGAAGAAGAAAGGGTAAGTGTCTTTGAAAAGTTGATGAATTCTGAGTGGTACAAAGATGTGATTTTTTATCTCAGACATTTATATTGCCCTAAGTATTTGAGTAAGAACAAGAAGAGAGCTATTAAGTTGGCTTCCAATAAATATATTATTACTAATTATGGGTTAGCTTGGAAGAACCTCGAGGGAGTCCTCTTAAGGTGCATTACTAAAGATGAAGCCCCCAAGATAATTTTTGATCTCCATAGAGGAGTTTGTGGGAGGAATTTTGCTGGAAAAGTCGCAGCACACAAGATCCTGGGGCTAGTTATTGGTGGCCAACTCTCTTCAAGGATATAACTATTTTGGTTGAAGATGTGAGAGTTGTCAGCAATTTTCTAGAAGACCGAAAGCTTAGGTGCTCCTTGCCATTGCAGCATGTATCAATTGAAGCCCCATTCAAGCAATGGGGAATGGATTTAATTGCAGAGATTTCAAACCCCTGCAAATGCTTGCCATAAGTGGATTCTTGTAGCCACCGATTACTTTACTAATGGGTGGAGGTAATCCCCACCAAGAGAGCAACACACCAAATTATCATGGACTTCATGTTGAACCATATCATCTACAGTGTTTGGGGTGCGATTAAAATTGCTACCGAATATGCCATGAGCTTTAGAGCTAAACCTTTGGTGGCAATGTGCAAAGAATATGGGATCAATTTGACATATGCTTCTAATTACAATCCCCAAGGAAATGGACAAGCTGAGTCTAGTAATAAAAATTTTTGAAGATTATCAGAAGAACCTTGGAGCTGAACAAAAGAAAATGGGGTGAACAGTTGAAGTTTGTTGTCTAGGATGATCGAATTACTATTAAAAGAGCCACTAGAAAGAGTCCATTTGAGTTGGTGTATGGAACTCATGCCCTGTTGCCCCTACATATGCAACTATCCTCATATCAGTTCATTCAACAATTGGAAGATCAAGAAGTAAGTCCATATGATGCTCGCATTAACCAAATTGTTGAACTTGATGAAGAAAGGAGGGCATCCCACCAAAGGCATGTAAAGTTTAGAGAAAAGTTGAAGAATTTATTTGACAAGAAGGTCACTCCAAGAGCTTTCAATGTTGGAGATCTTGTGTTGTTATGGGATAGTAGGCATGAAGATAAGGGCAAGCATGAAAAATTTGATGCATTATGGATGGGCCCTTACTCCATTGATATTAGAATTGGTGAACATACCTTCTTCTTGAAGGACTTGGATGGGGAATTTTTGAAATTCCTGTTAATGGCAGGTATCTAAAGCATTTCTTCGATTGATTCCCAAAATTAGGTTGCGTGTCATTTATATAGTGTATAGTTTGTTGGTTGTTTCTTATTTTTGTGTCCTTTATTTGTTCTCGGTCCCTTATGGCCTGGTTTTGTTGGTTTCTCGATTTGTTTTTAGGGAGACAGTTCTAGTTTTGTGATTTGCAATCTGACTCCTTTTCCTAATGGATATTTTTGGCACTTGGTCTACTTTTGTTCTTGTGGCACTCGTAAGGAGTTCCCATCCCGAGTCAGAGCCAATGTTGGTGCTCAAATTTGTCTCGCCCCATTTTCCATTGAAATTCTCTCTATTTATGGCCTCTCTGTCACATTTTATCTCCCGTGTTGTGTTTGAAAAAATTGTCTTCCTTTTTGTTTCCATAATCAATCCTTCCTTGGGCGAAGATCACTTATGGATCCATAGTTGATTCCTCATTTCTTTGTTCATCTGAAAAGGTCTGTAAATTGGGTGAAAAACTCGGGTTGTCCCATTCTTTCCATTTTCCACAGTCAGGAGTTGTTGTCCTTGTCGTTTTGTCCTAAATACTTGAAGAAAAATGAATGGATATAGCTCATGGGAAATTTTTGAAACTTGTAATATTTCTAAATTCTCTATCCTTGGAGAAAATTTCATCTCCGGATTAAATGGTTGTTTTCTTGCATTTTACGGTTTGACAGGTGTTTTTCTCGGTCAAATTTACATCTTGCATCAAAAGGAAACGTGGCCCTTTTTGGTTGGATGCGACTCGATGGGGTACTCTAAAAATTATATGGTTTTCCTTGACCCAAAATTTGGCCATGTGGAGGAACAAGTGCTCATTTGAAAGTTTTTTTTTGGTTTAGCCTTGGAGTTGCTTTTAGGAGGACATGTGGAAATTTCTGCACGCTTTTCCCAGACTTAAACAAAAATTTTATGCGATTAATACATTTTGGCGGGACAAGGACTGTGGTGAGCCCACACTCATTTAGGGTCTCTACTCTTGGGCACCATTTTGAAATTGTGCCATGGAGACACGTGGAGGCTTCCGTTGGGTCTTCCCATACTTAGTCTTTTTAAGAAGTTTTGAGAAGCACTGGGACACATGGAGGAACCGCGCATGTTTGGGGACCGATCCTTGAGTTTTATTTTAGAGAAGTGCTAAGAGGAAACTTGGAGGCTTCCACTCACTTTGCATTTTTCTTGGAATTTTCAATAGCGAAAGGAGACTACGTCGGATCCCGACACATGACACTTTCCACCGATCTTTCAATTTTCAACAAATTTTGTTGGGCTACGACACATGGTGAGCCCGTGCTCATTCGAGGTCTCAAATTTTTGGGAACATCTCAAGATGTTCCATTGAGATGCGTGGTAGTTTGAAAATTCAAAAGGGGGTTCAAATGAAGAAAGGGAGTGCCTTCCGCTGGGACCCACATTTGGACACTGTCAAGCCCATTTTTGAAGGCGAAGGGGTGGAGCAAAATGAGATTTTTTTACATTTTTCAAAAAAGTGTAAAATGTAAAAAGGAACCCCCATGCCCATTTTAAATTAGATCTTCCACATGGATGGCCCAAATTCAAAATAGAGATCAACTGAAACTATGTGTCTCGTATTCGATTTTCTCCCCATTTTTACTAACAAGCTCCTGGAAGTGCAAGTTTTCATTATTTCTTGGTATTTCCTACACGCCAAGAAAAAGGGAGAGTTAATTTTCTATCTAAGTTTTTGTGGTGGAAAATTTGGAGACATCTTTTACCATTAAGAAGTGATTTGACTTTCAGGCTTGATTTAATCTTCCATTTTTCCGTCTTAAGCATGCAAGGAACCGGATTTGTGATTAGGGGCGGAAGTAGTTGGTTAATAGGAGGAAGAGTGATCTACTAGAGGAAGGATTTGAATGCCGAGATATTTGAAGAGATTTGGCCCCCGAGTGCTCGATAACTTTTTACAGATCTCGATTCAAGGAATTGAGATCAAGATCTTAACAAGACCGGTACATTAAATGTTTTTGCTTTTTGGGGGTAAAACTCTATTGTAAAATGTTATAAATGGCATGAATTTATCGTGCAAATGATTGAAGTGTTAGAGGTCGGAGAAAATTCCTAAGAGGAAACTTTGATAGAGCCCATATTTCGAGAAGCCGTTTGAGGAACGTTTATTTCTCTTATGTTAAATTTGATCATGTCAAGGTGGTTATAAGTGTACAGACCATTGATGAGCTCGAGATGGATTGTTCGAAACTTTCCCTCTTTGGTAAATTTAATCAAATATGAGTAAATATTTGTTGACTTTGAGAAAAATTGTGTCTATTCCATTTCTTAATGTCTCTGCAAGTGGTTTTTCTTGTTCCTATTGCAATCTTGTATCAAAATCCCTCTCAATCACATAGATCTCAATCCTTATGATATTTTAGTGGCATCTGCAATTTCATTTTTAGAATAACTTTCATCTGGGGATGAAATAAATGATTTAAAATCACTTTTCTTTCATCATAATGAGATTGTTTATAAGCATCAGGTGTACCTCAAGCATGATTTGATCTTAGATTTTTATGTTTTATTGGGTTTTCTAATTCGATCCTTCATGCTAGAATATCATAGATTGTGTGAAAAAGTGCAAATTTGGGCCTCCATTGATGCACATCTTCTAGTTAAAGGAGCAATTTAGTTGTTCTATGGCATTTTATTTGATAAGATTTCCATTTTTGTAAAATCTCTCAAATATTTGGTGAATCAAGTTCATTCTACCTCACCTCCCACCAAAAAATTCATTTAAAAACAACCAATCCTACCTGTACTACCCTGTTTGTCCTGTGTGTGTAAAAATACATAATTTCTATTACCAAAACATCCAAAAACAATCGGGACTCCAAATGTCTTTAGTAGCTTGAACCTTGCCTAGAAAATATCTCCACTATTTAGAGTGACAACTCGTGATAATTAGGTTTTTTTTTTATTGATCATATTTTCTCCAAGGTCTTATTCATAACTTCACAAAGAAGGATATCTCCATCTCCTCCACAAACAACAAGGCTATAAAAGGGTCCTCTCACCCTGGTTGAAAGGCACAACCATAAAGTAGTGAGGATAGATCAAATCCTCTTGAGGGTGTTATCCATTTCTCCACATCTGAGTGATAGAGGGCTAGTTAGATCCCATCCCTAGCTACAAAATGACTCACTATGATCTATCTGTCTCTAAGCTTCTGTCAAACTTGTGATGTTGCTCAGACTTTGAGGGAGAATCAATTTGGGTACCAACATGGTCTTGCCAAACATAAATTTCACTAGTTGGGGATTGATAGAAAATAAAAAGGAGGTTATGAGGTTATGGCATGTATTTGAATTTTAGACGTTGTGAAATATTAAAAAGGATTAATTGCTAAAAAATGACAATTGCTTAATAGGTTAAGCAACCATGTGACAATTAACTATTCAATAATTTTAGTGAATGATGTTTTAAAATTTTGAGGTGACAAGGCTTAGGGTATACAATCCACATTTGGAACACTGGATCGGGGACTAATACAATTAATTCTAGGAGGAATATTATAGCCTAGTACATGGAGAATTCCCAATGGTCATACATTTTTTTCATGTACTAGATTCAAGAACTAAACATTTTATGAGTACATTGATTGTTTTTGATCTTGTAGATGTGAATAAACTACTTCCATGTACGATTATCAAACCATATATATATTCAACTAAAATCTATACGTCTATCTGTTTTCATTGAACACTATAAGCTCCAACTTTTGTATTCTTGTTTAGATAATAAATTTTTAAATCAAGTAAGAAAATTTGATTTCTAATTTTTCTGTTCTTCAAGCTTTTATTTCCAAAACATACGTATTTTTTTATGTCAAGAAAATTTTATTTATTTACTACCACTTAATAATGCTACAATGTTTCTTCCCAAGGCCCAAATCTTTGATACAATTAAAAGTTATTCTAGAGACTGGAAATGCTAACCATTGTTGTTCAATATATAAATTGCACATTATAATTAAATCTTAAGGTCTAGATACCTGAGGTCAACAATTTACTCACCTAATAAACAAGTAATATTCATTTGAATGAAATCTATTCCTAACAATAAAATAGGGCAAATGTAGACACAAAATTTTTGGTATCCCTTGTCCCTCACTCCGCATTCACTCCCCTTCATCATCTTGCACATACATATCTCTCTCAAATTCCTCATTTCCCTATTGAATCCCATTTATTCAAATTTCTCATTTCCTATCTCACCCCATCATTTTTTTAATTCCCCTAATTCACCCTTAATCCCATTTAATTATTCATATTTACATCTCACGTATTATCCCTAAACCCTCATTTAATCCTTTTATCCTCCCTAAACATCATTTTTATCATCCTTAGGTTCACATATGACCTCATTCATCACATTATTGTCCCCTAAATACTTTTTATCCTCCCTAAGAAACCCTTATCTCGCATTAACCACCGAAGCCCTAATTTAACCTCATAAGGCCTTTTTGCATCGAGCTAATGAAATATTAACCATCCAAATCAATGATCTTCTGGCAATGCAAGTAACCCATTTGGCTCATTGTCGAACCTATAAATACTCTCATCCCCCTCCTCTCTTGAGGATGTGTAGTGCCCACTTCCCTTCGACACTTTTGATTTTGATTATGATACTATAGACTGCACTTATGGACACTGTTGTTGTCACTTTTGATTTAGCATGATACTAGATGTTAGAGATACTGTACTATTCTTGATTTTGATTAATATATGGTGCATGTGGATTATTAGATACATTTTTATATTGATATTGATATGTTGTGGACATGGTTATTTATATATATTACTGACATGCGGTATACTTTCATCACCATGAGTAGGCTTTGATAATTAAATTAATGTTGTGATCATTTTGACATGGATGAAACGTTGGATAGAAATGTTGCTAGAAATCTGTAATTGATTCATAATTATCTAGATGATATTAATTCATATATAGATGATTTTAGATTTATATTGTATATTTTGACATGGATGTTTTAATGCGGCCACGAGGCCGAAGGAGGTATATTGTATTTTTGCAGGTATATTTATATTCACAACAACATCGGGGGATTGGAGACCAACCACATGAGAATTTTGGATGATTCAACAAGGGTCACCATGGAAACATGTAATTATGTGTGTTTGAATTTTTGTTAGGGGAAATTGTGACCAAGGGGCATGTGTTGTCTTTTATTTATAGTTCCTTTATTAATGTTGTATGCCATTCTTTTTGTGATGTGAATTACTTGTTTTATTTATTTAGAATTTTGATGTATTGTTTCCCCTTTATCTTATTGGGTCTAAGTGTATCAATTAGAGTCATATTAATCTATTCCTAAACTAATTAAATATGTGACCAAAAAGGAGATCATTTATTAGACTTGATGTGCTCTTGGTTTTTCTATTGTGTGTTGAATGCTTGAGATCTTGAGTTTTGTACACTCTATCCTCCTTTAAAAACTCGAATTTGACCTTTAGGGCCAATTTTGAAGACTTGTGGGACAAGTTAAACTTGTCCCAAACCTATTAAAATTATGTACCAACCCTACCTATGGGTTGGGGGTCAAAATTAGACCCCAATAGGTGTTTTGGGAAGAGAAAAGGGTGAATTATTCATTGCACTTTCTTTCAAATATTTAATTTTTTTCCTTTGGTGGTGTGGGCTTAGTTTGAGTGTGTAAGTTTCTTTTCATTCCTCTCACCCACCAATTTATGGTGTATTGGGGTTGAGGTTTGACCAATAGAGGTGGAGTTGAGGATGAGTGATGTGGCATCCTACATGGAGCCACCTCTCATCCTCCCTCCCTTTGGTATTTATTTTGCTCCTTTGCTTGTTTGGGGGTTACTTGATCATTTTTTACTCTTGTATTTTGGGTAGTTAGAAGATTTTGGGAGTTCTTGTGGATTGTTGGAGCTTTTTGGATGCTTGCTTGGGATTGAGGAGCTTGGAATTTCATCCTTGGAACAAGCTCTACTATGGAGAGGTAAGAAATTCACCTTGATAAATTATGTTGTTTATTTTTGTGTTTATATGTTTGTGTTGAATGTTGTTTCCCTTTGGAATGTTTGTTTGGGTATGGGTAGATTGCCTAAGTTTGGAGTAGGAGGAGACTATGGGGATTTATCTTGTAGGGAGGCATAAGAGCTTACTTTTTGAGTAGGAGTTTGGGTTGGTGCCCACCTTTTTTGAGGAATGCTTGCATTCTTCATGTTCTTGTTTTTAGGGAGGAATAAGAGATTGATTGAGGGAAGCATAAGAGTATATGGAATTGTAAGGGGTACTTGAGGGAGGCATAAGAGTTTGTAGGGGATTTGATTTTTACATTGGAGGCTTTTAGGTGGGCAACCATTCCCATTGGGAGGCATAAGTGGCACTCCCATAGGTCTTGCTCTTTTTATTTCTTTATAAGCCTTGTGATATTATTGTTTTGTTGTTCATTTGCTTGTGTTGTTATTATTTTTAATGTGGATGGAATTGATTGTGAGACTATTTTTTAAGTATTGTGGAAGCTAGTAGTTGCCATGTGTTGAATCATCTTCCATTGTGATGTGGTTGGGGCTCGGGGGCCAATGAAGAGGATGGCTTCTCCTCTTCATTGGATGTCTTGGTTGGGTGGAGAGCGTTGCCTCTCCCCCCATTTTGTTGTGAATCAAACAAACTTGAAGGAGCTACTTTTCTTGGAGTTGTGGAGCTTGGAGTGTTGTTGGAGACTTTGAGATTGTTTTTATCCTTGTAAAGAAATTTATTGTATTCCCACTTAAGTGGAAGAATTTGTATTGTTATAGTGCCCCTTAACTACATTCTTGTATTATGGTAGTTTTACCTTATTTACATTTTGTTTATTTCCCACCTTGAGTGGATGGCTTGTAATAATTTTGTGGAAAAGAGTTTACATTCAAATATGTGTATATTGAAAAGAGAAAGAAGGATTTGTGTTGGATGAGTTGTGAAATGGAAATGAAAGTAATTCTTTTGTTTGAAATCTTGGTTGTATTTTAAAATAAGATGAGTCATTTTCAATAGAAAAAGAAAGTTGTTGTAGTAATTTTGAATCTACAAATTGCATATGAATGGAAAATAAAGTATTGTAGCCATTTGAATATATTTGCATTATAGTGAAATGAAAAAGAGAACAAATTGGAACATGTTGTTATTTAGAAATGTTTTGTTATGGCAAGAAATTAATAATGTATAAGTAGACTTAGATTTATTTTGCTCATGGAAATAGAAGGAAAAAAAAGTTGAACAAATGGAATAGATCTAGTTGTTAGTATTGCTTTTTTTCCAAATACTTTAAAATGAGCAATTTTTAACTAATAAATGAATAAAAGAGTAATAAATCTCAGATCTGGAACTTGAAATGAACTAAAACAAACTTAGAATGCATTTTTCAACTTTTTCGTAACTTTTAGTCTTTTGGAAATTCTCGGATTAAGGTTCTATTTTGTTAAAACAAATTCGCCGCCCCGTGCAAAGTGGTGGTCCCGTGAATCGCTGCTCGGTTAAGGTAGTGGTCCCAAAAATGTCGCTCGGTAGAGGGCGGTGGTCCTAGGTTTTTCATTCGGCAAGGCGGTGATCCACGAGCCTTTACCCTGAAGTAGGCGGTAGTTCTAGGACCACCATTCTACTCTAAGAGGTAGTTTTTGTCACTTGTGATAGAACCGTCCGGATCCATGCCTTGTGCGTGATTTTTATTTGGTTCCTTAAATTTTCAAGATGAAAAATTTATGCATTTAACCACCCAACAACCAAACAAATGCATAAAACTAATACATTGTGTAAATAAAACATCCTAAGTGTGGATCTAAAACAATCTCCTCATTTTATTAATGGGGTAGGGTTTGCCCCAATTTTAAAGACCCAAATACAATACTTTGTAATAAAATCAGATTGGGGGAAAGAGATCCCTCCCAATCCTTGTTTGAAATTTGAAAGCAATAAGAAACCTACAATCTAAACCTTTTAAATCTTGATCCTTGTGGAAGTCCTCCATGATTTCTCCATTCTTGCTCCCTTGCACTTCTCCTCTCCAACCTACATTTTCACTAAACAAATAGACCAAATGAGGAAAAGAACAAAGGAAAGACCTTAATAAAACTCATAAGAAAATTTAAGTCTTGTGATAACCCTAGGATCTTGTGGTTGGTTTTGATTTGATCTAAGGGTGGAGATTTCACCCTACTTTTGTTAGGTGAGAATGATATTTATAAAAGGTTGTTTTAAAACTTTAGTGGTATGTGCAAATTGGGAGTGGGGCCATTTTATTACCTTAGAATGTCAAGCCTTTGTTAGTCATTATTAAACTTTAGTTAATAATAGAAAAGACCCTAAGTTATTAAGATAATGGTTTTTATATTAATTAAGCAAGAGGCCAAACATATTACGATTTTAATATTATTAATGAGAGGAAAACATTTAACTAAGTAAATTAAAATAAGTTACCTTCCTTGAAAATGGGTTAATGGACCCTAGAGTTGACCTATGTTTAACTAGACTTGGTTCTTAAACCGTAGGGTTGAGTTTAGTGGTGTAAGTTAGTTGTTGTTCCTTAAGGGATTAACCATGTGTAAATTCTCAATTACTGTATCCTTAATCTTGTTCTTAAAAAAAAATTATTCATAATTTCGAGGTAAGTGTTAGGTGTTAGCGTGTTCCTAGAACGTCATTTTTGTGCGCGTTACATTTGGTATCAGAGTTGTGGGTTCAAAGCTTGGACCCTTGGGAACACTAGAAAACAAGAGACATGGACTTTTAACCTAGCGCAAAACTATTCTTCTAAATCTAGAAAACCACACTATCTGATATTTATATAATTTTGAAAACATAGAAAACTGAAATGAAACCTAAAATGATGAACTAACTCTCACCTTGATTTGTGTACGAGGCACAGACTAAACGAGAGGTATTTCCATATAGACCTAGGTATACCACCGCTAGATCAGGCCGTAGCAACCATTCTTCCACAGATTTTACAGATGCTTCAGGACGTTAATGTCACTATATGTGGAGGGTCACTAGGAGGATGACCTACTAGGTAGGATATGGAGCCATCAGTTGAGGCTAGGGCATCCCCTTGATATAGTGAGGAGCATGGGGTAGAGAACTTCCATGTGGAGTCGGCAGGGAAGAGTCACCTTAGAAAGGGCATGGGGACAAGATTTTAAAGCACAAGGATAGGTCTCAGAGCCCTAGGCTTAGAGATGAGCATGCAGAGAGGCCTAGGGGTCACCAAACTATAGTTGTAAACCATATCAGGGAGATCCTAAAGCTTTAGCCATCACATTATTCTAGGGACACATGAGGTTTTCAGGTAGAGGCCTAGTTAGTGAGCTTGAGTGGATGCTTCAAGCTCTACCCTTGTTCTAGCAACACAAAAGCTCGTGTTGCGATCCATCTACTAAGGGATGGAGTAGGAGTTTGGTGGGAATAAGGAGTAGAAGCTCCATGTAGACTCAAAGACAAAGTGACTCAGGATATTTTTATGGAGTGTTTTAGGAGTAGGTACCTACCCAAGAGGTTTATTCGAAGAACGGATAGATGACTTTCATAAAATCCGCTAGGCATCTATGACGGTAGTTGAGTACGAGAGTCGATATTTGGATCTACTCCACTATGTCAACTATATACAGGATGAGCAGGTACGGATACACAAGTTCATTTGGGGCTTGAATTTGGATTGGGAGGTGTAGTATGCATTCACCACCCACAAAATTTAGTAGAGGCCATGGAGAAGGCCTATATTGTAGAGGAGACACGAGGGAAGACACATCAAGAAGAGAAGATTCTAGAGCCGCATTCAATAGATGCAGTATAGCAGGTTGAGAGGGTCAACTCCTCCTCCTCATGGTCGACAGGGTTTAGTGCAGTCTTCCTTCATGCCACCTTAGCAGTAATAGCAAACCCGTCCACCTTATAGACCTCCTCGTAGAGATTCAACGTATAAAGGGGGAAAAGTATGGGTCCTCCTCCGAGGGAACCCATCGGGAAATAGGGTGTACAGAGATCTCAGTCGCCACAGAAGCTCATCAGCAGAGACCTTAGCAGTCCATAGCAGGATTGTCATGATCCATAACAAAGACATCGAGAGTACCGACTAGAGCTACTTCCCACCTGAGAAGACCGGCAGGCAACTGTTATGGTTACGGTGTCATTGGGCACCATTAGAGAGAGTTCCCAAAAACCTAGTAACAAGGGTAAGACATGATATTAGAGCTAACTATTGGAGATATGGGAAGGAGCCATGGATTTATCCTGTAGTCGAGAACTGCCAGGATGAGCATCAGATTACCATCAAAGAGACAACATGTAGTATTGGTGGTGTTTCCACCTCTATTTTGTTTAATTCTGGCTCTTCTGATTCTTTTCATTGCACCATCCCTAGTAGAGTGTTACAGGCTGGTGGCAGTTAGGCAGGGTCATAGTTGGGACGTTGAGATGGGTTTTGGAGCAAAAATTTCTATAGACTCATTAGTTAAGGAGTGTGTAGTGGATTTTGGACCCTTCACCACTACCTCAAATCTTCGAATCCTTCCATTGGGTTCTTATGGTGTTATCTTGGGCATGGAATGGTTTTCTGCACACAAAGCTAGAGTGGACTGTTACCATAAGACCATTGCTTGTACAAACGAATTAGGAGTGGAGTCAGTGATAGTAGGGGTTAGGAGGTATGTTTCTATTTTCACCCTCTCCACTATACAACTTAAACGGTGTGTGCGATGAGGTTTCCAGATGTATGCTGTTACAGTTAGTGAAAAATCGAAGGATAATTCTAATGGACCATCCCTTGATTATCATCTCATACTGAGAGATTTTTTCCTGGGGAACTATCGAGGTTACCTCCCCTGCGTGAGATAGATTTCACATAGATTTGGTTTCGGGCGTAGAGCCTATCTCACAATCACCTTATTGGATGACTACCCCTGAGATCTGTGAGCTCAAGTTATAGCTTGAGGGCCTTCTAGAGAAAGGCCTAATCCATCCTAGTGTATCCCCTTAGGGTGTACGGTGATTTTTATGAAAAAAGGACAGATCTTTGCGGTTGTGTATTTATTACCACCAACTGAACAAAGTAATGATCAAGAATTGTTACCCCTTCCATGCATTGATGATTTATTTGATTAGATGAAGGGGGCCACAGTTTTCTCCACCATAGATCTAAAGTTAGGCTATCACCAAGTGAGGATTTCAAAGGTAGATATTCATAAGATCGCCTTTATGCATGAGATATGTCCACTACGAGTTCACAAGTGGTACCTTTTGGTCTGACGAATGTGCCCACAAAGTGTTCATGAGCTTTATGAATGGGGTGTTCAGGACTTTTCTAGATCAATTTTTGCTCATATTCCTTGACAACATTCTGATTTACTCACGTACGTGTGAGGAGCACGAGGAGCACCTTCGCCGAGGTTCTTCAGTGTCTTCATGAGTAGCATCTTTATGGGAACTTGGAGAAGTGTGCATTATTTCAGATAGAGGTACAATATTTAGGCCACATCATTTATGGGGAAGGTATCGCAGTCAATCCTTCCAAGATTCGAGCTATCATGGATTTTCCAGACCCACCAATGTGACAGAGGTGAGCAGCTTCATGGGATTGGCAGGTTATTATAGGAGATTTGTTCAGGACTTTTCTCGGATTGTGTACCTCATCACTTCCCTTCAGTGGAAAGGGAAGAATATTTTTGGTCTAATAGATGTGAGCAAGCCTTTAGGAAACTAAAGGAATGCCTCATGACAACACCTATTTTAGCAGTGTCAGATCCTCAAGGTGAGTTTTACATTTGCACATATGCTTCTTTGGTAGGGCTTGGAGGTGTGTTGATGCAGGAGGGAAGATTAGTTGTGTTTGAGTCTCACAAACTCAAGGATTATGAGCTTAATTATCCAACTCATGACCTTGAGCTTACAACAATTTTACATGCCTTAGTACGATGGATACACTTCCTCCTTGGCCAGAGATTTACACTCAGGACTGATCATTTGAGTCTTCGCCACCTCTTCATGCAACCCAATCTCAATGCTCACAGTGGCATTGGATGGAGTTTCTTTTTGAGTATGATATGGAGATAGAGCATGTGAAGGGGAAGGATAATGTGGTTGTAGATTCCTTGAGTAGATGGAGACATATGGATATGGCTACTTCAGTGGGTAAAGATTTACGAAGCAGGATTTTGCAAAGAACTTCCTCATGACAACTTCTACCTTACATCCGTAACAAAGATTGAGTCTTAGAGAGACCCCTTGAGGGAGATTTAATGGATTTTATTTAGAGGTAAATGGTCTTCTCGAGATACGAAGTCTGATATATGTTCCTAGAGATGGAGGTTTGAGATAAGGCATTTTGCGAGAGGTTCACCGTGCACCTTATTCAGCCCATTTCGAGGTGAAGAAGATGAACGCCACTTTGACACAAATTTACCATTGGAGGGGACTTCGGAGAGACGTGGCTAAATTTTTGTCATGCTATTTAGAGTGTTAAAGGGTGAAGGCTGAGCATCAGCATCTAGTTGGCATTATCTTTCCTCATGCTATCTTTGGAGTGGAAATGGGACACCATTTCTATGGACTTTATCATTGGGTTGTCGATGTCGAGATACCACCATGATGCCATCATGGTCACGGTGGATAAATTGATGAAAGTGGCTCATTTTTCTCGGTGAAGACCACCTACACAACTAGTGCAAAGTGGCATGCGGGTGTATCTTGATGAGATTTTTAGATTGCACGGGATTTCGTGAAAGATCATTTACGACCGCAATCCCTGTAAACTTCCCATTTCTGGACCACCATGCAACATGCTCTTGAGACACCTCTTAGTTAGGACAACTTAGAGGAAAGGTTTTCTATTGAGCCATCCTTATTGCGGGACATGGAGCAAAGAGGTTGTTTTGATCGAGATAGAGATTGTAGGAAGCGAGGACAGATAAAATAAGTATGCGGATCAGCATAGGATAGATCATAGTTATGAGGTGGGCACGAAGTATTTTCTTCATGTCATTCCACATAAGATCCCTATACATTACGGAAAAGGTTCTAATCTTGCTCCTAGATTTTTGGGTCCCTTTGAGATCTTGGAGCGCATCGGTCCCTTGGCCTCTTGTCCAAAGCATCGCCACTTAACTTGTCTCACATCCATGATGTGTTTAACATTTCTGTGCTTAGGAGATATGTTTCTAATCCTTCTCACATATTAGATTAGACCGCATTGTAGGTGCAGGATCAGGGGCAGGTGATGATGGAGCCCATCCACATTATAGAGAGCAGGACCCTGGGCCTTTGATGTAGAGAGATTGACCAGGTTCATGTTCAGTGGGATAGGTATGACGAGACTACTACTACTTGGGAGGATGCTACCCTACTACGATATAAGTTTCCACACCTATTCCAGTGACTTCTAGGAGGAAGTCAAGTCTAAGGGGAGCGGGATGTAGTGCCCACTTCCCTTCAATAATTTTTATTTTGATTATGATACTATCGACTGCACTTATGGACACTATTGTTGTCACTTTTGATTTAGCATGATACTAGATGTTAGAGATACTGTACTATTGTTGATTTCGATTCATATATGGTGCATGTGGATTATTAGAGACATTTTTATATTGATATTGATATGTTGTGGACATGGTTATTTCTATATATTACTGACATGCGGTATACTTTCATCACCATGAGTGGGATTTGATAATTAAATTAATGTTGTGATCATTTTGACATGGATGAAACGTTAGATAGAAATGTTTCTAGAAATATGTAATTGATTCATAATTATCTACATGATATTAATTCATATATAGATAATTTTATATATTACAATGTATATTTTGACATGGATGTTTTAATGTGGCCACGAGGCCAAATGAGGTATATTGTATTTTTGCACGTATATTTATATTCACAACAACATCAAGGGGATTGGAGACCAACCACATGAGAATTTTGGATGATTCAGCAAGGGTCACCATGGAAACATGTAATTGTGTATGTTTGAATTTTGTTAGGGGGAAATTGTGACCAAGGGGCATGTGTTGTCTTTTATTTATAATTCCTTTATTAATGTTGTATGCGGTTCTTTTTGTGATGTAAATTACTTGTTTTATTTAATTATAATTTTGATGTATTGTTTCCCCTTTATCTTATTGGGTCGAAGTGGATCAATTAGAGTCATACTAATCTATTCCTAAACTAATTAAATATGTGACCAAAAAGGAGATCATTTATTAGACTTGATGTGCTCTTGGTTGTTGTATTGTGTGTTGAATGCTTGAGATCTTGAGTGTTGTACACTCTATCCTCCATGGAAAACTCGAATTTGACCTTTAGGGACAATTTTGAAGACACCTCTTTAAATGATGTACCAACCCTACCTATGGATTGGGGGGTCAAAATCAGACCCCAATAGGTGTTTTGGGAAGAGAAAAAGGTGAATTATTGATTGCACTTTCTTTCAAAAATTTCATTTTTCCTTTGGGGGTGTGGGATTAGTTTGAGTGTGTAAGTTTCTTGTCATTCCTCTCACCCACCAATTTATGGTACATTGTGGTTGAGGTTTGACCATGTGAGGTAGATTTGAGGATGAGTGATGTGGCATCTTACATGGAGCCACCTCCTCCTCCTCCCTCCCTTTGCTATTTATTGTTGCTCCTTTGCTTGTTTGGGGGTTACTTGATCATTTTGGACTCTTGTATTTATGGGAGTTAGAATATTTTTGAGTGCTTGTGGATTGTTGGAGCTTTTGGATGATTTCTTGGGATTGAGAAGCTTGGAATTTCATCCTTGGAACAAGCTCTACTATGGGAGATAGGATTTTCATCTTGTTAAATTATGTTGTTTATTTTTGTGTTTATATGTTTGTGTTGAATGTTGTTCCCTTTGGAATGTTTGTTTGGGTATGGGTAGATTGCCTAAGTTTGGAGTAGGAGGAGACTATGGGGAGTTATCTTGTAGGGAGGCATAAGAGCTTACTTTTGAGGAGGGATTTTGGGTTGGGTGCCCCACCTTGTTTGAGGAATGCTTGCATTCTTCTTGTTCTTGTTTTGAGGGAGGCATAAGAGATTGAGGGAGGCATAAGAGTATATGGAGGTATAAGGGGTACTTGAGGGAGGCATAAGAGTTTGTAGGGGATTTGATATTTACATTGGAGGCTTTTAGGTGGGCACCCATTCCCATTGGGAGGCATAAGTGGCCTCCCATAGGTCTTGCTCTTTTGGATTTCTTGATAAGCCTTGTGATATTATTGTTTTGTTGTTCCTTTTCTTGTGTTGTTGTTGTTTTGAATGTGGATGGAATTGATTGTGAGACTATTTGTTAAGTATTGTGGAAGCTAGTAGTTGTCATGTGTTGAATCATCTTCCATTGTGATGTGATTGGGGCTTGGGGGTCAATGAAGAGGATGGATTCTCCTCTTCATTGGATGTCTTGGTTGGGTGGAGAGCATTGCCTCTCCCCCCATTTTGTCGTGAATCAAACAAACTTGAAGGAGCTACTTTTCTTGGAGTTGTGGAGCTTGGAGTGTTGTTGGGGACTTTGAGATTGTTTTTATCCTTGTAAAGAAATTTATGATATTCCCACTTAAGTGGAAGAATTTTTATTGTAATAGTGCCCCATAACTACATTCTTGTATTATGGTAGTTTTACCTTATTTACATTGTGTTTATTTCCCACCTTGAGTGGATGGCTTGTAATAATTTTGTGGAAAAGAGTTTACATTCAAATATGTGTATATTGAAAAGAGAAAGGAGGATTTGTGTTGAATGAGTTGTGAAATGAAAAATGAAAGTAATTCTTTTGTTTGAAATCTTACTTGTATTTTAAAATAAGATGGGTCATTTTCAATAGAAAAATAAAGTTGTAATTATGAATCTACAAATTGCATATGAATGGAAAATAAAGTATTGTAGCCATTTGAATATATTTGCAATATAGTGAAATGAAAAAGAGAACAAATTGGAACATCTTGTTATTTAGAAATGTTTATTTTGTTATGGCAAGAAATTAATAATGTATAAGTAGACTTAGATTTCTTTTTCTCATGGAAATAGAAGGAAAATTTAGTTGAACAAATGGAATAGATCTAGTTGTTAGTATTGGTTTTTAAATACTTTAAAATGAGCAATTTTTAACTAAGAAATGAATAAAAGAGCAATAAATCTCAGATCTGGAACTTTAAATGAACAAACACAAACTTAGAATGAATTTTTCAAATTTTTGTAACTTTTAGTCTTTTGGAAATTCTCGGATTAAGGTTCTGTATTTTTTTTTTTTAAATAAAACCGCTGCCCTCGTGCAGAGCGGACGGTCCCGTAACCACCATTTAGGCTAAGGTGGTAGTCCCAAAACCACCGCTCAGTAGGGTGGTGGTCCTAGGTTTGTCACTTGGCAAGGAAGAGGTCCGCAATCTGTCACCTAGGCAAGGCAGCGGTTCCAGGACTATTGGTCTGCTCTGGGTGGTGGTTCTGTCACTTGCTGATAGAATAGTCCAGATCCACACTTGTGCATGCGTTATTTTTATCTAGTTTCCTTGAATTTTTAAGATGAAAAATTTATGCATTTAACCACCTAGCAACCAAAACTATGCATAAAACTAATAGATTGTGTAAATAAATCATGCTAAGGGTGGATCTAAAAAAATCTCCTCATTTTATTTATGGGGGTAGGTTTTGCCCCAATTTTAAAGACCCAAATACAATACTTTGTAATAAAATTAGATTGGGGGAAAGAGATCCCTCCCAATCCTTGTTTGAAATTTGAAAACAATAAGAAACCTACAATCTAAACCTTTTAAAGCTTGGTCCTTGTGGAAGTCCTCCATGATTTCTCCATTCTTGCTCCCTTGGACTTCTCCTCTCCAACCTGCATTTTCACAAAACAAATAGACCAAATGAGGGAAAAGAACAAAGGAAAGGCTTTAATAAAACTCATAAGAAAAGTTAGGGCTTGTGGTAACCCTAGGATCTTGTGGTTGATTTTGACTTGATCTAAGGGTGGAGATTTCACCCTACTTTTGTTAGGTGAGAATGATATTTAAAAAAAGGTTGTTTTGAAACTTTAGTGGTATGTGAAAATGGGTAATGGGACCCATTTATTATCTTAGAATGTCAAACCTTTGTGAGTCATTATCAAACTTTAGTTAATAATAGAAAATACCCTAAGTTATTAAGATAATTATTTTTAGATTAATTAAGCAAGAGGCCAAACATACTAGGATTTTAATATTATTAATAAGAAGAAAACATTTAACTAAGTAAATTAAAATATGTTACCTTCTTTATCTAAACAGGTTAATGGACCCTAGAGTTGACCTTGTAACTAGACTTGGTTCTTAAACCGTAGGGTTGAGTTTAGTGGTGTAAGTTAGTTGTTATACCTTAAGGGATTAATCATGTGTTAACTCAATTACTGTATCCTTAATCTTGTTCCTAAAATAAAAAATTATTCCTAATATTCGGGGTAAGTATTAGGTGTTAGCGTGTTTCTAGAACATCATTTTTGTGGGCGTTACAGGATGATTTTTTTATACCTCGAGATTCCTTACAAATTTCTGCATTTTTATCTCTTGTTTAGATTTGATGTTGTAATCTTGTATCTATTTTGAAGACCTTACATGTCATTATTAGAGATCTTAGAGAATTTTAGCTAGCTTAGAGCCCCCATTACCATACCATTACCATTGCACATAACTCTTGTGATGTTTATCAGCCATTTCGAGTTCTACACTTTCATCAATCATAACCAGTCTCTCTTTATAGTTTGTATTTTCCATCCATTTGCATCTATCAAACCCTATATCCATTCTCGGTCATCGTTGATTCTACACAATTGTCATTGACCCAATCCACATTTATTTTATTAGCTATCATCCACCCTTCCAGCTATCTATTTTTTGTTCCCCTAGTTCTTCGATCTCCTAATCTCATCATTCTCGCACACCTCTTGCTTCAAATCTTGTCTCCATCATACCCGATATTCGTCAATCCATCTCAGTCCATGTTGACTAGATCAACAATTATCACGTTTATCACTAGATATGCCAATTTTCTTGCATATTTTCTATTCTCATCACATCCAAGTCATCTACATCATTATCGGTCCCGATCAACTTTATAACATGACTCTCTGAGATCTTCTTTTTCTATGTTTCTTTTGGGCTTACTTTGTCCACTTCACGTCAAATGTGGTTAATAGTCTTGGGTTGTCGTTGATTCGATCAAATTTGGTTCACTTTTCATCAATTTTTGTTAGTAGATCGCATTTTATCTTATCTAGTTCATTTGAGATTTTGTATTCTAATTCATATTCAAATGCATCTTATCATTTATCCATTTTATTTTATTTTTTATTTTATCAAAGTGAGTTGACATCCATCCTATGAAGTTTTCAATTCTCAAGACCAACATTTTCGAGAAACCCACCCTCCTATCTACTAATCCATTTTCATTTTGATTTTATCATTGTTTTGTAGGTAATAAATTTCACCGTGAGGAGTATATTTTACACCCGTATCCATCATCATCTCATCTAGAGGTAGCCTTAAACCCTATCATTATTGGAGTTTCTTATTTTCTTTGTTACCATTTCACTAATCTGAAATAGGAGTGAGAAAATTTGATCAACAATAGGTCATTGGATTTATAATGAGTGGTTATATGTCATAGTTGAGATGTTCTTGGGTGATATCCGAGCATGATAGGTGAAGATTGGTTCCTCGAAACAATTGTTTTGAAAAGGATATGAGTCTCCTTGTTGGTTTTATGAAGAATTACATTAGTGCAAGTTAATGTACAACCATGTATTATTTTTATGCCATATTTGACATGTGTGAGGACTTTGAAGGCTTCAATAATCATGGTTATAAGTTTGGAGGTCTTTAGTGAACCAGGTGATGGGGTTTTAAGTAATTTTTGAGCTTTTTTGGTGTGTTTGAGCATGGATGACCTACATAGATTCATTTCATGAATGTGTATGAGTGTTTTGATATATTTATGAGTTTTATTTTCTAAATTCCTTGTGTAGGGCTTACCTATGTTGTGTTATTAAGAAGAGATGGGTATAAAGCAAGGGTTTTGGTTCAAATTTGAATTAGTTAAGAGAGAGGGGGAAAGTGTGACCTAAGTGTGAGTGTGAAATAGATATGAGGCATAAAATCATATCTAAGGAATTTTTAAAAAGGCTGAGGAGAGTTATAGAGCATGTGTGCAAGGGTTTGAAGCCAAATTAGTCCATAAAAGAAGAAGAAAGAATGAGTTAGGAGAACAAGGGTTAGAAGTGTCTTTGAAAAGAGTATGAATCAAATAAGTGATCTCCAACATTTGTGGCAGCAACATTACATTAGATATCTTCATACAAAGTTGGTTGAGTTGGTGCTTGATCATATTAGGGGTTGTAGCCTCCTTCTAGAGTTGGTGCTTGACTAAACTAGAGGTTGGTACTCCTTGTAAAGTTGGTGCTCCTTGTGAAGTTGGTGCTTCACTAAATATCTTTTCTTTGTGTAATATAAGCAGAGTTTCAGTGGGTTTTCTTCTCCATGAGGGTTTCCCACTTATATTTTGTGTCTTGTGTACTCTCTCTTGTGTTATGATCTTGTGAATGGTTAATACACATCTAATATGCTCATGTATGGTTATGTATGATGAATGGCTAATTGAATGATGAATGTTAATACATGGTAATTGAAGTTAAAGTTTTGAAGGACTGATTCACCCTCCCTCTCAATCCATTGTTATTCCAACAAACACATTATTATCATTATGTTTCTACACACTTTCCTTTTGTTGGCCATTTTCCCAATTTATTTATATATCCCTATAGTTTTGGCTTTCCTTGTCATATTTTACAATCATTGTGTGTTGGCTTGTTTTCCAATAGGGTCCTATTTTGAATTCAATATGTTTATAAATATAGAAGTTTATTAGTGCACTTAGAACATTGAATAAGAGGACAACTAATTTTTCGTAAGAGTGATATTGAAGTTATTGTCGAAAATTCTAGTTTATTTCAAAATCAATCACATGCCAAAAGTTTAATTCAAGAATTTGGAGAGCATTGTAATTTTTGTAGTTGTTTTGACATGCATTAAAAAATAATAGTTGGGACAATTGTATACCTAGAATTTATTTTTAGTTTTCATCGAGCATTGATTATAAATTTGTCAAGGCATTAGTAGTTCTTTACCAAACATGTAAATTTAATGTCTAAATTTGATGATTGTTTACATTTTTGTGTTTTTTTAGCCATAAAATACTTACATATATTAAATATCATGGTCTCTTCTAGTTTGAGGATTTAAAATAAGTCCAACATGTAAATATAATTACATATATAAATAGCACATCATATCAATAAGTGTTTATACATGATAGAAAGGTTTAATTATGTTGATATGAATAACTTATAATGGTAGCCAAGTGATGTAGGATGAATGAACATGAAATATAGTTTGAGATGATGAAAATAAATTATCTTAAATTTGAAACTTATTTGATTTTCATAGAGTAATTTTCCTGGAGAAGATAATCCAAAAATCATGATATAGAGATACGATAAAAGTTAGAATACTAATATATAAAATCATGAAAACTAATTTTTTATAAAACTTAATATTGATAATTCTTGATATTTTCTCATATAAACATATTTCAAATATGTGTAGTAATTGCACATCACATGAAACACAAATTTTCTAAAGTTTTAGTGATAAAGTAACTTAATTCCCACTTCTAGTACTAAAGTTCCAAAGTTTTCTTAGTCTTGTTATCTTACAAGTATTAATCCATTTTTAAAAACTCATTTCTGCCTCCCTTAAATCAATTTAGATTCTTCCATCATTTTAAATTTAGAGAAGATACCTATACGATGCAATTTTAGTTAGGGTAAGGATTTTTAGAGTGGTAGAAGTAATTCTAAGAGATATTGAAGATGCATTTCCAACTTAGATAGTTAAGTTTGTTTTTAAAAGTAAATTTGCAAGATTATTTTTTTAGATTTTTGAAGCTACAATTAAGCAAGCATACATACTCATCCTTCATCTTTAAACTATTATGTTAGTAAGAAGGTCACTTCCACTATGATGTCACCTCTATCAAAATAAGGATGTGTCAAGATGCATATCCGACTTGGGTAGTAAGGTATGAATTTAGAATAAATTTTACATGATTTTTTAAGCCACTTTGAGGGGGAATGTTGAGTAATAAAACATAATAATTCCACAACTAGTCAGCCATTATATTAGTAAAGAGGGTCATTTCCATTGTTACAGCGCCTCTATTGGTCTAAAAATCATGATAAATTGTAATTTATATAAAAGTGCTAACGTAGCCAATCAACTATGGGATTTGTTTTTTTATTAAGTTTTTTTAGAGTAGTAGAAGAAATTCCAAGCTGAAGTGAAGAAGTATATCCAAGTTGAATAGAAAGACCTATTTAAAGAAAATTTTACTAATTTTTTAAGCAAAATTTATAGACAAGGGACAGGGATGACCGAGAAAATAGGTAGGATTTTTTAATCTATAAAGAATTTTCTTTTGTTTTAGATTTATACAATGAACTTCAAGAATTTGTAATAAAGTCATTGTCTCTCTAATAATTAGAATCTATAGACATGATCTTAGAAATAGATAGGTGTAATAGATTTTTGAATTGAAAAATCTTCAATCTAATCCTACATAATCATTTTGGGTATTAAAAAGATATACTTCAGTAAAGAACATTTTATTGAAAAATAAATTTATAATTTTATGAAGGAAAAAAATATAGGTAAATTCAAGTATTAAGTGAGAAAACATACATCAAATGCACTAAAATAATACTAGCAATTGCATGTATACAATGTAATGTGAACGTCGAATGGTATTTGTTATTTGATTTAGAAAAACACATATTACTTTTGTAGTTGATGTTGATAAGGGGTGTGATTGACAATATTTATTTTCTATTAAAGCCAAAACAAATGTTGCAAATGCAAGTGAGACATGTAAGTTTTCTAATAATCACTCTCAAGAATGTTGTGAATGTGAAGTCTTGTCAAAGTAGATTGAAAGAATGACTAAGTGATTTAACATATTATCTCTCCATGAAACTAAAATGAGACAAAATATGCAATTATATATAAACAAATCTGAAATGGTTATGGTACATTCCAAATTTATTTATTACCTCAACGAGTTTGAGTGCATCATTATTACAGATATTTTGTTCATATCTTACAATCATAACATTCCATGAGACCACATTTCTTTGAGGCATTTTCCAAACAAAAAACGGTATATGTTATTTGTGTTATCAGAGATAGTTTTTACTTTTGTAGTTGTGTTTGTTTAAACTATGGGTGATTGATTTTGTATGTGTAGAAATATAGATGAGTCACTTCATTTAAAAAGTGCAAACATGAGGTGTAACCCTTAAAACTATTTAAAATGCAAAAAAGTGATATAATGTACAAAGCTTTGATGGAAACTGTTGGTACCCAAATTGATTCTCCTCAAATTCCGAGCAAAGATCGAGGTTTGACAGAAGTTTAACTACAGATAGATCATAATAGGTCAATTTGTATCTAGGGATGGGATCTAATTGGCATTCTATCACCCAGATGTGGAGAAATGGATACCACCCTCAAGAGGATTTGATCTATACTCACTACTTTATGGTTGTTCTTTTCAACCAAAGGTGAGAAGACCCTTCGTAGCTTGGTGTTTTTGGAGAAGATAGAGATATATTTCTTTGTGAAGTTATTGAGGGACCTTGAAGAAAATATGATCAATGCAAAAAAATCTAACTCTCATGAGTTTTCACTCTAGATAGTGGAGATATTTTCTAGACAAGGTTCAAGCTATTATAGACATTTGGAACCCTAATTGTTTCTACATGTCTTGGTAATGGAAATTATGCATTTTTATACACACAGGACAAAAAGGGGTAGTACATGTAGGATTGGTTATTTTTAAATGATTTTTTTAGTTGGAGGTGAGGCAGGATGGACTTGATTCACCAGATATTTGAGAGCTTATACAAAATGGAAGGCTAAACAAACAAAATGCCATAGAATAGCTAAAATGTTTCTTTAACCAGAATATGTGCTTTAATGGAGGCCGATATTTGCACTTTTTCACATAATCTATGATATTCTAACATGAAGGATTGAGTTAGAAAACCCAATAAATCATCAAGATCTAATCCCAACATGCCCGAGGTACACCCAGAGGCTTACAAACAATCTCTCACAACCAATGAAAGAAACGTGATTGAGACCTAAAATGATATTACATATGCCACTAAACTATCACAAGGATTGAGACCTGTTTGATTGAGAAGGATTTTGATACAAGATTGCAATAGGAACAAGAAAAACTATTTGTAAACATTTAGAGATGAAACAGACACATTTTACTCAAGATCGACACAGAATAACTTGATTTTGATTAAATTTATCAACAGGGGAAAGTTTCTAGAACAATCTCATAGATTTTCAATGGTTGCACACTCGTAACCACCTTGAAACAATAAAATTTAATATAAAATATATATACAAGCTTCTCATACGGCTTCTCAAAAATATGGGCTCTATCAAGCTTTTTTCTATTAGAAAATCAATCCCGACCCCTAACACTCCAACAATTTACATGATAAATTTGTGCCATTTATAAAATTTTACAACCAAGTATTCCCCCTAAAAAATCCATACATTGAGTGCACGAATGTTTTCCATGATCTCGATCGCGATTCCTAGGATCGATCTACAAAACGTTGTCAGGTGCTCAGGGGGTAGATCTCATCAAATATCTCCCACATTCAACTCCTTCCTCTGGTAAATCACTCTTCCTTCTATTAACCAACCACTTCCACCCCTAATCTATAAAATCTAGTTCTTTTGTGCCTGTGAAGGAAAAATGGAAGATCAGATTGAGCCCAATAGTCATATCATTTTAATGGCAAAAGACATCTCCATATCTCCCCCACCAAACTTAGATATCAAAATTAACTCTCTTCTCTATTTGACATGTATGAAATACCAAGAAATCATGAAGACTCGCACTTCCAGGAGATTTTCAATAAAAATGGGGAAAGTCGATTCGGACACACAACCTGCCGTCGTTGATCTCCACTTTCAATTTGGGCAATCCATGTGGAAGATTCAATTTAAAATGGGCTCGAGGTTTCCTTTTGAATTTTAACAATGTTTTTAAACAATGGAAAAAAATTCCATTTTGCTCCACCCCTCTACCTTCGAAAAATGGGCTAGACACATGTCCCAATGTGGATCCTAAAGGAAGCTGCGCTAAATTTTTGATTTCTCCTCTTTTTTGGAAAAGGGAAAATTTTCCAAGTTTTCCCTGCATCTCCACCCTTCTACTTCTAGTTTCGATGTAGGTCCCAGCATAACCATGCTTCCTTTTACAATTTTAACTCCTTTCTCCCAAAAGGAAAATTTTCCAAATTTCCCCCAAGAGTTTGCACCTCCACCATTGACCTGAAACAAACTTTGACTAATCCCTTATCAAGCTTGTGGGCCATTTTGATATTTTAATCCTTAAGAGGAAAAAAATCCAAGTTTCCCCAATGGTCCACTTCCCCATCCTTTTGACTTTTCAAACTGCCACGCGTCATAATGGCACATCTTGAGATGGTCCCCAAAAGTTGAGACCTTGAATGAGCACGGGCTCACCACGTGTCTTGGCTTGACAAAATTTGTTTGAAGGCTTAAAGCTCAGTGGAAGGCACCATGTGTCAAGGTCCGAGGCAATCTCCTTTGGCCGTTGAAAATTCCAAGCAAAATGCAAAGTGAGCGGAGGCCTCCAAGTGTCCTCCTAGTGCTTCTTTAAAATGAAACTCAAGGGTCAGTCCCCAAACATGCATGGTTCCTCCATGTGTCCCAAACCTCCCAAAACCTTTTGAAAAAATATTAAGTATGGGAAGACTCAAATGGAAGCCTCCACATGTCTCCATGGCGCAATTTCAAAATGGTGCCTGTGTTTGAGACGCTTTAATGAGCACAGGTCACCACGTGTCCCCTGTCCTACCCAACCGTATCTAGTCCTGTATAAAAATTTATCCGAGTCAAGGTGAATCAACGGAAACCTCCACGTGTTCTCCCGACACTACTCTAAAGCCAAACCAAAAAGTAAATCTTCAAATGAGTGTCATTCTTCCACGTAGACAAAGTTTTTAAGTTGAGGCGATTCATAAAATTTTTGAAGTACCCTGCTGAGCTGTGTCCAACCAAAAGAGGCCACGTTTCTTGTTGATGCAAGGATGTAAATTTAACTAGGAGAAATGCCCATCAAACTGTAAAATGCAGAAAAATGACTGTTTGAGCCTATTAGGAAATAAGGGATAAAATATGCGGAATAATCCCTCACGTAATCGCAACAAAGAGAAACTAATATGCGAAATTATTACAGATCTCAAATAAAATTGTAGAATAAAATAACACAACACAAAGAGACGGTATTTAACATGGTTCACCCAATTTGGGCTACGTCCACCAAGAATCACTTGCTCGATTTTATTACAAGACACTGCTCTCTCAATACAATACCAGATCCGTTTGGAGCTATGCTCAACAAACTCTGGCTGTAATTCACAACCAATTCAAAACACATCTGCATACATACATTTTCTTGTACATCTATCATATGCATAAGATCATATAAATAGACAACTACTTAAGCAGCTTTGATAAAAACCGTGGGTATAAAAACCAAGGGCAAAAACCGTGGGTATCAAAACAATGGGTAAAGATCAAAACCATGGGCCCAAAAACAGCCCATAACGGTTACCCATTACCCATGGGTTAATAAACCACCCATGAAAATTTGGCTTCAGGCTTCGCCCGAACCCCCCTGACCCGCTCACCGGCAAGCGGGACCGCCGTAAAAATACCCGAGTGTAACACATAGAAGGTGTACCACACTCTAACATGAAAATAGGCTCCACAAACATAACAGAGCCCGGAGATGAAATTTTCTCCAAGGAAAGAGGATTTAGAAATGTTACAAGGATCAAATGCATTCCTTCGAGCTACATCCATTCATTTTTATTCAAGTATTAGGAAGAAATGACAAGGGCAGCAAATCCCGACTGTGGAAAATGGAAAGAATGGGAGATCTTGAGTTTTTAGAAAAACAGAGAATGGGAGACCCAAATTACAGCACCCTTCGGAGGAATGGAGAAACGAGGAGCTAACTATGGATCCATAAGTGATCTTCGGCCCAAGAATGAATTGATTATGGAAACAAAAGGAATTCGAGATACTTGTCGACACAAACACGGGGATAAAATATTGTAGAGACCATAAATCGATATATTTTTAATGGAAGAATGGGGTGAGACTATTTCAAGCACCAACATCGGCTTCGACTGGGATGGGCACTCCTACGAGTGCCACAGAAAAAAGGTAGACCAAGTGCCAAAAACAAATCCATTGGGCAATGTAGTCCACTTGCAGAGCAAAGAAATAGGGTCATCTCTAAAAATGAACAGAGAAACCAGCGAAAACAGGTCACTAAGGACCAAAACGAGAAAGAACACAAAAGAAAAGAAACAAACAACATGCTATACACTCGTACATAAAAATGTTTACCTTGATTATGGGGAAATCAATCCAGAAATGCTTCAAATGCCCGCCATTAATAGCTTGAGAAATTCTCCATCCTATTCCTTCAAGAAGAAGGTATGTTCACCAATTCATATATCAATGGAGTAAGGGCCCATCCGTATAAGCAATAGTGTTTTTCAAGAAGAAAAAGAAAATAGTTAGGAAGGCTTCTTATAGTCTAGAGATGTTAAAATAGGGGCATGCTTTAATGCCTCCTTGATCTCATTGAAATCTTGAATGGCATCCTCCTCCCATTTGATGACCTAGTCCTTCTTTAGCATGGAAGTGATTAGAATGGTCAACTCAACAAAGTTTGATATGAAAACTTAATCCCCTTCTTTTTCCTTAGAATTGGGACCTGCTTGATGGCCTCTACCATTTATGGATCAATCATTACCCCTTCTTGTGACACAATTTGGCCAAGAAATTTTTCCCTCTGTACCGAAATGACACTTCTTTAGATTGAGTGAAATACTATATTCCCTACATCTTATCAAGTATTTTCTCCGAGTGCTGCAAATGGTCACTTCTCTTCCGGAAAAATAGTTACATCATCTTGGTAAACAACAATAAACTCATTGATGTAACTAGCAAAAGCAACATCCATTGCTCTTTGAAAGGTGGCTCCAACATTCATCAAACCAAAGGGCATCTTGACATATACATAAGTTCCCCAAGGATTAGTAAAGGTTATCTTGATCCTTTTTATTCCTTCACCACAACTTGGTTATAACCAGAGAAACCATCTAAGTTGGAAACCAACTCAGAACAGACACTAATGGCAACATGTTTTCCATATTTGGTAAAGGATAATTATCCTTCATTGATGCATTATTTAGATTCTTGAAATCTACAAACAGCCTGATGTCACCATTCTTCTTTCTAATCGGTACTAGGTTTGCAACCCAATAAGAATACCTTGTGGGACAAATAATCCCTCCATCTCTCGTTTCTTCAACTCTTCTTACATTTTAAGAGATAAGAGTGGATTGATTGACCTCTGCTTCTACCGAATGGATTTGCATTGGACTCCAAGGGAAACTTATGTTGAAACAGATCCTCTCTATATGCTTTTAGTTCAAAATAAGTCCAAGCCATGAAATCTTAGTATTTCTTTAACAATTGGATGTAGGAATGCTTCTCTTCCTTACCGAGATTGTTTCCTAACCAAATTTTCCTTGGTTTCTCCTTTAGTACCAATATCATGCTTCTCAACATCCCTCAAGGCTGCCATATGTCTATTAATAATGCAACCAAAGATTATGAAAATTTGATTCAAGAGTAACCAGCCCTCAGGAATGGTATTAGTCTTTATTGGATGATGCCCTTGCCAAACAAGATTTCCTTTCCTTTGTTGTACACACCATTGGCTCCTAATCAATGCATTGATCCACAAACTATCCTTTGTTTCGTATAAATCTTTCGATTTGAGCATCATCATCAAAAACTTGCCAATGTTTAATATTATCATGTACAGATGGCCTTGTTAACACCTCAACATTATATTCACAATATGGGGACACTGCACAATTATCAAACCGAGATCCTAATACTTCAAGTCTCATCTCGCCAAATCATTGAACTTCCTATCATGATGCATAATGTTGAATGAATCAAACATCTCAATGAAATCCCAAACTACATGCTTGTATTGTTTAATTCACTTGATTTTTTGTGGCATACGCTTTTCTGACTTGCTTTACATTTAATTCTAAATCTCCCTTAACAATGATTTCCTTAACACCATATTTCCAAGAAATCCTCGACCTAACAACAATGCCTCATACTCAACGATGTTGTTAGTGCACTCAAAGTTGAGTTTGAAATAAAAAAACTTTTCCTAGCCTAGAGAGATCATAACAATACTAGCACCATTTCTGAACTTAGAGAAAGCTCCATCAAACAATAAAGTGCTAGGAGAGCCTTCCTTTTCAAGACACTTGAATTCTTCAATCTTGTGCTCTTTTCCATCAGCAAATCCTACAAATTTATCAACACCAACACTTGTGTACAATACTTCATAGGATGTATTGTTGGGATCTTCAATAAGGTGCAACATCTTCTTTCCCCATATAACCTAACAAGGCTGCCCTCAATTGGGATGGTAGCATAAGACATATCCATTTGGACATTCCCACCAACACTTGCAGCCCATTTTCTAGATAACAACATACCCCACTTGGTTGGGCAATCAACAATGACAATGTCAAGCTTCAAGTTTTTACCTGGGTAGGCTGTAAGTTGCACCACTAGACCTTTCACACATCCCACCACTGGCACTTCTCTAGAGTCCATGGTAGTGCATTTCCCATATGTTGTTGTCACTTTAATATTTATCTCATTCATGACTTCCAAAGGCATGACATTGCATGATGCCCCTGAGTCAAACATACAGTTGTGCAGTAGTCTATCCTTAATTATTAGAGTGGTGAAGAATGGATCCAAATTTAGCTGAGACTCCACCAAGGATGTCCCCAAGGTGGTTCACCTAGTTCCTCCAACACTAGTGGTGTCTCTATTGCTTCAATGACTCGGTGGAGTCTCCACAATCTTTATATTTCTACCTAGGCGCCTTCTTCTCCTCTTTCAGCCCCAAATATTAAAAAGCCTTTTTTCTTGTGCTCGGGGATCCTGAGCAATTAAAAATTAGAACTAAAATCTTGATCGACTCAAAACTTGGGCAATATCATAAGGGATGGACTTTGGCAAGGTAGCATTGGGGTAAGTGCACCAAGTTGGGGGACAATTAAGTGGACATCAAATCCTAAATTTTACATTAAAAACAACAAAACATCAAATTTAGTCTTCCACAAACTTGAACCATGCCAAAAAGTAAAAATATGTCATAAAAATGGTACCATTGCATAGGGGAGACTGTTAGCTTTGTAGAAATACTGATTTTAAAGTGAATATAATAGGATAAATATCATTTTATAATTTTTTACTAATAGTAGGTCTTTAAGACACTTTTTCCCGTGAATGTTTATGTCTAGGTTTAAGACTACAAATTTTGTTTCACTTATCAGAATGTGATAAAACTTATACCATCCCAACCGTGGTGAAATTATATACATGTTCAAAAAAAAAATTATTTGATTTCAATATTTTTTAATGAAGTTATGGCAGGCAAACGGTAAGTGCTCTATTTTCTTTATGTTTTCATACCACTTTCACGGAAAAAATCATAAAAAAATAAATAAAATCCATCCCAAGATAGATAGTGGCATCTAACTTCTCACCAATGGAGAAAAATATATATCAATTTTTGGTCATCCAAATCGTGGGCAAACGGACTATAATTTTATAGGCGTTTTTAAAAAAAAACCAAGTCATTGAATTTTGAGTGTTTAATATAGTTAATCTTATCCATTTTTAAAAAAATTAGTAGTTTAGAAACTAGATTTCGGATGCTATGATTCATATTAATATAAGTTTTTTCTAATTTTGAGTGTATTTATTGCTAATAATCCCTACAAGTTGATATTATGTTGTTATTTACAATATGATGTCCACTTATGACCCCCTTTTTGTCCCCCAACTTGCTGCACTTACCCATTGGAAGGAATGTTGACACACTCATTAGGTGGTACAGGATTTTGACAGCTTAGGCACGAGGAGGGGTATGATTTTTGTTTGGCATAACAAGGTCCTGGCAGATGCATCTTTCTTAGGGGCCTCTTTAAGAATAATTGAAAGCAATGGAGTCTTTGGTTTGGCCTGAGGCCTTACCCCTTTGACAACCCTACTTCTTGTGTTGTGCTCATTTTCGTGAGCCATAACAACATTCATCAATAACTGGCTATCCTCCTTAGATGGGATTCCTCCATCATACTTCTTTATCATTAAAGCCCTTAAATATTCAAATTCATTGTTGGGAAATTCAAAAGATTATACAGTATCTACTTCTAAAGCATGAGAGGGAGGAAGGATAGGTACCCGGTGGATGTAATCCGAAAAATCAGCAAAGCACTTCTAGCACTTATCACCTTAGTTGAAGTTTCCCCTTGTTGTGAGCTCGTGGAGCAACCCATCATGCAGACATCATCATCATTATCATCATCAACTTCTTCTTCTTCTTGCTGATCTTCTTCACATGGAGCATGGGGCATGAAACATTTGTCACACCAATCAATGACATTTGTCTCCTCCACAACAAAGAACTCTGGCAGCCAAAGGGTCAGGTACCATTCTATTTTCTCTAGTCTGGGACTATCTATTTCCAAATCCAATAGATCCCTTGCCTCTGTCATTAGATCTTTGGTGATTTGTAAACCTGTCTTGGCTTTGTTTCTTGTGTTGACCTTGTGAACTCTGTCCAATCCCTTTTTCTACCCTGGGCTAATTTGTATGATATTTCTTTGACATCCCTTGCCAAAGTTTTCACAACTTCTTCCAAATCAACAACCTTTCTTGCCTAAGGATTTTATGGATTAATCAGTTTCACACCCTCCCTTTTTGGAGGCTTTTCAATTGTCTTGATGTTATTCTCAATTTGTAGAGCCATGATGAAGGCCTACCTAAAATTAGTAGGGTTTTTCTCCCTAAGTAGTAAGCGCTTTTTTATCAAATGCATCTAAATATTTGATCAAACATGATTCATCACAAGGCCTCAAGCCAACGGAAAATATCCTCAAGGTCTTGCTAAACCTCATGTTGAAATCATGTACTAACTCATTAGGATTCTTCTTGATGTTTTCAAATTCTAATAGAAGAAACCTAGGGTCAGTTCTATCACCATACTACAATCTGAATGCATTATGCATCTCATTCCAAGAATCAATAAAGTTATCTGGAAAAGCTTTATACCAATCCCTGAAATCTTCTTCCAAAGTATGGAAAAACAATTTGATATATACATCTTCATTTTCAATCTCAAAGTCTTCCATCATATTGATAAAAAGCTTTAAATGTTGATTGCCAGTTAAAGTGTTGTTTTCGTGGAACTTTGGTAATCTATTTTATACACCACGGGAACTTTATTTGGATAACCGAGCATAATTTATAGGTCCAAAGGTATTTACAACAAATGGAGGTTTGGGTGGGGGATGGGCCATGTTGATTTGAGGAGGTGACCCTGGAGGAGAAACAAATTGATAAGGGGCAGAGGGTCTTTAAAACACAAGAGTATAACTTTCAAAATGGATATCCCCTAAAGGCCTTGTTTCCTAGAAAACCCTATCAACTTCTAAAAAGACAAAGGGGCTAGAATGAGAAGAAAACTTTTCAAAATCAAATGAAGGCCCCTCTCTAGTTGGAGAATTCAATTCCACAAAGAGGATACCTGATTCAGAATCACTTGAATGGCAGTCTTCAATGATAGGTCGATCACTTTCATCAATGGAGATCCCTTTTCTTGTTTTTTGATCTCCAACAACTCTCCAGGCTTTTCTTACTTCTAACTTTGTTTTTTCCAGCTCTGGAAATAATGTCCTGGTAGGATCCCTAGCAAAGAAATATCTTCTTCCTTCCAGATTTGCAAATATTAGTAACAAATCTCACTTGACAGAGGTTAAGACACTAGTACTCATCAAGAATCAAATAAACAGGGAGTCACCACTTAGGATTTCCACCTTAGTTGTGAAAATGCACTAAAATATGATCTGTCAAATGTCTGTCAATACTAGCAATTGGAAATGGAAAGACCTGACTCTTCTTTATCCAGATTTATCACTGAAAGCTAGCATAATAGGTGTAGAAACTAGGACAATTACACACAACACTTGTAACCTTGAAACTTCTTACAGCCCTCGAACACAAGATGATGTTTGAAAAATGTATTAGCACTTTCAGCATATAATAAGTGTTTACCATTGTTTTAATATGAACCGCAATCATAATGTCCTCGCAATGTGGTGATTCGGTGTGTTGACGGCTAAATGAATACAAACTAGCAGTAAATCAACAAATTAGTCTTAGCAATGCAAATCAGTTCTCAGCAATTTAAAATAGTCCTCGGCAATGGTTCCAATCGGGTGTTGGTACCAAAATTGATTCTCCCTCAAAGTCTAAGCAGCATTAGAGGTTTGACAGGAAGCTTAAAGATAGATAGATCATAATAGGTCATTTTGTATCCAGGGATGAGATCAATTGGCCTTCCGATACTTAGATGTGGAGAAATGGATACTTCAACCAAGGTGAGAGGACCATTCTATAGCCAGGTGTTTGTGGAGAAGATGGAGATATCCTTCTTTGTGAATTTATTGAGGGGACCTTGAAGAAAATATGATCAATGCAACAAAATCTAACTCTCACGAGTTGTCACTCTAGATAGTGGAGATATTTTCTAGACAAGGTTCAAGCTATTAAAGACATTTGGAATCCTGATTGTTTCTGCATGTTTTGGTAATGGAAATTATGCATTTGTATACACACAGGGAAAACAGGGGTAGTACGGGTAGGATTGATTATTTTTAAATGAATTTTTTTGATGGGAGGTGAGGCAGGATGGACTTGATTCGCCAGATCTTTGAGAGCTTCTACAAAATGAAAGGCTAAACCAACAGAATGCAATAGAATAGCTAAAATGTTTCATTAACTAGAATATGTGATTTAATGGAGGCCGAGATCTACACTTTTTCACACAATCTATGAGATTCTAACATGAAGGCTTGAGTTAGAAAACCCAAAAAAGCATCAAGATCTAAGCCCAATCACGCCTGAGGTACACCAAGAGGCTTACGTAAAATCTTTATCAACGAGATGAAATAAAATTGATTTTAAATCATTTATTTCATTCTCAGATGAAATCTCTTCTGAGAAATGAAATTTCAGATGCCACTAAACTATCACAAGGATTGATACCTATGTGATTGAGAAGGATTTTGATACAAGATTGCAATAGGAACAAGAAAAACTATTTGTAGACATTCAGAGATGAAACAGACACATTTTGCTCAAGATCAACACATAATAAATCAAGTTTGATTAAATTTATCAACAGGGAAAGTTTATAGAAAAATCTCGAGTTTTTCAATGGCTATACACTCACAACCACCTTGACACGATCTATTTAAATACAAAAAAAAGATATACAAAGCTTCTTAGAGGGCTTCTCAAAAAGACGGGCTCTATCAAGCATTTTTCTATTAGAAAATAAGTCCCGACCCCTAACACTCCAACCATTTTATAACCGATTTTCCCCAAAAATCTAGACATTGAGTGCACTAGTGCTCGCCATTATCTTGATCGTGATTCCTAGGATCAGATCTCAAAAAGTTGTGACGTTGTCGGGTGCTTAGGAGGTAGATCTCTTCAAATATCTCCGCATTTAACTCCTTCCTCTAGTAAATCACTCTTCCTTCTATTTTCCAACCACTTCTACCCCTAATCTATCAAATTTGGTTCTTTGCATGCCCAGGAAGGAAAAATGGAAGATCAGATCGAGCCCAATAGTCAGATCATTTTAATGGCAAAAGATGTCTCTAGATCTCCCCCACCAAACTTAGATATCAAAATTAACTCTCCTCTTTGTTTGGCGTGCATGAAATACCAAGAAATCATGAACACATGCACTTCCAGTGGGCTTTTCGGTAAAAATGGGGGTAAAATCATATTCGAACACACAGTTGTCGTTGATCTCCACTTTGAATTTGGGCCGTCCACATGGAAGATTCAATTTAAAATGGGCTCAGGGGTTCCTTTTGACTTTTTAAACCCTTTTTGAAAAAATGGAAAAAAATTCCATTTTGCTCTACCCATCCACCTTCGAAAAATGGGCTAGACACGTGTCCCAATGTGGGTCCCAAAGGAACCACAACTGAATTATGCTATTTCTCCTCTTTTTTGGAAAAGGAAAATTTTTCCAAGTTTTCCCCGCAGCTCCGCCCTTTCACTTCTAGTTTCTAATGTGGGTCCCAGCAGAACCACGCTTCCTTTTACACTTTTAACTCCTTTCTCCCAAAAGGAAAATTTTCCAAATTTCTGCCAAAAGTTCACACCTCTCGTCATTGATCTAAAACAAACTTTGACTAATCCCTTGACGGGATTGTGGGCCATTTTGATATTTAATCCTTAAGAGGCAAAAAATCCAAGTTTCCCCAATGGTCCGCTTCCCCATCCTTTTGACTTTTCAAACTGCCACGCGTCACAATGGCGCATCTTGAGATGGTCCCCAAAAGTTGAGACCTTAAATGAGCATGGGCTCACCACATGTCCTGGCGACAAAATTTGTTTGAAGGCTTAAAGCTCAATGGAAGGCACCATGTGTCAGGGTCCAAGGCAATCTCCTTTGGCCGTTGAAAATTCCAAGCAAAATGCAAAGTGAGCGGAGGCCTCCAAGTGTCCTCCTAGTGCTTCTTTAAAATGAAATTCAAGGGTCTGGTCCCCAAACATGCGCGGTTTCTCCACGTGTCTCAGATCTCTCAAAACCTTTTGAAAAATACTAAGTATGGGAAGACCCGGTGGAAGCCTCCACGTGTCTCCATGGCACAATTTCAAAATGGTGCCCAAGATTGAGACCCTGAATGAGCGCGGGCTCGCCACGTGTCCTTGTCCCACCAAACTATATTTAGCTACATAAAAATTTATCTAAGTCAAGGTGAAGCAGCAGAAACCTCCACGTGTCCTCTCGGCGCTACTCCAAGGCCAAACCAAAAAGTAAATCTTCAAATGAGTGTCATTCTTCCACATAGACAGGTTTTTAAGTTGAGGTGATTCATAAAATTTTCGAAGTACCAAGCTGAGTCACATCCAACCAAAAGAGGCCACATTTCCTAATGATGCAAGGATGTAAATTTGACTAGGAGAAATTCCCGTCAAACCGTAAAATGCAGAAAAATGACCATTTGAGCCTGGAGATGAAATTTTCTCAAGGATAGAGAATTTAGAAATGTTACAAGGCTCAAATACATTCCTTCGAGCTACATCCATTCATTTTTCTTCAAGTATTTAGGGAAAAAATGACAAGGACAGAAAATCCCAACTATGGAAAATGGAAAGAACGAGAAATCCTAAGTTTTTAGACGAACAGAGAATGGGAGACTCAAATTAAAGACCCCCTTCAGAGGAACAGAGAAACGAGGAGCTAACTATGGATCCATAAGTTATCTTTGGCCCAGGAACGCATTGATTATGGAAAGAAAAGGAAGGAAGAGACTTCGGACACAACACAGGGGGATAGAATATGGTAGAGATCAGTAAATCGATAGATTTTCAAAGGAAAAATGGGGCAAGACTATTTTGAGCACCAACAGAAATAACTATAAATTGCATGGTTCTTTCTTGGCATTTTAAAATTGTAGGTATTTGTGTGCAGATGAAGACATTAAAAATGTGTTGTTGTTGGTTAACATAAAGAAACGGCAACAATAAAAGGGAAAAATTGAACACACATGTTGAAAAGTGTATTTTTTTAATTGTAGATATATAGACCATCCACTTCATTTAAAGGTTTCATCTCTTCATTTCAAACTTGTTACAAATTCATGCATATACATTTTCAAATTTTATATCATGAGTGATATCGTTTTGTGGACTATTTTATTGGAACTTAATATGAAAAGAATTATATCATAAATGGTAGATTTTTTACGGTAATTTTATATCCAGTAAACATGAGTAAATTTGATACCCCTTGAACGGAAATGTCTCTAGGATAGAAGTGTTGAGTAATGCAGTAGTGGAGGTGCTATCAAATTAGAGTGTAGTATTTAAGAAGGGTTGAGTGAGAATAGTCTTGCTTCCTCCTTTTTTCTTTCTCTAAGTGTTGGTACATGTGCCATTTTTTAGTACCTTTCGAATGAAAAACGAGGTGAAATGCACAGAGTTTGCAAGCGATGGAACTCTGGAGAAAGCTATGAATGTCAAACCCTGCCTTTCATTGCTTCCAATGTTGATAGTTTCTTTATGCATAGTAAGTCCCTAGGACTTGTGGATAGTTAACCCACAGGCCATTTTAAGCAGCAATTGTCTTGATTCCCTCTTGAAATAGGGGGTATCGAGAATATGTAATGGGTTGGAGGGATCCCAACATGGGTCATTTTATCTATCAAATTTAACAATAACAAATAAAGGTAATGTTGGTGGTGGCATTGATGTGTCGTAGACAATGTCGGTGATTTTTCTTATAGCACCATTTATGAGGTCTGCATCAACCCATAAATTTGTAATAAGTATTTTTTTTGTTATTTACACATTAGAACTTTTTGCTCCAACTGATCATCATCAGGATTTCTTGGTCCAACCCGTCTGCATTACTTTTAGAATGGATTGGGTTATCGGAGCGTTCAATGCCTTCATCATTTGAAGGTTGTGGGACTTCATGTAGCTACACTCCTAGTTACTGATTATCAGAATTCTTGTTTATCTATTATTAAAGAGAGAGGGACCTATAGCTAATCCACATTGACCCTATCGGATGGTGTCTCCAATAACTTAGCAACAAAATCTATATCACTGGTGTTGACATGTTGAAGCCTTTAAGAAGTTAGCACAAGGTTTAAATAAACTAAACTTACCTTGATTCAGAAGACAACTGTAGATGGGAAGAACCTGCACAAATGACCCCAACTTCTACTACTCGGACAGTAATTTTGTCAAGTACCGCGCATCGCTCACAGACGAGATGCAAGGGTCGCGTGTCTGATCCACTAAATTGTTAGAAAACAATATTGAGAACAATATTTCTGCAAACTATATATATACGCCATTCACCATGTAATTGTTAAAAAGGAAACGCTAAAAATATCTTTTAAAAATTAAAAAAAAAATAAAAATGTCAACACCTTCACGTTAAAAGTAAAGTCAAAGCACCATGCAAAAGCAAAAAAACAAAATTGTTGGAAAAGCAAAAAGCAAAATTGTTTAAAATACCAAAAGCAAAGGTTAATGCATGCAAAATCTATAAAATAAAATTAAAATTGTTAGCAAAATTTAAAAAAATTTGTTAAAAGCAGCAAAAGCAAAATTGTTAAAAATAGCGAGTAACCGTCATTTAGCCGTCAAATTTGACATAGTCCCATGAATCTTTGCAAATCCCTTTCCCATGGGGTAACACCTTCAACATAATTATATTAGCTCACATGATCTTGAAAAATAAAACATATTTTTGAATTTTGAGTAGTAAAGAAAATGTCGTGTCAACTCCGATTTCCACATGGTAAAAATTATAATAAAACTTATTTATAATTACAGGATTTAAAGCATCTATGCATATCCATAGCCTACGTACACACGCAATTCGGTCTCACATCTCTAAGAAAATTATTAATTGCGGGATTTAAATCCTCCATACATTTCATCCCATGCACAACCATCCACGACATATCCACCGAGCACACCGTTGCTCTCATCACACTCGCCACCTATTACAATGTCTTCAAAAGATCCTCATATTGCAAAAACTCATATTCTCTCGTAATGAGGCATTTAAACATTTGAATTTATTGAAAGAAAGAAATATTTTTAATGAGGTCCATAAGACCAAAGATCCAAGACATTAAAGATTCTATTCCACGTGCGGGGTTTGTTTTAAAGGATGATGTGGGGCCCTCCAATCTCCCATGTTGAAAAAGCACCCACGAACATTCACCACAAACTATTTACATTATGATCGGGATATATCTTGATTACTACTTATTTGATTAATTCGGGGATCAAATTTGAAGTTGCCAATGCCCTTCAAATGTATTTTACCTTGTCATAGAAGGGTGTTTAAAAATTTATACTTTAAAAGAAATTTAAAATTTAAAATTGCATATCATTATTGAAATGAAGTCACTTAAGTTAATTTTTCATTAGAAGGGCAATATAAAAATCATCTTTTATACATATATTAAATGTAATGTTAATTTTTATAAATATTGGATTCATTTAAATTAATTAATTATTAAATGAATAATTGTAGTGCATAACTCATACTTACTTCTATTTTACGTGTGAAAATAAATTTATTTTCACTTTAACAAATCATGCACAAAATCTAAGGAGAAGAGGCGAATCACCACTAAATAAGGAATTAGTTGAGTGTTTCTATTTTCATAAGAGCAGATTAGTTTTGTTATTTTTTCTACCCATTAAATCAATTTGGGGATTTTATTCTCAATGCCCTTATTTTATTTTGAAAATTGGGTTCTTATTATTTCCATATTTTTTTAAGATAATAATGCTAATTGTTATGCCTCTAAGTTAACAACTTCAATATTGTGTAATCAATGGATAGCTAGATTATTTAAGGACTCTTCCATGCTCTAAATTACTCTTGTATTCGAGATAGATTAAGGTATGTAATATTAAATTTCATTTTTTGAAGTCTGAAAAATTCATATGTTTTACATTTGTTTTGTATGTAATAAATATTTTTGATTATTATTACAACCTTAATAGGCTTTAGAAAATTACAATTTCTTTGATCGCTCTAAATTGTCTAACAAATCTTATTCATGAATAACAAAGAGTTTGTTTCTTTTTGGAATCTTATATTTGTTATACCACAAATTTGGCATTGAATTCCAAAGGAATTTTTTTATAGTCCTAAAAATTTAAGACTGGAAAATATATGAGAAGTAAAATATAAGTTTTGTTGTGAATCTACATAAAGCACATTCGAAGAAGACTATGTTCAAGGCATGAGATTAATGTGGTGAAGATGAAATGTGGAAAGATTCATTCCCTAATTTAATGAAACTATGGAAAATAGTTCTCACACTTCCAACAAGTACATCAAAGCATGTGAGAAAGAATTTTCTAAGTTAAATCACATTCAAAATATTGAAAGGTCTAGACTTTGCTTGGATACATTAGACACATTAATGTTTTTATCTCTTTCTACACCTCAAAAGTTGGATATAGTAGATTGGAATGAGTTATATGAGGAATGGAAAAGAATGAAATCTCATAGATCTCTTCCTTTGAGTGATGCAACATGTAATTACTTTTTGAATCTCTATTATTTAATTTAACTACCTTTCAAGATTTTTAGTTGATTTTTCAATATTTAATAATTTTACTTTTTTCATATTTATTTTATATAAAATAATCAAATATATATTGAAAGGTAATTAAGATTTTCTTTTTTAATTGAAGGGCAACGTATTGTTTAATCTGTCACTTATGGAGTGTCAAACTTAACTAGCCCTTCAAATGAAATTATTGGGGGCCTTTCAAATTTGATCACTAGTTGTTATGTTTACCCACCTATTATTTGATCACTAAGTCAAGATGCTCGACATCTTTAATACACCGCCACTTCGGGAAAACTTGTACGTGGGTAGCTAAGTCAAGGTGCAAGGCCGAGCAAACCTATTTAGTGACAAAAAAATCATGATGTAAGGCCCAACAAACCTGTTTAGTATATAGGTTGGAATGGTGAGGGCCAAGTATTTATAGAGTGGTAGAAGTAATTCTAAGAGATATTGAAGAGAATTTTCCAACTTGGATAAATAGGTTTGTTTTTAAAACTAATTTTGTAAGATTATATTTTTAGATTTTTGATGTTACGATTAAGCAAGCATACATCCCTCATCTTTTAAATATTATGTTAGTAAGAAGGACACTTCCATTATGACATCACCTCTATCAAAATAAGGATGAGTTGAAGAGACATATTTGACTTGGGTAGTAAGGTATGAATTTAGAAGTAATTTTACAAGATTTTTAAGTCAAAGAGGAAGCAAAGTTGAGTAAGTGAACATAACCAATCAACCATTATATTGGTAAGAGGGTTATTTCCATTGTGACATCACCTCCATTGGTCTAAAGATCATGATAAATTGGAGTTTATATATTAGTGTGGGCCTAGCAATCAACTACGGGATTGGTTTTTTGATTAAGTATTTTTAGAGTAGTAGAAGCAATTCCGAGCTGAAGTGAAGAATTATATCCAATTTGAATAGAAAGAGATATATATATATTTTAAAATTACTGATTTTTAAATACATTTTATAGATAGAGGAGAGGGGATGACCATGAAGATAGGTAAGATTTTTAACCCATGAAGAAATCTCATTTATTTTAGACTTATACAATGAATTTGAAGAATTTGTAATGAGCATTTTCTTCTCCTAGTACTCTAAATCCATAAAAATGATCTTAGAAATAAATAGGTGTAATAGATTTTTAAATTTACAACTCTTCAATATAACAATGTTATTTGTAAAGAATATTCTATTGAAAAATAAATGTATAATTTTATGAAGGTAAAGAAATATAGATAAATACAAAACTTCAGTGAATTCAATATAGGAAAATAAATGTAATAATAACAAAACTACAACGCCAAAACTATAACAAAACTACAACGCCATGTCCATGTGTCTGCTCGATCTAACCTTCTTAATGCACACAACTACAACGCCAATAATTTGACCGCCAATAATTCGATCTAGCTTTTTTGAAAATTTTCCATTTGGTGTTATGTTATTTTGTTATAATTTCAAAGTATTCTATACTTATTAAGTTGTATCTATTAAAAAAATTATGTCTCTCTCTTTAACATAATAATTGATCAATTTATTTTTATGGCTTTTAAATGTTCCTTCTCACATATTAATGATACTTAAATTTTAAGTGAATTCCTTCATTATAATAATTATTGTATATTATTATAACACTATAATGGAATTTAATATCATTTAATCATATCTTGTGTCCCCAAAATATTGTTTATGTAAATTTTATTTTAGATTGGACACTAAATCAACTAGTTGTTTTAGACAAATTACTAGCTTTAATACTCGGAAGGCTCATGAAACCAAATAGTGTATGTATTGCAGCTAGAAACATTTCGATGCAGATTAAAAATGGGAAAAACCATTCGCAACAATTATTTTTGTTGCATAATGATTTCATGTCTTAAACATGTAAAACATGATTTAAATGTTGTATTTCTTGCAATATGTCGGACAACCAATGTCATCAATACTTAATATTTTACCAACACCAATAATACATATTCTGTTATTTAATAATAAAATATACTAACAATTTGTAGATCTGAAAAAGAGCGGTTAGTTGCAAATGCAAGCTAGAAACTAAGACAATTTTATGCATAATCTAACACTCATAAACACTACCTCAGATTAAGAAAGGATGGAAGGGAAAAAAAGCAATACCTGCAACTTACCAATGAAGATATTTCCCTTGATGTTTTTGTTGTGCTCAAGATGATTGCTTGGACTTGCTTGCTTCAAATTTTGTGGACACAAATGGACAACACCTCCCCTTGGAAGATTGAGAATTTCCTATGAATGCTTGATGGATGTTGGAGAGCTTCTTGAGAGATTTTGGTAGCACTTAGCTATGATTTTCCAAAGTTGGCTTCCATGGAGGGTGGCATGCCAATTTATAGCTTATGAGAGGAGAAATGGAGGGTGAGGATTGATCCAAGTGGGATGAAGATCAATGGTTGAGGATTGAGGAGAGGATTAGAAATTTCTAGAATGGAGAATTCTAGATTTTGTGAGAAGCCTCCATTGAATTTAAAATTCAATGGAGGGAAGGAGAAGTTTAGAGAGGCTTCTAGAAATAGAAGCCTCTAGATTTAGAGGTAGAGGATATGATTAATTTAGGATTAGGTTAGATTAATAAAGGATGATTAGGGATGTGATTACATGGAGAGGATAAGTGTATGGTAGATGGGTAGCTGAGTAGGAATTTTAAATTCCTAGAAATGTTTAATGACTTTAGGAAAGGGATTTATAATAATTAATCTTGTGATTAATTATTATAGGGTTAATGTGGGATTTACTGAAGTGATGAGTTAGTAATAGGGGTGAAATATATTAAGAATTAATAATGTTTAATAAGTATTTTAATTATTTTTTTATTATGTCAACATTTTGCATGTCTACATATTTCCCCTCTTTGAAGGGTTATTGTGAAGCAATAGCCATTCAAAGAATAAGATATTTCTATGATAGCACAGGTGATGTCCCTCGAGAGGTCGAGCGGGAGGAAACAATTCGGGTGACTACTTGAAAGGAAGAAAAGATCATGTTCGTAGAAGTATATAAGAAGTGTTGAGATAAAGAGAGCTTGTGGAGAGAAAAAATATGCCACCATGGTGATCAGTGATAGGATGCCCTAGGCAAGAGGGGTGAAACTAATTGATTGGATTAGAAGGATTGATTGAATGTTCCATTCGGGAAGATTAAGTCGGATGAATGTGATTGGATGCCCCAATAAATGATATATGAAAGGGGTTAGTTAAAGGATTGGATGTCTAACGAGTCGGGAATACCTCCCAAGCACTAAGGGATTATGGGGTGTGATCTTGGCACAACTAGTGATTGATTGATTTGTCTGATTAGTTGGAAACAGTGTCCAAGTGCAGACAATAGGATTCAAACTTGGCTTGGTTGGATATTGTTTGAATTTATTTATTTTGATTCCTTTGCACCACTCGCCTCTAACACTCTTGGTTTTGATTGCAAAGATCAATTGAATGTTTACAAGGGTTGTCAATTGTTTGGATGGGGATAAGAAGGGTTGGAGTGATAAATGTGTATGAATAGATATTTATATGAGATGAGGATGATGTTAGATAGTCTTGAACGATGATTTTAAAGGGGATGAGTGTTGTCTGAATTTTCCATGTGTTCATCATTAGCAATGTTATTAATGTGGCATAGGGGAAAGCGCACCAATTTATAAAGACCTTGATGGTTAAATTTCCAAATACCTTTGCCCTCATATCATTGGACCATGCAAAAGAAAAAGAAATAAAAGGGGCATCATATCATTGGCCAAAGAAGAAATGAAATAAATCAAACATGGACATGTAGAAAAAGAAGAAATGATGGAATGAGGTGGATTCGTGGATTTGTAAATTTTGGAAAATTTGATAATTTTTTTTTAATAATGGCAAATAGTTTTTTGAAAGGGACTATACCCTTGAATACAAAATAAGGCCTTTAAGCCGGAATAAGAGTGAGAAACATAGCAGAACTAACCAAGTCCGAGAATTACAATGAAATTCAACGTAGCCCAGAAACAGCTACACAAACGAGACTTAACAAAGAAAACAACAAAGAAAAAAAAAGAACCTGACAACAGCCAAAAGCAAGAAGAAAAACAATAGGGAGCAGTAGAAGCATGCAGGACTACTTCTTGGCTGCTTGATCAATACTGATCTTGACTTTTTTCCAAGCATGAAACATACCCAAAGTGGTCATGTGGGCAGCATCCGTCTTATCGAGCTCCTCGATGGTTCTTTTGCTCTCTTTTTCATTGCCCCAAAGTGCATCCGGGACACCGCTGAGGTTGGAAACACTTTTGGCATGACCCTCGATGAACTCCTCAATGGCCCTAAAGGCGCAATGTTGTAATCATGCCTAGTCTTAGCCTTCCCTAAAGGGGAGTCCAAGGAGGTCAACTTTTTGTATATGTCTTCAACATGATAATTTTAATGTGACCATTTTGGTTTTAATTTTGATGTTTGAAAGTTTGTGTGATTGTTTTGATTTATTACGATTTGTTGATTTTTATGATTTCTTGGATTTTTATGATTTTTTACAATTTTTTTAATATTTATGGTTTTTTTGAATTTTTTACGATTTTTGAATTTTTTATGATTTTTTAAATTTTTACAAGTTTTCCAGATGCATCACCGCTCACCACCTTGGCATCACTATTCACATCCACTTGCTTGTGGTTGGGGGGAGCCTCACAATCGACAAAGTCCTCCTCCTTCATTAACACGGTGTTCCCCTCAGTCAAGGCTTCCTTCGCCTACATCTTCTCCTCTTAGTGTTTCTGGTTGGCTCGGTGTGTCTGAAGAGGAATTCCCTCGATTGGATCTTGCCATTTCTCCTACAAGGCTTGATGATGCTATTGATGTTGAGCTGAAAAAGGGTTCTTGTTAGGATGTCTGGGAGCCTATTTTCAATGAGGCTCACCCCTCCGGCTTAAGTGGGGTGACAAGCTTGATAGTCCACATCCTCCTCCGCCACTTCCGCCATGTTTGTCGTTGCTTCTTTATCTTTGTGTTCTCCTTTTTTATTGACACTCACACTATCCGGCTTTAATGCTAGTTTTATTATATGTTCCGACCTCTTTGGCTCGATTTGATGGAACTTTTGGCATTCTAGTGTCACTTTTTCCATCCATTTTTGTATGATTAGCATCGTATATCCTTATTTTTAATATAAAAGTGCGCTTTTCAATAATAAAAAATTAATCTAAATGTAGGCACCTAAAATTGGTTACTCAATTTAGTGTCCCTCCCATCCGTTTACTTGCCTAGGTAACTTGGGGCACGTTTACGTCACCAACTATCCCCGGGATATTATCCAATTTGATTTAATAGCTTACTCCAAATTTAATTCATCCCATCACATCTTATCTATGAGTGATTAAATATTAAATATTTGATTATGCTTTTCCCCATGCATCTTAATCACTTATCCACCCCAAATTTATTCTACCCATGCATTGCATCCATTTTTAATCTTCCTAAGCGGGATATTTCCGTGGTCGGGATAAGTCTTGTCTTTCTCGAATCGATCAATTTGGCCACCTAGGAGTCTTCTCCGCGATCGGCGCCGACCCATATGGTCGGCGCCGATTTTCTAAAGCGGCGCCGATTATAAAAGCAAGCCCGAGCTCGGTTCTAACGGCCAAGAAGAGACTACGGAAGAGAGCGGAAGAGATTTCGAACAAGCGAAAAAGCGACGGAAGAGCGAAGATACAGATTGAAAAAGAGAGATCTTCTTAGCATCAATTGTATCAAATTAGGGCGAGATCTGTCCAAATCAATCCACGAGAGGAGCACCGTTACTCTGTCACTGTCGGATCAGCGTCGCATCACCATCATCATCACGGTGACCTGTTCCGAGTGTCTCGCCAACTTCGACACATCCAGCAGACCACATTCACCTTCCAATCCTCCAATCCTATCGCCACGGTCCCGATTGTTGATCTGCCTTGATTTGACACCGATCTTGTCGATCGCGCCGATCGGTCTCGATCGGCGCCGATCACATCAGTCGCCGCCGATTAGACCCAGTCGACGCCGATTTCTCTGCAGACAGGTAAAAGGTCACAGGTAACACAAATCCAGTATTATTTCCTGTTCCTGTTTTACTGTACTTTTCTACATGTTGTTTCGGTTGTTTTTTATTACGCATGATCGAGAAAATCTAGTCTTTATTTACATCCTTTATCATGTATGCTCCTTTTCTTTATTGAAAGCGTGGGTGACATCCGAGAAGCCCATCGCTTCCCGGACCCGCTTCTCGGGCAGTCCACCCATATATCTTCTAACGCCATCTTTTTCTGTCAAGCATCGGTGTTATGCAGGTTACTCGGATCTATTGTGCAAATTGCTCGTGTGCGCCCGTCTTGTCTACATCGGCTTCCTCATCCGTCTACATCTTCATCAGGTATCAATTTCATTGAGGTTTTTCAGGGTTCTTGTGTTTAGTTTGGTGCATTAACTTGGACAGGTAACAAACGCGAAATTCTTGATCTACATTCTGGCACGCCCGGTGGGACTTGAACCAAAGTCCCTTATTGGTAAGTTCACTTCTTTCCTAGTTTTGAATTTTGTTCCTTTTCTTCACTGATTTCTATCAGTCCTATTTGAGCATTTCTGTTCATCATTTCAATTTTGCTCTTAGGCGAAATCATTATCTTGAAATTTTTCTATTTTCTTAAAATAGAAGTTTTTCGTTTCGCCATTATCTGGATGTATCTTTCCGGATCTTGTTTGTTGTTTGCTTGATCCTTTCTTGCGGAGCACTTTGCTTGTTCGAGGGATTGTTCGAGGGGAAGAGCTCAACAACGCGCTTTTTGAAGTCCACACACCTTGGAGAGCTAAACCTACAGGTATTCCTCTTTTTCGGTGTTTTCTTCTTTTTAGGATTTCTTTGTTGGTTGTCTATCACATCCAAACACTTCAGTTTTTGGTGCTTAAAAAGAACCTAATCGCATTTGGGAAAGAACTTGTTTGAATTGTCTTCATCGAAATCAAACATTTCGTTTTAAGTGCTTAAAAAGAACCTTTTCTTTGTCATTGCTGCATGCTTTTTCATCTAGTCTTAATTAGGTTGGAGAATTGATCAAAATCGGTAGTGACACTATTTGATTTTTATTTTTCACCCTTGCACACAAAGCCAAAATCACTAGGTATAAAGCATTTAAACAAAACTCCTTCCCTGGCCTCGCCTACTTGGAAGTGATATCCAAGAGGAAGAGCCTACGCGGTACTCGGGCCGCGCTATAAATTCACGGAAGATTTTGGTATATATTGGCAAAGCACCCGACTCCCTTATCGCAGCGGTGTGTGAAGTGCGGGGGTAGGCCCCTATATCAAGCCACGTCTAGGTCTTTTCTTTGAAGTGCCTTCGGGACTCCTCACCAAACATTACCCAAACCATCCTTAGTTTGGCTATCTGAGTAGTTCCTGTTCTAAAAAGCCTTCCCTAACATTTTCTTTTCTTAAAAGCATCAAAATTTAAAGGAGATAATCACTTGCGCTGCTTGAATTGTTTGTGCATTAGTTAGGACAATCTTCTTTCTTGCTTGTTTATGACGGTTATCACCCGGTCACAATCTAGGAAAATGGCCCAACAGGTTCCTTCTTCCTCCGAAATCACCACCAGCGTGGATGTTTCGGCACCCCTCCCATCTTCCTCGGGACCACTGTTAGTTGGTTCCCCCTCATGGTCGTATAATCCCTTCCATCAAGCCAAAACAATCCCATCACGTCCAGCTTCTCCTAGTCCATCAGAAATATCTTCTGATTCGGAGTCTATTCCTCGCGGAGATCCTGAATTTCAGGCTCTCCTTGATCGCAATCCGGTAGCCCTCATGGACTACCTAGTACACAAGTCCATTCGAATATCTGATCAAGGACCACCAATCCAACAAGTGTACGATTATCCTCGTGGTTCATCCCAGGCCTATGTAGAACAGTTTTCATCCTCTCTCTTGCCTCGAGCCACGGAGAAGGGCGAGGTCCCTATGCCTCCCTTTTCTCTTCCACCTACCATGTCGACTAATTCTCAATTAGTCTTACCTATCCCTAACACTGCAGTTACCTCGAATATTCCACAACCCATTTCTGAGAGGTCTTCTGCCCTTGCTATAGTAAATGCGTCTGCACATCCGCACATTGCCGTCAATTCGTCTATGCCCTCTATCGTTTCTCAAGGTCAATACCTCTTCATGAGTCAACCCCCTCCGAATAGGCAGTTGGCTCCTACTTCTCGTCCTCTAGGGGGTCTTTCTTCCAATATTCCAGCGACTGTGACATTCGCCCATCCTCTAGTATCGGCACCCTTGATACCTAATTCGGCAGTAGAAGGCCCCTTTCAGGTCTTGTTCCCCAACATGACCAATCCAACCAACACTCATATTCCTCAATCTATCCCGATCCAATCAACAAACATAGGAGTCCACCAATCACAGGCTCCATCCGTCACCCAACCTTTATTTGCTCAACCACTTATTATCTCGCAGCCTGCCTATACGCAAGCTGCCTCACAGCAAATACCCCACCCGGTGTCACCCAGAACACCTGGTTATTCCTCTTATCATCCTATCCAACAACAGATGAATCCCCCATCGACACCTCAACAACACCCACTACTTGCTTCTCATATAGGACAAACCAATGTACCTCCTCCCCAATCGGATGTGGTTCAATTTCTCTTCAAGAAAATTGCGAGACTTGGAAGCCTCCAAAAGGAGCCCGCCCTTCATACTCCTTTGAAGAAGTATGCAATGAACCCATTCATCCTTCGGTGGCTTTTAAGCCTTATCCTCCCCAATGGGAACTTCCCAAATTTTCAAAATTTCATAGTCGGGAAGACCCCCAACAACATCTGCGAGCATTCAAACATGCTTGCTATCTCATTGTCCAAGATCAGGAGCTCATGCTCCGTACCTTTCCTATGTCTCTAGCGGGTCCCGCTTTGGACTGGTACAATAATATTCCTCAACATTCATTATTTTCTTTCTCTCAATTGGCCCAAATGTTTGTTGAAAACTTTTCAATAAATATTGCCCATAAGATCTCAATCACAGATCTTTACAACATTCGCCAATTCGACGATGAGTCTATTGCAGACTTTGTCGCTCGTTGGAGAGGGATAATCAACCAATTGTCCTTCTCCCTCCCTCAATCTCAACAGATCGAGTTGTTCACCCGATCTTGTGCTAGTCACATTTCTTCCACGTTAAGAATCCAAACTTTTCATACTTTCGAAGAAGCCTTCACGATGGCACGCAAACTCGAATCTCGTGCCATTGAACAAGGAAAACTAAAACTTCGTTCCAAGTCTAAACCCGATTTTTCTCGGTTCACCAAACCAAATTCTTTCCCTCCTAAAGATAAGAATCAAGGGTCCACAAATACTATCGTATTAAAAACATCAAGAACTGATAGTACTCCTAATCAACCACCACGAAGAGACCCTTAAATGCGCTTTCGAAAAGGGCTTCATCATCTCGATCCTTTGCTCCCTTGGGGGAATCCTATGCCTCTATCTTAGAAAAAATGTTGGAAGTTCGCATGATCGAACTTCCCCCCATTAGGGACATTGATGAAAGCCGAGAACGTCCATTCTGGTTTAGGGAAAACGATTTCTGTCATTATCACAGAACCAAAGGTCATGACATTGAACGATGTCAGACTTTCAAAAATCTTGTCCAAAAATTCATTGATAAAGGCGAGCTTATCCTGGATAACCCAAATGCTCCCCCAAATCAAGCACTGGACGTTTTTAAACAACCCTTCCCCAATCATGCCCCAAATCATAATTCTTCGGAATCTCAAAAACCAAACACCCATATTATCAACGTCATTTCTACTGAAGAATCCGCTTCGGAAACCACGTCATCTACAAACACGGCAATCGAATCAGAACCCTCTCCCACTTCACCAATCACTGAAAATCCCCCATCTTCCGATAGCCCACCTTTGAATATTCCTACATTGCTAAGCACGGATTCATCTCTCTCCGCTCCTTCGTCCGATCTTCCATCCATACCCGAGACAGTGTCATCCTCATCTGTCTCATCATCAGACATTCTTTCAATGCTCGAGGCAATCACATCCCTCCGAGTTTCCACTACGGACACATCTACTTCCGTTGCTCCCATTCCCGTCGCAACTATGCCTTTGGTGAATGTACCCATAATTGTGCCGACTTCGACGGAAGTGTCTTCGATCTTGACCCTTCCTATCTCTTTTCCAACTACATCAGAAGTTTTCCCTCCGCAAGGCACTCCTTCTTCATCACTCCCTTCTCCCATCAATAGTGTTACTTCACCTATTAAGGAAAAATCAAAAGAAGTAACACCGACACCTGCACACTCGATTCCTCAACCTAAACCGCGACAACCAAAATCTAACACTACACCATCAGTACCTCCCCACTTGCTTCCTCCGAAAAGGTTACAGTCACCTTATGCCGTGGAAGTTGTCACCATCCCTGAAAAGGGAAAACCCATATTTCGAACCATCAAGACCCTTGGTGCTCTTCCACAAAAATCTCTCTCCACGCCTCATAAACGATTGGATTTGCCCGTTGAGAAGGCGTCTTCTTCTACACATCCATCAAAGTCATCATCTTCTTCTTCATCAACACCCCTAAAAGTAGACTTACCTACCAAAAAGATGCCACCTCTTCCATCAAGATCCTCATCTTCGGTACCAACAACCAAAGCACCCTATCTTCCTCCAATTTCACCTACTTTGGGGGCTTCTTCCTCTTCTAAACCGACATCATCTAAGTCATCAGTAAATTCAACCAAACAACCCCCTTTGTCTCCAAAGACCACAAAATTTATCACATCTCCATCACCTTCAAAGTCTATTTTAGGGGCTCCTCCTCCACCAAAGTCAATCATGTCTCATTTACTCCCATCCCAAGCACCCAAGACTGCTCCTCCAAATGTCCAAACAAATAAGAGGATTCCTAAACAGACTGTTCAACCTAACATGCAAGTTCTCTTACCTCGGCAGTCGATTAAGGTAAAAGAACCATCTTCATCATCTCTATCCTCCTCTTCGTCTACCGGATTCTATACCGAAATCCTTCATCAACTTATCCAATCTGCATCTATAACCCTTCCTCCGATTAAACCTTATAACCCCAAAGGAGTGAAACCTACCTGGTTTAACTCTGATCTGATTTGTGCTTACCACCGTACTCCAGGTCATGGCACTGAGGGATGTAAAGCTCTTCAAGCCGTTGTCAAGAACCTTCTGGAAGAAAGTGACCTCTTGCTGGAGGAGGAACAAGTACCTCCTGTCACCCTAGCCTCATCCGAACCTCAACCATCCATTCAGACCTCTAGTGGTTCCACTCCACTTGATCTCCCTCCTTCCCAAATTGACACAATCCATATCGCCACTAGAACCCAACATTATGATAACCCATCTTCATCTTCAACATCTAGACCACGGGTTGTCATTTCTGCAGCCCCTGAAGGCGTGTCTCCTTCCTCATCAGCCCCACGACCCAAGGTCTCCATTCGTGCTGCACCTCGGGCTCAAGTTCCCGTATCCGTTGAGGAGAGTGTTATGAAACAACTCACCCAGGCTCCGGTCAAAATGTCTCTTTTTGACCTCATCCAATCCTCCCCACAACATCGCCAGGCTCTAATCGATAATCTGCGTCGCATCGCAGTAAATTCCGATGAGCCCCAACCCTTCGAGTTAGTTGTTGGACTGAATGGACCATCAACCGCCATTTCTTTCGAGGATTCGGAAATTCCTCCTCTTTCTTCAGAGGATTTGGAAGCTCCCCTTTTCATCACAGTCCAAATCAATAACACTACCCTAAAACGTGTTATGATCGATAGTGGAGCTGCTCTCAATGTCATCTCCTCCCACACATTCGAACAACTTAAGTTACCGAAGAATGTGGTGTCACCCCCACCTTTCGCCCTTCGATCATTTAACGATCAGCTAGCAGTCACTTTAGGAACTGTGGTCTTACCCATTCGAGTAGGTAAGAAGCTGCTTCATGAACTCTTCTATATTGTCGAAGGAAAGTTCCACTATAACATGATCCTCGGACGCTCCTGGATTCGCGCAATGCATTGTGTCCCATCCACCCTCCATCGATGCCTAAAATATCAATATGAAGGCAAAATATATACTCATCCAGGAGATCCTTTTCCTTCCGCACAATGCGACATGACCACACGATCTGCCCCTTTAAAAGAAAATCTATGTTCTCCGGACAGGGCCTCATCTTCTTCTATACCTGCAACCAAACTACCGGATTTACAAAATCTGGAAGAGACATTGCAGCGTTTCTCACTAGGAGAGCTTCCTCTCTTTTCTTTCGATGCCCATCTCAAACCTAATGAGTATGGTAGACCAGACAAACAACCTGAATATCAAACAGGTCTCGGTCGCATCGTCACCATTGGTCTGCCCAATCAACAGACCAATTTCATCTACGGTGGTCTTGATACACCTCATTATCGCCCGGATTCTCCTCCTAGAGCCAAACCTTACCTAACAGGGTTTGATTATCTACAGAATCCCACGTTTGCAAAAACTTATCTATATCGATGCGCGTGGAAAGGTTTTGGCCTTGGAAAATACGAACAAGGTATACATGACCTCAAATCCATTCCCACTCTCATGCCACATCAAAAATTTGGTTTGGGATTTAAACCCATTTCAAAAGCCACCGTCACTATTCTTGATGAACCTCTTCCTACTGAAGAACCACCTTCCCCCACTAAATCAGAAGCATCACTTGATGTGGATGACGACATTTCCATCCCACCTAACTTTTTTTTTTGATCAATACCATTTCCTTAGGGCCGTTAGTCTATGAGACTAACAATCGGTCCACTTCTATACCATTAATCTTCCCTGAAATAGTTGGAGACGACTCTCCTACTATCAACACTATCCACTGTGCGGACGACGATTCTGTCCTCACCTATCTAGGGGCAGAGGATTCATATCTTCCCAAAACCATTCCTTCTGACACGTCTACCCTTCTCAACGAGGCCACTATCGACCTTAATATAGGGACTTCTGAAGACCCTCGCATCATTAAGGTCGGCCAATCCCTTAATCCACAAGAATTAGGGGACTTTACCACTTTCCTTTCCAAACATCGTCAAGCCTTTGCTTGGTCATATGAAGATATGCCAGGGCTCGATCCCGATATTGTGGTCCACAATATCGTTACCATTCCCAACATCAAACCAGTCAAGCAAAAATTGCGTAAAATGCACCCTAGAGTAGCCCTTCTTGTTAAAGAAGAATTACAACGCTTGCTCTCGGCTGGCTTCATCCAACCCATCGATTATCCGCAATGGGTGTCCAATGTAGTACCAGTAACTAAAGCTACTGGGAAGATTCGAATTTGTACCGACTTCCGGGATCTTAATCTTGCCTGTCCCAAGGATGATTTTCCTCTTCCTAATATCGATCAACTCGTAGATTTAACTGCGGGTCATGAGATGCTTTCTCTTATGGATGGTTTCTCTGGATATAATCAAATCCTCATCGCACCAGAAGACCAACATAAGACTTCCTTCATAACTCCTTGGGGGACCTTTTGCTATCGTGTCATGCCTTTCGGTCTTAAGAACGCCGGAGCAACCTATCAACGAGCAATGACGTACATCTTCCATGACCTCTTACACAAAACTGTAGAGGATTATGTTGACGATCTCCTCGGCAAGTCCAAACGCCGTCAGGAGCATCTTTTCATCCTTGCACCTCTCTTTGAGAGGCTTATCCGCTCTGTCTTCGTCTAAATCCATCTAAATGCGTGTTTGGCGTCCTCACTGGTAAACTTTTAGGGTTTATCATTTCCATCAGGGGTATTGAAGTTGACCCCGCAAAAATAAAAGCCATCCTTGAGATGCCTCCCCCGTCTAACTTAAAGCAACTCCGCAGTCTCCAAGGACGTCTTCAATCAGTGCGTCGTTTTATTTCCCAATTGTCGGACCGTTGTCAACCTTTTCACCATCTTCTCCGTAAGAATGTTCATTTCGAATGGGATGAGCATTGCCAAAAGGCCTTTGATGATCTCAAAGCTTATCTTCTTTCTCCACCCGTGCTTACACCTCCACGCGAGGGGGAGCCTTTCTATCTTTATATCTCTGTGACTGACCATGCTCTGGGAGCCATGATCTCGCATCGGGACACTTGTGGTAAAGAACAAGCTGTCTATTACATCAGTCGCACCCTCCATGAGTATGAGGCACGTTACTCCGAGGCTGAAAAACTATGTTGCGCTCTCTTCTTTGCAACTTCTAAGCTTCGTCATTATCTTCTTAATCACAAAACTTACATCGTCACAAGTGTCAATCCACTTAAGACAATCCATGCAAAGCCTTATCACAATGATCGCATCACCCGTTGGCTTATGCTCATGACAGAGTTTGACCTCGAGTTTATCCCGCAAAAGGCTATCAAGGGTCAGGTTATTGCAGATCAACTAGCTAGTGCTCCTCTTCCGGACACTCGTGACCCCCTTGCTCAGTTCCCCGATGAATTTATCCAACAAATTGATTTTGGTCTATCTCCATTTAAAGTAAAACTCTTCTTTGATGGATCCAAATGCCAGCAAGGGGGAGGTGCGGGTTTCGTGATGATTCCTCCTTGGGGTACGCCTATCCCAGTCGCACACAAATTAAACTTTGAGTGCACCAATAATATGGCTGAGTACGAAGCTCTTGTCTTAGGTCTTCAAAATGCCGTTAATCTCGGCGCTCGTCATATTGACATCTTCGGTGATTCTGAACTCATCGTTAATCAGGTCACGGGTGTCTATCAATGCAAGAATGATATCCTTCAAAAATATCGTGACATCGTTCTTGCTCAACTCCAATCTTTCGACAAGTTCACTATCCAAGCCATTCCGCGTACTGCAAATCGATTCGCGGATACCATGGCTTCTTTAGCCTCCCTTATCCCGCCTTTTACCGAAGACTCGCGTCTTTATGTGGCTGTGCAACGATTGGATCAACCATCTTATCTTGGGCAACTAACGTCAATCAATGTTGTCACAACCCATACTCAGGATGAGTGGTATCAACAGATAGTTGATTATCTATCTCATTCGGTCCTTCCTCCAGATCTGACTTCCAATGGTAGAAGATCTTTTGTCCAACGCGCCAATCGCTATACTATCCTAGGTGGGATTCTTTACAAACGCGGCTTTGATGGTATTTTGCTTCGATGCCTCAAAACCCATGAATCATCTAAAGCTATTCAGGAGGTCCATGACGGTATCTGTGGTGGACATTTTAGTGGCTTAGCTGTAGCCAAGCGTATTTTACGTTTGGGATATTATTGGCCTTCTCTTAATCAAGATTGTTGTGAATACACTAAGAAGTGCGTTAAGTGTCAGCAACATTCCAATCTCACGCACATCCCTAGTCAGGCTTTGCAACCTGCGGCGGATTTGTGGCCTTTTTCGCAGTGGGGTCTTGATCTTATTGGTCTCATCAATCCTCGTTCTTCACAGCGTCATCATTCTATCATTACTGCCACTGAGTACTTTACTAAGTGGGTAGAAGCTATCCCTCTTTCTTCAACAAAGGCTAAACCCATAGTTGATTTCGTCTATCAACACATCATTTGTCGCTTTGGCGTTCCACACAAGCTAATCACAGATAATGGTAAGTCCTTCAAAAACGCTGATTTGCAGAATCTCTGCAACGCTTTCAATATCAAGCTCAGTTTTTCTTCTCCATACTATCCTCAAGCTAATGGTCAAGCCGAAGCTTCCAATAAAACTTTGCGTAATATCCTCATGAAGAGTAACTAGTCAGTGGTAGGGATTGGCATCTACATATCCCTTTCGCTCTCTGGGCTTATCGGACTAGCATTCGTACTCCTACTGGTGCTACTCCCTTCTCTCTCGTCTATGGGTCTGAGGCCGTTCTTCCTTTAGAGGTCCAAATCCCATCTCTCCGTGTTTCTCTCAGAGAATTTGTCTCCGATGAGGATTATCGTCAAAATCGTCTAGCACAACTTGAATTATTAGATGAGCGGCGTCTTAACGCTCTTGAGCATCATCAAGTCTATCTCGAGCGTGTCAAGCGTGCTTATAACAAGCATGTGCAACACCGTGACTTCAAAATTGGTGATCTTGTTCTTAAAGAAAATCAAAATGTCACTACACTCGAAAGGAGTCAACGTGGTAAGTTTGCCCCCAACTGGATGGGCCCCTACATTATCACTCATAAATATGGGTCTGGGGCCTATCGTTTATCCTCCATGGATGGTGTCCCTGAAGCGGAACCTCTTAATGCCTTGCATTTACGGCCCTTCTACTGTTAAAATCTATCTTATACAAATCTAGTCGCAACTCAGATCTTTCATCCGTCCTAGTAACCAGTCATCTACTTTCGTGGTGATTTGAAATTGTGTGGTTCTCCGCCTATTGCCTCGTTTACCTTAAATATGAGTATCGCGGCTCTACTCATTGCACGTTTCTTTTGGATATGTTCCTCCTCATGGTAGGAATACCTTAATCACCACTTCATCTGTCCCAAGTACTTATCTTAATCGGATCTGCTCGGGGCAAGAGTACATGTTCTTCCATGTTCTCTTCCCCTCCATCTGATCTATCTAGGTCTAAACTCAGCTTCTTCCAAAAAAGTTTCAAAAAAAAAAAAAAAAAAAAAAAAAGAGGAGAAAGATGCTATCCAAAAAGATAGACTGATCCCTCGAAGGACAGCTATCCATATATTATCAAGTGAATCACAAATTCTAAAAAAAAAAAAAAATAGACCATACCCTCGAAGGATGGCTATCATTAAAATTCACAATACAGACCGCTCCCTTGAAGGACGGCTGTTTCTCAAAGAAAAATTCAAGGCTTCTTGTAATTAATCGGCCTTCCAGTCAGTTTATAGCATCACTGAAAGACTTCCCGCATCGATCAGTCTTTCCATATCAAGCAAACTTCCCGCATTGATCAGTTCGCCTATCTGTCAAAGTCATGAAGCTGAGATTTAGGACCTTTTGTTGATCATATGGAGAATCCTATTTCCCCACTATGGACATGTATTCTGTCCCTTGTAGGTTCCGACAAGATACTTACTTACTTTTCTTTCCATTTCTATCCTAGATCTGGTTTGCGACTAGTTAGTGTCAGGTTTATTTTAATCTTATATAGGACCTTGTATGCTTGGTCTTTCGGTTTCTTATCGGGATTTTATCTATGGTCGGTTGGAAGTCCGACTTATCATTTCCCTTCTTTTCCGAGTGTCTTCTCTTCTAGGTCACGGTTGTTCCCGCTTTCATCTTAGGCTCTTGCAAGGAGTATTCTCCATCTCTCTGTCTTGCATCCTGTTAAATTGACATTTCACATGTTAATTCAATCACAATTTATCTTCTATCATCTATCAAAACATCTATCTTTATTCATTTCTCATTATAATTACATCCATGTATCAAACACATTTATCTATCTATCCATCAAAATATCGAAAAGTACGTACATCTAAGGTACGTTACATCTATCTATATCTAAATCTATCCATCAAAATGCACATCAAGATACATTATATCTATCCATATCTAATCAAACATCGGACACATGTACCTCCAAGTTACATCATGTCCATCTATCAAAGTTCTATCCACATCACATATATCATTTATCAGTCTATATCTATCCAATCACATCTATTTCTATCATCTATCAGTCTATATCTATCCAATAATATCTATCTATATCCATCTATCCATGTATATCAAAAAAAAAAAAAAAAAAAAAAAAAACATGAGTACAATTATATGCCAAGTAACGTGATCAATCTATATATATACATGTGTGTTTTTTACAAAAATGGGTGGCTTCTAATCGAGCCATCTATACAATGCCTTCCAATCGAGGCTACATCACTATACAAATACAAAAATCTCTATATAGTAAAATCCGAAGCGTGGAGGACACTATCTCCTCCACCCTCCTCTCCACCCGGCTGTCTCTCCTGGCCGCCGCCTACCGAGCTCGATGCACCTGCTGCTGGAGGTCTCGGCCCACCTCGATCTCTCCCAGTGCTCCCTCCGCCTGAGGCTCCGCTCGCTGTAGCCGTCCCTGCTCTCCTCCTCGCCCCATACCGAGGCACATCTGGGGCATGCTGCGCTAGGGCATCCTCATAATATCTCACCTCAGCAAGGAGAGACTGGTACGTACTAAGGCTCACAGTACCCGGTGCTCGTAATGAGGCTGCTGGTGCTTTGCTGGGGCTGCTGGCGCGCTGGTGGTGTCCCTCCTAGAGCCGTGCCCTGTGTGCCAGACTCTGATATGGCACCGGTCTCTCCGTATTTGGCCCTGAGGGCCTCCCTGTGCCGAAAATAGCGGTCCCATTCTTTGGATCGCCCATATCTCGCTCCTGGCGAGCGGTGTCTCTCTCCGCAATCAGGGAATCCCTCTCCTCTGTCAAGGCCCTGATCTCCTCTAGAGCTACCTGATGTGTCTGTATCAGTGTGGCATGCTCTCCCTCTAGTCTGTCTAGTGTCGCAGCTATGTCCTCCTCATCAGCATCTATCGAGGGCGGGAGATGTCGTGGAAGCTCTGTGTCATACCACGCTGCGTAGCCCTCATCCACCCCCGCGTCATCATCACTGTCTGCGGAGGGTGGAGCCTCTCTCAGTGGGTCGGCCGGGATCAAAATCGGCAAATCTGTCTCTCGGCCATCCCGCCTATATGGCGTATATGTGGCCGGTACTGTCTGTACTAGACCAAACTGCCTCAGTATCCGCATGAATGGGACTCGCTCCCACATATCTGGTCTGCGACCTCTGACCACTCGGCTCCGTCTCAATGCTACCAAGTGGGCATCCTGACCAACCCATATCGGAAATGCCCGATATGGTCTCCAGATAACCTGATCTGGTGTAAGCGTCCTGAAACGCTCCGAATACCACTCGGCTGATCTGCCCGTATCTCCTGCGGCCATGTCAGCCCGCCATCTCCGAAATCCATAATCCACACCCCCCACTGCTGCCGGCATCCACGGAAGCCCGGATGGCCTAATCACTGCTATGTGCTCATACGCCCAGCAATGGAGCACAAAGCTCACGTCAATCCCTGTCCTCCGACCAGTAGTGTACATCCATAGCTCATAGTAAATCTGAGCTATCAGGGCATCAGCGAAGGCAAAAATCTGTCTATACTGCAAGATGTCGCACACGCAGTCTAGCAGTAGCAATGGGAATCTCCCACCTCCTGAGTCTGGCAAGGCAAAATAAGATATAGCCATCTGAATCAGGGCTATCCGCTTTGCTCGAGGGCTATCTCATGCATCTTGTGAGGATATCCTCACGCCCCGATATCTTATCTCCGAGTCATCTGATCTGTCTCTGTACAACCGCACCAGGGCCCTCTGCTGCTGCTCTCGGGGTGTGATCTCAATCGGGTCCCCCGTAATCGGTAATCGGAGGATCCTGTATACATCCTCATGGGTGATAGTCATCTCACCCGTCCTAAACCAAAATGTGCACGTGTGGCTGTCCCACCGTCGCACTAATGCCCGCATGAGCTCCACATCCCGTGGCACTCGTCTGTAATATCTGAAACCCCCGAGCCCGGCTCGCTCTAAATGCTGCCAGTCTGCATCTGTCACATCCGGAAGGATCGTCTCCAACAGCTCAGGGATGGCATCCCTCATATGCAGAACCTCTCGTGCCTGCATCCACGACATCACAAAGCATAATTAGTCTCTTATTTCCCCAAATCACATCTTCCAAAACCATAACATCCAAAACAAGAAGGAAATGCTAAACATCTTTCAATCGGCGTCGATTTGGTCAAATCGGCGTCGTTCATTCTAGTCGGCGCCGATTTCTATCAATCGACGCCGATCCAAACCAATCGACGCCGATTACAAAAATCGGCGCCGACTGCCTTGCCAGGCGTAAACCAGACCCTGGCCTCCCATATGGATGAAAAATCAAACAAAAAAATAATAATAATAATAATAATAACGACGAAGGGGTCGAAAATGATCACTTACCCCAGGTCGTGTCCTCCTGCGCTTCTGTCCGCTCCCAGAGGCTTCCATTGCGTTCAAATCTCAAATCTATCTCTCTCTGCATCAATCGTCACGTTGCAAATTAATCGTTTACGTTTTCCGTTCGCATATTTATATGCGTCTGGATTGGTCGGCGCCGATTTTTTTGGTCGACGCCGCTTTTTTTTGGTCGGCGCCGATTAGTTTAGTCGCCGCCGATTTTCCATCTCTTCTTGCCATAGTGTTGATACTTGGCTTTTTTGGTCTATCTGATCATTGTTGTGCGCTGAATGTTGCCTTTCGGCGCATCTTTTCGATATCATTGTCTATTTCGAGTTTGTTCCCTTTGCGTGGAGCACTCGCTTTTTCGTTTGGCCGCTTAGAGTTGCGCGGGTCTGTAGGCACTAACGTCGTCTCATGAGGAGACCGGCTAGTTTTCCCTACCAATGTGAGTTCCTTAGGTGGCTCCCCTCTTGTTTTTTTTTTTTTTTTTTTTTTTTTAATGCGTCCTCAATGATCAGATCTACTCCAGGCATCCGACTGGGGCATCCTGCATTTTTCATCTACCTCTTTCAAACTCGGGACCGTCTGTTCTATCATTCATCCCATCCCTAGTTTGAGGGGGATCGCATCACCACAATTTCTTCTCTTTTTCCATCCCTTTGTTTTTGTCTCATAACCTTGCTTATCGCAAGTTACTTGACAAAAAGGGGCAAAATGTAGGCACCTAAAATTGGTTACTCAATTTAGTGTCCCTCCCATCCGTTTACTTGCCTAGGTAACTTGGGGCACGTTTACGTCACCAACTATCCCCTTGGGATATTATCCAATTTGCAATTTAATAGCTTACTCCAAATTTAATTCATCCCATCACATCTTATCTATGAGTGATTAAATATTAAATATTTGATTACGCTTTTCCCCATGCATCTTAATCACTTATCCACCCCAAATTTATTCTACCCATGCATTGCATCCATTTTTAATCTTCCCTAAGCGGGATATTTCCCGTGGTCGGGATAAGTCTTGTCTTTCTCGAATCGATCAATTTGGCCACCTAGGGAGTCTTCTCCGCGATCGGCGCCGACCCATATGGTCGGCGCCGATTTTCTAGGAGCGGCGCCGATTATAAAAGCAAGCCCAGAGCTCAGTTCTAACGACCGAAGAGACTACGGAAGAGAACGGAAGAGATTTCGAACGAGCGAAAAAAGCGAACAGAAGAGCGAAAGATACAGATTGAAAGAAAGAGAGATCTTCTTAGCATCAATTGTATCAAATTAGGGCAGATCCTATCCAAATCAATCCCACGAGAGGAGCACCGTTACTCTGTCCTGTCGGATCAGCGTCGCATCACCATCTATCATCGGTGACCTGTTCCAGTGTCTCGCCAACTTCGACACATCCAGCAGACCACATTCACCTTCCAATCCTCCAATCCTATCGCACGATCCTTGATTGTTGATGCGCTTTCTTGATTGACATCGATCTTGTCGATCGACGCCGATCGATCTCGATCGCGCCGATCGCTGATCGATCGCCGCCGATTAGACCCGATCGCGCGATTTTCTGCGAGACGGGTAAAAGGTCACAGGTAACACAAATCCAGTATTATTTCCTGTTCCTGTTTTACTACTTTTCATGCATAACATTCGGATTTGCATTTTATTCTGCTATGCAATCAGAAAATCTAGTCTTTATTTACATCCTTTATCATGTATGCTCCTTTTCTTTATTGAAAACGTGGACTGACATCCGCCAAGGAAGCCCATCGCTTCCCGGACCCGCTTCTCGGGCAGTCCACCCATATATCTTCTAACGCCATCTTTTTCTGTCAAGCATCGGTGTTATGCAGGTTACTCGGATCTATTGTGCAAATTGCTCGTGTGCGCCCGTCTTGTCTACATCGGCTTCCTCATCCGTCTACATCTTCATCAGGTATCAATTTCATTGAGGTTTTTCAGGGTTCTTGTGTTTAGTTTGGTGCATTAACTTGGACAGGTAACAAACGCGAAATTCTTGATCTACACTAAAATATGGTTATAAAATTTGTCCAAGTGATAATTATAACTTTAAATAATTGAGCTCTAAAACATATATCAACCATAATACATAAGCATGAAAACAACACTTTATAGCTACCCACGTACTTTTCACAAGATTTTATGAATCGACTAAGAGTCAATTCCATGCATAAGTAACAATTTAATGGATTAAAAATGAATTTTTATCATGTCAATACACATTATTTATATTTATAAACATTTCACAAGTTAAGGGGTGGGATCTAATAATATGACCATGTCAACTTTTATTATGTATATTAAATATTGTCATTTTAAAAATGCATATGAGAAGCAAATAAAAATAGTAATTACTTCCAAAGGCATGCTACAATGGCAACAATGTGGGAGAAATCTAATATCATGCTTGTAATAAAAATCAACTTGACACTATCTTATGGTAGCCTGCACAATGCAAAAATAATTCAAATATAAACTATTAAAAAATAATATATAAACTAGCATACATATCTTAGATAAATTTATGTAAAAGACTCCCATTGGTATCACTCTCAAAGTACCTAAATTAGATTTGTGACATAAGTGCAATAGATTCCTCTATATGTCACAAATCTAATATAGGAACCTCAAGAATGATATCTCGTGACATCTTTTACATACTTTTATCTAAGATAAATATACAATAGATATATATACAAACTCAATATAGATCGTATTATTCATTTTTACTATCCCATAGATGTGTGAATTGAAAGTAGATGAATAATATAATGTGTCACAAACATGATACATCTAACATACCTTATTTGTGTTAGAAAAAAAGATACATCTTAAATATCTCTAGCTAAGATTTATACGTTTAACATTATTATGCCATGAAATAGCTAATTTAAATATTACATTTTATCATAAATTAAATTAGATTTTAAATTTATCAAATAAATACTTAAATACATGTAAATAAATATAACATACTATTTAATAGGTAAACAAATAGATAAATAGAAGTATAAAGATTTTTAAGGTAAATATATATTTTAAATTATAAGATTTATCTTACCTATTTAAATGTCATTGTCAAATTAAATTTATGAAACCCTAACAAAAAATAATAATTCATGTTTATGGATTCATTCACTTTTTTCAAAAGAAAACATTTCATGTTGGAGGTTTCACATTATTTTGGACCTAGAATTACCAACAAGAAAATTGACATATCTCAATCCATCTAACATTGTTGTTGTTCGAAAAAAAAATCTAAGTATTCCTTACACTACTTTTGGCTTCCACATTCCACAATATTTTCTAAAAATAACTAGCAATTACATGCAAACAATAGAATGGAGAAGCCGAAGAAGATGTATCAAAGATCTAAATCTTAAAAGATTGAAATATTGCAAGAGGAAGAGGGGTGAGGGGTTGAGGGAGGAGTAAAGGGGCATGGACATTTGGGGGGGCAGGGGGGAGGTATGCAAAAATATTATTTCTTTTGAGAAAACACATATGAACCACATGTCATTTATGTAAATAATTTGAATTAGAAAGGTGGTTTGATGCATAGATCATTGAGGGAACAAAATTTAGAGATACTATGGAAAGAAAGGTCATATTGATCAATACTCCTAATATCAATAGTTATTTTTGCAATATCAATAATTGTGTTTGTGGATAGTTAGAGCACACCGAAAGTTTAGGGTAACTCACTTATAGGTGCCGCAAATACTTTAGAGATAGGGACAGGAAGGGGACTCAATATCCCATGCCGAGTCGATGTAGTAGGTGATTTTGATAACCACAAAATATGGCAGGTCAAGTGGTTTTCTACTATCTTTATAGACCATTATCTTAGGCCATTCTCTATGCATGCAAAAACAATAACAAATATCAAGCTGCAAGATTTTTCCTTGTGGTTTTGTTTTTGACACTATCTCCTCAAACATTTCGGGTTCTTAACACTCATTGTCAAGTGTATAATGTCATGCATATTATTTTAAAAATTTGGCATTGTGGGGATTTGTAGTACAAGGGGGTGATCAACTAATTTGAGAGGATGAAGTATATGGGTATTCTTGTAAATATTGGTAAGGTCCTTGTGAAAAATAATTATGCGCATGAGTAACAAAGCAATGGAAGTTGAAAGAGTCATGTCAATACTACTTGGATCAATAGATTTTTTCATTATTTTTTCAATTAAAGAGGACAACACTAATATATTTGAACTTTGACTTCAGTTCTTTAGAATATTAGGGGTATTTATGACAAGTTATGGAGCCCCATTTTTAACTTCTCTTAAGAGGATCCAAGGGTTGCTCCAATTTTGGTAATAATTTTAAACTTCAAGCACAAATGTGAGAAAACACAATTTTGTGAATAATTTGTAACTTTCTTAAAGGGACAATTATATTTATTTTAAAACTCATAGTTAAAAACATAGTAGTGATGCTATAATTTGTGTTAGATGAAAAAAAATGTGAACAATCCTCTTTCTAGAAAGGTATGGTTAAAAAATCCCTGAATTAAAATTGTTTTAATAATTGTTGGACTATGAAAACATCAATTTTAAGTGTATGTGGAGTTGTAAACATGAACATTTAGCTCAAGACTACTCTCAAAAAAGAAAAGGATACTATTATTTAAAAAGAGAGAGAATTAAAGAATAAATGAAGTCCAATAGTCTAATTAGTGATCTAAAATCCACCTCAATGTGATTTGAGGCTCATAAGAGGATAAGCCTTAAAAAAATTATAGAATCACTTTGTAAACCCTAAAGGTTATGGCCATTAATCAATCCAATTTATGGTCACACTTCCATAATTTGTGTGGTGTGGTGAAGTAAACCACCCATCTTTGAAATTGTTACCCACAAGAAATTCAGTTATACACGAAACTTTGTAGCACCACCCATCTTTGAAACCGGGAGTTTAAACATCACATATGTTTGCATAGGATGACTGTCAATTGTCAATGATAAATTCCCCGAAATTGGTAAACATCTCATTGTCTATTGACTAGTCAGCCTATACAAACATATGTTCTTCCAAATACCTTCCAACACATTTTGGATCGAGCACCCCATTGTCTCAGGTTACTTTTTGATATCCCATTTTATGGCTAGCTTCATTCGTACAATAATAGATGCATCTGGTAGTTCTAGACTCAAGGGTTTAGTACCTAGTAGCGGAGCTTCGCCGATTGATCTATTAACACCTATCCTTTTATCGACTTTTTATGAATGTATTCAATGTCAAACTCACTTGGTAAGAAGATCCAATTAGCCATATTTCCGGTTAATGCTGGTTTGAATAATAAATACTTCAAATGGTCAACCTTTGAAATAAGCTTGATTTTATTGTTAAACATATAGTGACGTAACGTATGGAAAGAAAACTCCACATCTTTCTCAATTTTTGGATAACTTAGCTCATATGCTACCAATTCCCTACTCAAATAGTATACAACCTTTTCTCTTTGTTCTTTATCATATTTGGCCAACAGTGCCCCAATTGTAAAATGTGTAGTAGAGATATAAAGTAACAAGGGTTCTCTTGTCATGGGCGGCATGAGAAAAAGGGTTTTGGCTAGGTATTATTTTAGAAAGATAAGAACTTTTTTTTGGTCCCTGTTGAAATTAATATCCTTCTTAAGAAGATGTGTAAATGTATGACACTTTTCTGCTAGCTATGAAATAAACCTTCTGATGGCCTGAATTTTCCCTTATAAGCTACGTAGTTGTCTGATATTCTTAGGAGGAGGAATTTTTGTGATATCTGTGACCTTTGCAGCAGGTCCACTTCTATTCCTCTCCATGACACAATGAATCCTAGTAATTTCCCAAATAACACACCGAAGACACACTTCTTTGGGTTAAGTCGGACTTTGTAATCCCTTAGATGCTAAAAGATACGCTTGTAAAATTTATGGGTGTTCCTCGTGGGTTTTAGATTTAGCCAATAGATCATCTGCGTAATCTTCCATGATGTCACTTATCATATTGTGAAAGATTACAGTCATCACCCTTTGATATGTAGCACTGTATTTTTAAGGCCAAAAGGCATGACATAGTAACAAAACGTCCCCGTGGGGTTGTGAAAGTCATCTTGTGTTGATTTTCTTTCGTAATATTTATCTGATTATAATTTGAAAATCCATCCATGAGTGAAAGCATCTCATAACGTGTTATAGAATCGACAATCGTGTCGATGTTTGGAAGAGGAAAATCATCCTTAGGAAAAGATTTGTTTATATCCTGAAATAAGTACACACTATAATACCAACTTGATTCTTTTAAAGTGGGATGACATTCAAGATCCACTTGAGTATTTGATAGGCCCGATAAATCCTACTTCTAGTAACCTTTCTATCTCTTCCTTTACCAAGTAAGGCGACACGAGGATGCATATTTTAGAGTTTTTGTTTGATGGTCGTGGCATCCTGGGTGTACCACAAGATTGTGCACCACCATTGCAGGATCAAGTCCTAGCATGTCATCGTAAGACCAAGCGAAGATGTTTTCATACTCTCTTAAGAGTCCCTGTGAATGTTTTTTTCTTTGGTTGAGAGGGAAGCTCCCAACTTAACTATCCATGGCAGTTCCTCCGTGCCAATATTAACATCTATTGTATCTTCCACTAATAACTTTGATTCTTCCTCCATGTATGTAGGATCAAGAGGGATATTGACATCCTCCTCTATCAAAGGTGGTTTAGAGATCTCTTCATCTTGAAGCGGTACATTATCTTTTCCATATGTTGTTCTTATTGTTTTTCCACAAGCACCTCAAAGAGGTTTTTTCTATAGGACTTCCCTTTTTATTTTCACAAGGATTTTCTTTGAAACTTTTTCCCTTGCTCATTTTTTTAATTAAATTCTTGCACAACTCTACTTCCTCTCCAAAGTATGCACATCCGTTAATCTGAATGGAAAACCCCTTCTTGTGATCATTTCTTGGAATGTGGTCTCTGATTCCCAGGAACTCACCAATGGCCTCAACATTCTGAAACATGTCAATAGGTACGTGATGTTTTTTATCCCAATTCATGAGTGATGGGTAGGTGAGGATTAATGGTTGAGTTATAGGGGATATGGTGGGTACAATAGGGATTATAGTAAGGATAGCCAAATTTGTGAATAGGTTCGTAGAGGCAAGGTCTTTGTAAAGACTACATCGGGAATCCATTTCACTTTCCTTTCTGGAAAAACTATCCTCACTCTCATAAGATGCATACTCATCATCTAAAGAGTGAGAATCATATAAATGAATGCCTATATCGACTTACCTACTATACCACGATGTATTGCAAGAACCTCTAATGGGCCTTGTTTTTAGTGGTCGCACCCACGTCCCTTATACCTCATGGAAAGCATTATTCGATTAGGAATGGGATATTTAGGTTATTTATAGCATGTATCCATGTTTTCATCATCAGGATGGAACAAAATTTCCATAAGAAAATTTTCATCTTCTAGCAAGCCGCTACGAGTAAAATTTTTTAAATGGAAATTCTCTATTGATCTCTAAACTTTAAAGCATGGACTACCATGTTCTTAGGCTAATAAGAGCTTGTTGTGAACAATTACGGCCTATTGTAGATTATACTCTACACAACCTCTTATTTTTACCTTCATCTTCCATGTAGAAAAAGGAGTTTATGAGGTGGAATCACCATTGTCATTGATATCCAAGGTATCTGGATCCACTCGTAAATCAAGGGTAGGTTATCCGAAGGATCTTTAACTAAGGATTTTGTAGTCTTTGAAGGTTATATCTTCCAAAGAAACAAGTTATGCTACTATGGCTTACAAATGTATTGGGTCAACATCAATGGATACTCCTGATCCCTGTAAGGTTTTGTAAAGTATATCCTTATGGACGCTAGAGATCTTTAGAAGGTCTAAGATGGAAATCTTAGCTGTAGTTTTTTCTAGTTGATCTAACACATCATAGTGACTCTCTTGAGGAGGAGGGGGAGTAGGTTCAGAATTTATAACGAGGTGATCCCACTATGTTGCCACAACACACTCTCTTGTCTTAATTCTAATTATATTGATTTGCTCATTGAGGGGGTCAACACAAATTGTCGTGGCATCGAAATGGTATTTGTTTGACACACAGTTAGCATTCTTATTATGAGATAATTATCCTTGATCTGAATTTTTCTTTTCTTCGTGATTGGGAAAAGGATTTTTGAAGATCCCTAATTTTTCATTTGGAGATTTTGCAGCTGTAATGGAATCTACTTCAATATCACCATTGTTGACTAGGTCTTGAATATAGTGTTTTAATCTTAAACACTTGTCCATTTTGTGAAATTTTACGTAGTGGAATTGTAAAAATTCATTCTCCATAAACCATGATGGTTCAGGTGTATCATCCCGATAGGGTTGTGTTTCAAGGTATTTTACCATGTTTACGGCCTCTAATTGTTTTAGTATAGATGATATGGATTCAAATAGAGGAGTAAAAGTGCAGCATTTATACTCGGTAGGTTTATTACCCTTTACAATTTTTAAAGGTGTGTGGTTCGAATGGATTGCACCCACTTAGAGTCTATTATCCCATCACTAATGGCATGCTTGTTTTTGTTCGAACAAAATTTTGTTTATCATTAGATTTAGAATAGTGTGTTTGCATGATCGTAAAGGTTTTAGAGTCCCCCTAGCTAGCAATGTTTTTTTAATTTGACTCCCTTTTTCTACTACCTATTCAAATGTGTTACCACAATGCATTTACAATTGGAATGTAATGTCTAGATGGAGGTTGGGAAAAAATATGCATATCAACTACTTTTCGGGTAGGGAGTAAGGGAAATGACTAGCTAACCCTCTCCATCTTTGTAAAAAACAGAGCAAAGTTTTCGTTGTTTCATTGCTTGACATTGTAGAGATCTAACATGGTAACATCATTTTCTATATTGAAAGAGAAGTTTCGTATGAAACTCTCTTCTAGTTCTAGCCATGTTGATATATATCCCTTAGGATATGCACAAACTATTCTAGCATTGTTGCTCCTAAACTTCATGGAAACAAACACATAAGATAATTGTGTTGAATGTCACCTCTTAACATGCCATATAAAGGTCTTTTATATGATCACGAGGGTCACATTTTCCCTTATATTTATCAAATTTTGGATAGTCGAATGTCTTGGGAAATATACCTACATCATGGCTTTGTCAAATGGGTAAGGATATAACTCATCGAACCGATACTTCTTTTAATTTTTACCAGTTTGTTCTCTCGTAATGCTTGAAAGGCGTTCTTCATTATTGAACACTCTTCATTAAAAAGTGGATCTTGCGTGGGTGGTGGTGTAGGTCTATACAAAGGGTTAATCCTAGGTGTATGCCCTGTTGGTGCTTAAATTTGTCTCGCCCCATTTGCCATTGAAAATCTCTTTGTTTATAGCCTCTATCACATTTTATCTCCCCGTGTTGTGTTTGAAAAGACTATGTCTTCCTTTTTGTTGCCATAATCAATCCTTCCTTGGACCAAAGATCACTTATGGATCCATATTTGATTCCTCGTTTCTCTATTCATCTGAAAAGGTCTGTAAATCAAGTGTAAAAACTCGGGTTGTCCCGTTCTTTCTGTTTTCAACAGTCATGGATTGTTGTCCTTGTCATTTTGTCCTAAATACTTGAAGAAAATTGAATGGATATAGCTCAAGGGAATGTTTTTGAACCTTGTAACCTTTCTAATTTCTCTGTCCTTGGATAAAATTTCATTTTCGGGCTCAAATGGTTGTTTTTTCACATTTTACGGTTTGATTGCCAGTGTTTTTCTTGGTCAAATTTACATCTTTGCATCGTAACGCAAACGTGGCCCTTTTCAATCGGATGTGGATCGGTGGGGTACTCTAAAAATACTATTGATTTCCTCGATCCAAAAATTTTCCACGTGGAGGAATGGCGCTCATTTAAAAGTTTACTTTATGGTTTGGCCTTGGAGTTGCACCGAGAGGACACATGGAGGTTCTTGCCTGCTTTGATTTGGATTTAGAATATTTTTTTATGCAGCCAGTACTATTTGGTAGGATAGGGACACGTGGTGAGCCCACGCTCATTCAAGGTCTCGCTCTTGGGCACCATTTTGAAATTGTGCCATGGAGATCCTTAAGTCTTATTTTAAAGAAGCACCAAGAGGACACTTGGAGGCTTCCGCTCACTTTGAATTTTTATTGGACTTTTCAACGGCCAAAGGAAATTTCCTCGGACCTTGACACATGGTGCCTTCTATTAATATTTCAACTTTCAACAAAAATTTTCAGGCTAGGACACATGGTGAGCATGCACTCATTCAAGGTCTCAACTTTTGGGGACCATCTCAAGATGCACCATTGAGACGCGTGGCAGTTTAAAAAGTCAAAAGTGCGGGAAGTGGTCCATCAGGGGCAACTTGTATTTTTTTACCTCTTGTCATCAAAAGGGTTAAAATCATCAAAATGGCCCACAATCTTGACAAAGGATAAGTCAAAATTTGATGGAAGGGTCAACGGCATGCAGAGTGCAGACTTCAGAGGAAATATAGAGCGCGTTTCCATTGGAACCCACATTTGGACACTGTCGTGCCCATTTTTGAAGGCGGAGGGGCAAAGAAAAATGAGAAATTACATTTTCAAAAATTTATAAATGGTAAAAAGGAACCCTTGGGCCTGTTTTAAATTGGATCTTCCACGTGGATGGCCCAAATTCAAAATAGACCTCAATGGCGGTTGTGCATATGTATCTCGATTTTCCCCCATTTTTTGAAAATCTCCTGGAAGTGCAAGTCTTCATGATTTCTTGATATTTCCTACATGCCAAGTAGAAAGGAGAGTTAATTTGATATCTAAATTTGGTGAGGAAGATCTAGAGACATCTTTTACCATTAAGAAGTGATCTGACTATCGGGTTTGATTTGATCTTCCATTTTTCCTTCCTGGCACACAAAGAACCAAATTTGACAGATTAGGGGTGGAAGTAGTTGGTGAATAGGAGGAAGAGTGATCTACTAGATGAAAGAGTTGAATGTTGAGATATTTGAAGAGATTTTCCTCCCGAGCGCCTGACAAATTTTTACAGATCTGATTCTGGGAATCACGATCAAGATCATAACAAGCACTGGTACATTGAATGTTTTTTATTTTTTGGGAAAACTCTGTTTTAAAATGTTATAAATTGCATGAATTTATTGTGCAAATGGTTGGAGTGTTAGAGGTCGGGACTAATTTTCTAAGAGAAAAGCTTGATAAAGCTTGTCTTTTTGAGAAACCGTTGAAGAAACATGTTGATCTCTTTTGTATTAAATTTTATCGTGTCAAGGTGGTTGTGAGTGTACAAGCATTGACAAGCTCTAAGATTGTTCTAGAAAATTTCCCCTGCTGATAAGTTTAATCAAATTTGAGTTATTTTGTGTTGATTCGGGCAAAATTGTGTCCTCTTCATTTTTGAATGTCTATAAATAGTTTTTATTATTCCTATTGAAATATTTGTGAATCACACAAGATCTTATCCTTGTGATAGTTTGGTTTCATTTGCAATTTCATCTATCAAGAGAGATTTCATTTGATAGTGAAATAAACAAATTTAAAATCACCGTGACTCTAAAGCATGACTATAAGATTGTTTGTTAGCCTTTGAGGGTATCTTAGGCGTGATGAAATAAAGGTTGAGAATGTTTAGTTAATTTTTTCATTTGAGCCTTTATTTTGGATTCTTAAATTTTGTGTGAAAAGGTGTTGATCGGGCCTCCATTGAAGCACATATCCTAGTTAAAAGAACATTTTAGCTATCTCAAAGCATTCTGTTGTCTAAGCTTTCCATTTTTGTAAGTGTTCGTAGAGATCTGGCAAATCAAGTTCATTCTACCTCACCTCCTACCAAAATTAATTTAAAAACAACAAATCCTACCCATACTACCCCTATTTGTCTTATGTGTGTACAAATGCATAATTTCTATTACCAAAACATGCAGAAACAATCAAGATTCCAAATGTCTTTAGTAACCTTTCCCTGTATTGAAAATATCTCCATAATCTGGAAGTGATAACTCATGAGAGTCATATTTGGTGTGTTGATCATATTTTCCCAAGGTCTTCTCTATAAAATTTATGCATAAGAAGGATTTTCCAACATTCTTCAATAACAGAGAGGTTACAAAATAGGTTCTCTTACCTTGGTTGAAAGGCACAACCTAAAATAGTTAGGATAAGATCACATTCTTTTAAGGTGCTATCAATTTCTTCACATCTGAGTGATAAAGGGCTAGTTAGATCCCATCCATGGCTATAAAATGACTCACTATGATCTATCTGCTTCTAGACTTCCTATCAAACCTCCGTGATGTTGCTTAACTTCGAGGGAGAAACAATCTAGGTACCAACACCTTACTAGTGCCGCTGCGGGGACATTGTGATTGCAGCTTCATGTTTAGACCTCGGTCAATACTTCTTATATGTTTTAAGTGCCGAGTACATTGTTTCAAATTTCATCTTGTGTTTAGGCATGTAAGAATTGTTCAAAATTACACGGTGAAGTGTTCAATATTTCATTGATAAACTGGGTAAAGAAAGTCATATCTTTCCATTTCTAGTTCTTTAGTGTTGTGAGACATTTGTGAGATCATATTTTTAGTGCATTTACACAACTAAGGTTGAAATCCTTAGTGGTGACTCCTGCTGATCTGATTCTTGATTAATACCAGTGTCTTAACCTTTGTCAAGTGATATTTTTACTATTTTTTGCAAAGATGGAAGGAAGAAGATCTTTCTTCACTAAGGATCTGCTAGAACATTATTTCCAGAGCTAGGAAAATAAAAGTCAGAAGGAAGAAGAGCCTGGAGAGTTGTTGGAGATCAGCAGTAAAGAAAGGAGATCTCCATTGATGAAAGTGATTGTCCTATCATTGAATACTGCCATTCAAGAGCTTCTAAATCCGGTAGTCTTTGTAGAATTGAATTCTCCATCCGGAGAGGGGCCTTCATTTGAATTTGAAAAAATTTCTTCTCGTTTTGCCCCTATTTTTTCAAAAGTTTATAGGGATTTCCAAGAAACAAGGCCTTTAGAGCATATCCATTTTGAAAGTTATACTCCTATGTTTCAAAGACCACATACCCCTTATCATTTTATTTCTTCCCCAAGGTCACCTCCTCAAAACAACATGGCCCATCCCCACCTGGACCTCCATTTATTGTGAATACATTCGGTCCTATAGCTTTTGTAGGGATGGTTGGTTATCCAAATGTAGTTCCCCAAGATGTAAGAAATAGATTACCAAAGTTCCAAGGAAATAATGCTATAACTGGTGATCAACATTTAAAGCTTTTTATCAATATGATGGAAGAATTTTAGATTGTATATGAAGATGTATATCTCAAATTGTTCATCCATACTTTGGAAGAGGATGCAAGGGACTGGTATAAAGCTTTGCTAGATAATTCCATTGATTCTTAGACAAAGATGAATAATGCATTTAGATTACAATATGGTGATAGAACTGACCCTAGGTTTCTTCTATCAAAATTTTAAAACATCAAGAAGAATCCTAATGAGTCAGTACATGATTTCAACACAAGGTTTAACAAGACCTTAAGGAGATTGCATATTAACTTAAGGTCATGTGATGAATCATGTTTGATAAAATATTCAAATGCATTTGATAATCAAGATTTCAATGGGATCAAGGAGGCATTAAATCATGCCCCTGTTTTGGTAGCTCTAGACTATAAGAATCCTTTCCAACTATTTTCTTTTGCTTCAGAGAACACTGTTGTATTTGTTCGGTTGCAGAAAGATGATGAAGGGGCTAAGAGGCCAATTGCCTTTTTCAGTAAGGCATTGTAAGGGGCCAAGATGAAATACACTATTATGGAGAAGCAAGAATTTTCCTTGGTGAAAGCAACAAAGGTTTTCAGGCCTTACATTCTGAGTTCTAAAGTTGTTTCTTATGTTCCCCACACCATGGTGAAGGACATCTTATCAGAGATGGAGATCTCAAGCAAAATATGCAGATGGGTGAACAAGTTGTAAGAATATGACATGGATATCCAAACCATGAAGTTGGTGAGAGGTTTGGGCTTGGCTAAGCTTATGGCTGAGAGCAACTTGCAAACTATTGAGGTAAATGAGGTAGAAGAAGAAAGGGTAGGTGTCTTTGAAAAGTTGATGAATTCTGAGTGGTACAAAGATGTAATTTTTTTATCTCAGACATTTATACTACCCTGAGTATTTGAGTAAGAATGAGAAGAGAGCTATTAAGTTGGCTTCCTAGAAATATGTTATTACTGATTATGGGTTAGCTTGGAAGAACCCCGAGGGATTCATCTTAAGGTGCATCACTAAAGATGAAGCCCCCAAGATAATTTTTGATCTCCATGGAGGAGTTTTTGGGGGGCATTTTGCTGGAAAAATCATAGCACACAAGATCCTAAGGGCTAGTTATTGGTGGCCAACTCTCTTCAAGGATAAAAATCTTTTGGTTAGAAGATGTGAGAGTTGTCGGGCCGATTTTTGGAAGACCGAAAGCTTGTGCTCCTTTCCTTTGCAGCTTGTATCAATTGAAGCCACATTCAAGTAATGGGGAATGGATTTCATTCGAGAGGTTTCAGACCCTTCAAGTGCTGGCCATAAGTGAATTCTTGTAGCCACTGATTACTTTACAAAGTGGGTGGAGGTAATCCCCACAAAGAGAGCAACACACCAAATTATCATGGACTTCATGATGAACCATATCATCTACAGTTTGGGGTGCAGTTAAAATTACTGCTTGACAATTCCATGAGCTTGAGCTAAACCTTTGGTGGCAATTTGCAAAGAATATGGGATCAATTTGATATATGCTTCTAACTACAACCCCCAAAGAAATGGACAAGCTGAGTCCGGTAATAAGAATTTGCTAAAGATTATCGAAGAACCTTGGAACTAAACAAAAGAAAATGGGGTGAACAGTTGAAGTTTGTTGTCTAGGCTAACCAAATTACTGTTAAAAGAGCCATTGGAAAGAGTCCATTTGAGTTAGTGTATAGAACTCAGGCCCTGTTGCCCCTGCATATGTAACTATCCTCATATCAGTTCATTCAATAGATGGAAGATCAAGAAGTAAGTCCATATGATGCTCACATTAACCATATTGTTGAACTTGATGAAGAAAGGAGGGCATCCCACCAAAGGCATGTAAAGTTTAGAGAAAAGCTGAAGAAGTTATTCAACAAGAAGGTCACTCCAAGAGCTTTCAATGTTGGAGATCTCGTGTTGTTATGGGATAGCAGGCATGAAGATAAGGGAAAGCATGGAAAATTTGATGCATTATGGATGGGCCCTTACTCCATTGATATTAGAATTGGTGAACATACCTTCTTCTTGAAGGACATGGATGGGGAATTGCTCGAATTGCTTGTTAATTGCAGGCATCTAAAGAATTTCTTGGATTGATTCCCCAGAATCAAGTTACACGTCATTTTTACAAAGTGTATAGTTTGTTGGTTGTTTCTTGTTTTTGTGTCTTTTTTTCATTCTGGTCCTCTTGGCCTTATTTTGTTGGTTTCTCAGTTTGTTTTGGGGAGACGATTCTAGTTTTGTGCTTTGCAAGCTGACTCCTTTGCCTAATGGATATTTTTGCACTTGGTCTACTTTTATTCTTGTGGCACTCACAGGGAGTTCCCATCCCCGATTCGGAGCCGATGTTGGTGCTCAAATTTGTCTCGCCCCATTTTCCATTGAAAATATCTCAGTTTATGGCCTCTGTCACATTTTATCTCCCCGTGTTGTGTTTGAAAATACTTTCTTCCTTTTTGTTTCCATAATCAATCCTTCCTTGGACTGAAGATCACTTATGAATCCATAATTGATGCCTCGTTTCTCTGTTCATCTAAAAATGTCTATAAATTGGGTGAAAAACTCAGGCTGTCCCATTCTTTCCATTTTCCACAGCTAGAAGTTGTTGTCCTTTTTTTTTGTTCTAAATACTTGAAGAAAAATGAATAGATATAGCTCGTGGGAATTTTTTTGAAACTTGTAACATTTCTAAATTCTCTATCCTTGGAGAAAAATTCATCTCCGGGATCAAATGGTCATTTTCATGAATTTTACGGTTTGACGGGTGTTTTTCCTGTCAAATTTACGTCTCTGCATCAAAAGGAAACATGGCCGTTTTTGGTTGGATGTGCCTCGATGGGGTACTCCAAAAATTCTATGGTTTTTCTTGACCAAAAATTTGGCCACGTGGAGGATCGACGCTCATTTGAAAGTTTGATTTTGGTTTGGCCTTGGAGTTACGCCGGGAGGAGGACATGGAGGTTTTATTTGCTTTTCCCGAGACTTAAACAAAAATTTTATGCAGCTAATACAGTTTGGCAAGACAGGACATGTGGTGAGCCCACGCTCATTCAGGGTCTCTGCTCTTGGGCACCATTTTGAAATTGTGACATGGAGACACGTAGAGGCTTCCGCCGAGTCTTCCCATACTTAGTCTTTTCAAGAAGTTTTGAGAAGCATGGGACACATGGAGGAACCACGCATGTATGGGGACCAGCCCTTGAGTTTTATTTTAAAGAAGCATCAGGAGGACACTTTGAGGATTTTGCTCACTTTAAATTTTTCTTGGACTTTTCAATGGCCAAAGGAGACTACCTCGGATCCTAACACATGGCACTTTCCATCGATCTTTCAATTTTCAACAAATTTTATCTAGCTAGGACATGTGGTGAGCCCGTGCTCATTCGGTGGTCTCAACTTTGGGTACCATCTCAAGATGTGCCATTGAGACACGTGGCAGTTTGAAAATTCAAAAGGGGGTTCAAATGAAGAAAGGGAGCACCTTTCCATTGGGACCCACATTTGGACACCTGTCGTGCCCATTTTTGAAGGCGGAGGGGCGAAGCAAAATGAGAAATTTTACATTTTTCAAAAAATTGTAAAAGTTAAAAAGGAACCCCTGGGCCCATTTTAAATTGGATCTTCCACGTGGATGGCCCAAATTCAAAATAAAGATCAATGGTAATTGTGTGTCTACGTATTCGATTTTCCACCCATTTTTACTAAAAATCTCCCGAAAGTGCAAGTATTCATGATTTCTTGGTATTTCCTACACGCCAAGCAAAAGGGAGAGTTAATATGCTATCTAATTTTTGTGGGGAAAATTTGGAGATGTCTTTTACCATTAAGAAGTGATCTAACTTTTGGGCTCGATTTAATCTTCCATTTTTCCATCCTAACCACGCAAGGAACTGGATTTGACATATTAGGGGCAGAAGTAGTTGGCAAATAGGAGGAAGAGTGATCTACCAGAGGAAGGATTTGAATACTGAGATATTTGAAGAGATTTGGCCCCCTGAGCGCCTGATAACCTTTTACAGATCTGATTCAAGGAATCAAGATCGAGATCTTAACAAGCACAGGTACATTAAATGTTTTTGCTTTTTGGGGGGGAAATCTATTGTAAAATGTTATAAATGGCATGAATTTATCATGTAAATGATTAGAGTTATAGAGGTTGGAGAAAATTCCTAAGAAGAAAATTTGTGAGCCCATCTTTCGAGAAGCCTTCGAGGAGCCTGTTTATTTCTATTATGTTAAATTTGATCATGTCAAGGTGGTTGCAAGTGTACTGACCATTGACAAGCTCTACGAGATTGTTCTAGAAAATTTCCCTACCGATAAATTTAATCAAATATGAGTAAATCTTTGTTGACTTTGAGCAAAATTGTGTCTGTTCCATTTCTTAATGTCTGCAGATATCTCAATCACATGATAGATCTCAATCCTTGTGATAGTTTAGTGGCATCTCGCAATTTCATTTTTAGAAGAGCTTTCATCTAGGAATGAAATAAATGGTTTAAAATCACTTTTCTTTCATCTCGTTGACAAAGATTGTTTGTAAGCCTCTGGGTGTACCTCGGGCGTGATTTGATCTTATATTTTTATGTTTTATTGGGTTTTCTAATTCGATCCTTCATGCTATAATATCATAGATTGTGTGAAAAAGTGCAAATCTGGACCTCCATTGATACATTCCATAACCTCATTTTTTTAGCAATTAATCCTTTTAACTTAAAAATGCTACAATTTTTCTTCCCATGCCCAAAGCTTTGATACAGTTAAAAGTCATTCTAGGACTGGAAATGCTAACCATTGTTGTTCAATATGTAAATTGCACATTACAATTAAATCTTAAGGTCTAGATACCCGAGGTCAACAATTTACTCGCCTAATAAACAAGTAATATTAATTTGAATGAAATATATTCCTAACAAGGGGGCCTCTTGCAAAAGCTCAAATTTTATTTGTATAATTCATTGGATGCACAATAAATTCATTACCATTTCACACCTTTAACATGCTCTATGAATGCCTTCACATCATACAATTGGTTGTGTTCCTCATAACACCCTTTTTTTGTCCCACTAGCCTTGGTGGGTTATCTTTTAGCTTACCTCATCACATCCAATAGTCACTCTGCGGCCACCCTTGTGTTCCCATTCGGGACACAATACTCTTATGTTAAACGCATCATTTTGGCCATTGTCTCCATATTTTATCTTCATCCTACCCATACACATATTTTTGATTCCTCATATATTAAGGATATCACATCCATTTTTCCCCTACATCTTGTCACGCCCTTTGACCTGACCATCCTCGCATTCATTTGTGTATATTTTTCATGCATTCCTTTGACTCGTTGGTCCCAAAACTTGCACATCCATCTGAGTGTATTCCCATTAGACTCCCTCCATATTACCATGATTTTATCCTACTCACAAGTTTGTAAGACATTTTCGTCATCCCCATTGAGGCTGTATTTAGTTTCCTACGGAAGTGATTACAAAATCACCACCATACTTTTGTTTTTCATTTTTATCCTTATCCCTCTCCACTTGGGGCATTTTCTCTCATCTTTTCTTCTCTTACATTTTAATTTCCTTCTCTTCTCCTTCTCCTTTTCTTGTCTATCTTTTTCAAACTCAAGATCGATTCCTCTTCATGTCATTAATACCTAGTTTAAGGGGAGCATCTCACTCATCATCTTCTATAAATTCTCATTTTTGTCTCATGCTTGCCCAACACAAGCCACTCCATAAAATAGGGAAAATGTAGACACAAAATTTTTGTATCCCTTGTCCCTCACCCCGCATTCACTTCCCTTCACCCATCTTGCACATACATATCTCTCTCAAATTCCTCATTTCCCTCTTGAATCCCATTTATTCAAATCTCTCACTTCCTATCTCACCCCATCATTTTTTTTAATTCACCCTTAATCCCATTTAATTATTCATATTTACATCTCGTGTATTATCCCTAAACCCTCATCTAATCCTTTTATCCTCCCTAAACATCATTTTTATCATCCCTAGGTTCACATATGACCTCATTCATCACATTCTTGTCCCCTAACTAATTTTTATCCTCCCTAAGAAACCCTTATCCACATTAACAACACGAAGCCCTAATTTCACCTCATAAGGCCTTTTTCATCGAGCTAATGACATCTCCACCATCCAAATCAATGATCTTCTTCATTTTTCGTGACCCATTTGTCTCATCGTCGAAATCCCCTCCTCTCTTGAGGATGTGTAGTGCCCACTTCCTTCGACACTTTTCATTTTGATTATAATACTATCGACTACACTTATAAACACCGTTGTTGTCACTTTTGATTTAGCATGATACTAAATGTTAGAGATCTTTGTACTATTGTTGATTTCGATTCATATATGGTGCATGTGGATTATTAGAGACATTTTTTTATTGATATTGATATGTTGTGGACATGGTTATTTCTATATATTACTGACATGCGGCATACTTTCATCGCCATGAGTGGCCTTTGCTAATTAAATTAATGTTGTGATCATTTTGATATGGATGAAACGTTGGATAGAAATGTTGCTAGAAATTTGTAATTGATTCGTAATTATCTAGATGATATTAATTCGTATATAGATGATTTTAGATTTATATTGTATATTTTGACATGGATGTTTTAATGCGGCCACAAGGCCGAAGGAGGTATATTGTATTTTGCAGGTATATTTATATTCACAACATAGGGGGATTGGAGACCAACCACATGATAATTTTGGATGATTCAACAAGGGTCACCATGGCAACATGTAATTGTGTGTGTTTGAATTTTTGTTAGGGGGAAATTGTGACCAAGGGGCATGTGTTGTCTTTTATTTATAGTTCCTTTATTAATGTTGTATGTGGTTTTTTTGTGATGTGAATTACTTGTTTTATTTAATTATAATTTTGATGTATTGTTTCCCCTTTATCTTATTGGGTCTAAGTGTATCAATTAGAGTCAAATTAATCTATTCCTAAACTAATTAAAGATGTGACCAAAAGGAGATCATTTATTAGACTTGATGTGCTCTTGGTTTTTATATTGGGTGTTGAATGCTTGAGATCTTGAGTATTGTACAATCTATCCTCCATGGAAAACTCGAATTTGACCTATATGGCCAATATTGAATACTTGTGGGACAAGTTAAACTTGTCCCACCTCTTTAAATTATGTACCAACCCTACTTATGGGTTGGGGGTTTAAAATTAGACCCCAATAGGTGTTTTGGGAAGAGAAAAAGGTTAATTATTGATTGCACTTTCTTTCAAATATTTAATTTTTTCCTTTGGGGGTGTGGGCTTAGTTTGAGTGTGTAAGTTTCTTGTCATTCCTCTCACACACCAATTTATGGTGCATTGGGTTTGAGGTTTGACCAAGTGAGGTGGAGTTGAGGATGAGTGATGTGGAATCCTACATAAAGCCACTTCATCATCATCCCTCCCTTTGCTATTTATTGTTGCTCCTTTGCTTGTTTGGGAGTTACTTGATCATTTGGACTCTTGTATTTTGGGGAGTTAGAATATTTTTGAGTTCTTGTGGATTGTTGGAGCTTTATGGATGCTTCCTTGGGATTGAGGAGCTTGGAATTTCAACCTTGGAACAGCTCTACTATGGAGAGGTAGGAGCTTTACCTTGTTAAATTTTGTTGTTTATTTTTGTTTTTATATGTTTGTGTTGAATGTTGTTTCCCTTTGGAATGTTTGTTTGGGTATGGGTAGATTGCCTAAGTTTGGAGTAGGAGGAGACTATGGGGAGTTATCTTTTAGGGAGGCATAAGAGCTTACTTTTTGGGAGGAGTTTGGGTTGGGTGCCCACCTGGTTTGAAGAATGCTTGCATTCTTCTTGTTCTTGTTTTTTAGGGAGGAATAAGAGATTGAGGGAGGCATAAGAGTATATAGAGGTATAAGGGGTACTTGAAGGAGGCATAAGAGTTTGTAGGGAATTTTATTTTACATTGGATGCTTTTAGGTGGGCACCCATTCCCATTGGGAGGCATAAGTGGCCTTGTCATAGGTATTTCTCTTTTGGATTTCTTGATAAGCCTTGTGATATTATTGTTTTGTTGTTTCTTTGCTTGTGTTGTTATTGTTTTGAATGTGGATGGAATTGATTGTGAGACTATTTGTTAAGTATTGTGGAAGCTAGTAGTTTCCATGTGTTGAATCATCTTCCATTGTGATGTGGTTGGGGCTCGGGGCCAATGAAGAGGATGTCTTCTCCTCTTCATTGGATGTCTTGGTTGGGTGGAGAGCATTGCCTCTCCCCCATTTTGTTGTGAATCAAATAAACTTGAAGGAGCTACTTTTCTTGGAGTTGTGGAGCTTGAATTGTTGTTGGGGACTTTGAGATTTCTTTTATCCTTGTAAATAAATTTATTTTATTCCCACTTAAGTGGAAGAATTTGTATTATTATAGTGCCCCTTAACTACATTCTTGTATTATGGTAGTTTTACATTATTTACATTGTGTTTATTTCCCACCTTGAGTGGATGGCTTGTAATAATTTTGTGGAAAAGAGTTTACATTCAAATATGTGTATATTGAAAAGAGAAAGGAGGATTTGTGTTGAATGAGTTGTGAAAGGAAAAAATATAAGTAATTCTTTTGTTTGAAATATTAGTTGTATTTTAAAATAAGATGGGTCATTTTCAATAGAAAAAGAAAGTTGTTGTAGTAATTTTGAATCTACAAATTGCATATGAATGGAAAATAAAGTATTGTAGCCATTTGAATATATTTGAAATATAGTGAAATGAAAAAGAGAACAAATTGGAACATGTTGTTAGTTAGAAATTTTATTTTTTTATCGCAAGAAATTAATAATGTATAAGTAGACTTAGATTTCTTTTGCTCATGGAAATAGAAGGAAAATTTAGTTGAACAAATGGAATAGATCTAGTCGTTAGTATTGGTTTTTTTCAAATACTTTAAATTAAGCAATTTTTATCTAAGAAATGAATAAAAGAGTAATAAATCTCAGATCTGGAACTTTAAATGAACAAAAACAAACTTAGAATGCATTTTTCAACTTTTTGGTAACTTTTAGTCTTTTGAAAATTCTCGGCTTAAGGTTACTTTTTTTAAACATAACCGCCGCCCTGTGTAGAGCGGTGGTCCCATAACCGCCACTCAGGCTAAGGCAGAGCTCCCAAAACCACCGCTCAGTAGGGTGGTGGTCCTAGGTTTGTCACTGGCAAGGCGGAAGTCCGCATGATCTTTCACCCGGGTAGGGCGGTGGTTCCGGGACCGCCGGTGCTGCTCTAGGTGGCGGTTCTGTCACTTACGATAGAACCGTCTGGATCCACACCTGTGCGTGATTTTTATCTCGATTCCCTTAAATTTTTAATATGAAAATTTTATGCAATTAACCACCCAGCAACCAAAACAATGCATAAAAATAATAAAGCGTGCAAATAAAACATGCTAAGGGTGGATCTAAAACAATCTCCTCATTTTATTTATGGGGTAGGGTTTACCCCAATTTTAAAGACCAAAATACAATACTTTGTTATAAAATCATATTGGGGGAAAGATATCCCTCCCAATCCTTATTTGAAATTTGAAAACAATAAGAAACCTACAATCTAAACCTTCTAAATCTTGGTCCTTGTGGAAGTCCTCCATGATTTCTCCATTCTTGCTCCTTGGACTTCTCCTCTCCAACCTACATTTTCACAAAACAAATAGACCAAATGAGGGAAAAGAACAAAGGAAAGGCTTTAATAAAACTCATAAGAAAATTTAGGGCTTGTGATAACCCTAGGATCTTTTGGTTGGTTTTGACTTGATCTAAGGGTGGAGATTTCACCCTACTTTTGTTAGGTGAGAATGATATTTATAAAAGATTTTTTTGAAACTTTAGTGGCATGTGAAAATGGGGAATGGGGCCCTTTGTTACCTTAGAGTTTCAAACCTTTGTGAGTCATTATCAAACTTTAGTTAATAATAAAAAACACCCTAAGTTATTAAGATAATGTTTTTAGATTAATTAAGCAAGAGGCCAAACATATTAGGATTTTAATATTATTAATAAGAAGAAAAATTTAACTAAGTAAATTAAAATATGCTACCTTCCTAATCAAAACAAAGTTAATGGACCCTAGATTTGACCTTTTAACTAGACCTGGTTCTTAAACTGTAGGGTTGAGTTTAGTGGTGTAAGTTAGTTTTTGGACCTTAAGGGATTAATCATGTTTTAACTCAATTACTGTATCCTTAATCTTGTTCTTAAAAAAAAAATTAGTCATAATATTCGGGGTAAGTGTTAGGTGTTAGCATGTTCCTAGAACGTCATTTTTGTGCACATTACATTTGGTATCAGAGCCATGGGTTCAAAGCTTGGACCCTTGGGCACACTAGAAAACAAGAGACATGGACTTTTAACCTAGTGCAAAACTGTTCTTCTAAATCTAGAAAACCACACTATCTGATATTTGTATAATTTTAGAAAACATAGAAAACTGAAACAAAACCTAAAATGATGAACTAACTCTCACCTTGGTCTGTGCAGGAGGCATGGACTAGACAAGGGGTCTTTCCATATAGACCTAGGTATACCACCGCCGAGATCGGGCCGTAGTGTCAATTCTTCCACGGATTTTACAGATGCTTCAAGACGTCAATGTCGCTATACGCGGAGAGTCACTAGGAGGACGACCTGCTAGGCGGGATATGGAGCCATCAGTTGAGGCTAGGGAATCCCCTCGATACAGCGAGGAGCATGGGGCAGAGAACTTCTACATGGATTTGGTCAGGGTAAAGTCACCTCGGAGAAGGCATGGGGACAAGATAGGTCTCGGAGCCCTAAGCTTAGAGATGACCATGTAGAGAGGCCTAGGGGTCACCGGACTACAGATGTGAGACCATATCAGGGAGATTTTGAAGCTTGGCCATCACATTATTCTAGGGACATGAGGTTTTCAGGTAGAGGCCTGGTTAGTGAGCTTGAGTGGATGCTTCAAGCTCTGCCCTTGTTCTAGCAACATGAAATCTCGTGTTGCGATCCATCTACTAAGGGATGGAGCAGGAGTTTAGTGGCGGATTGAGGAGTAGAAGCTCCATGTAGACTCAGAGATAGTGACTTGGGAGATTTTTAGGAGCGTTTCAGACTAGGTACCTACCCTTAAGGTTTATTCACAGCGGATAAATGAGTTTCATGACCTCCACCAAGTGTCTATGACCATAGACGAGTACAAGAGTTTATTTTTGGATCTACTTCGCTATGTTGAATACATGCGAGGATAAGCAGGTATAGATACAGAAGTTCATCCGGGGCCTAAATTTGGATTTGGGAGTGGTGAGTACGCATTCACTACCCACAGACTTTAGTAGAGGCCATGAAGAAGGCCTATATTGCAGATGAGACATGGGGGAAGACACAGAAAGTGAGAGACAGAGTCCGGAGCTGCATTCAACAAATGCAGGACAACAGGTTGAGAGGGTCAAATCCTCCTCCTCATGGTGGACAAGGTTCATTGTAGTCTTCCTTTAGGCCCCCTCAGCAGCCACCTTAATAGCGAGCAAAGAAACCCGCCACCTTATAGACCTCCTCGGAGATTTGACACACGAGGGGCGGAATATGGGTCCTCTCCCAGGGGTCCCATTAGGAAAAAAGGTGTAGAGAGAGCTCAGTCAGCAGGATATTGTCAGTAGAGACCTTAGCAGTCCATAGTAGGATCATCGGGATCCACATAACAAACATCGAGAGTACCGACTGGAGCTGCTTCCCTTTGGAGAGGACAAGGCGGTTGTTATGGTTTTGGCATCATTGGGAACCATTGGAGAGAGTCCCCACATAACCCTCATAACAAGGGTAAGACATAGATCTCAAAGCTGACTATTGGAGATATAGGATGGAGTCATCAGATTTATGTTGTGGTTGAGAACCACCAGGATTAGCATCAAAGTACCATCATAGAGACGACAAGTAGTATTGGTGGTGTTTCTACCTCTATTTTGTTTTTATTCTGGCTCTTCTTATTCTTTTATTGCACCATCCCTAGTAGAGCATTGTAGGCTAGTGGCAGTTAGGTAGGGTTGTAGTTGGGACGTTGAGATGGCTTCTGGAGCCAAAATTTCTATAGACTCCTTAGTTAAGGAGTGTGTAGTGGATTTGGGACCCTTCACCACTACCTCGGATCTTCGAATCCTTCTATTAGGTTATTATGGTGTTATCTTGGGCATGGACTGGTTGTTTGCATACAGAGCTAGAGTGGATCTATGTGACCATAATACCATTGCTTATACAAACGAATTAGGAGTGGAGTTAGTGATAGTAGGGGTTAGGAGGCTTGTTTCTATTGCACCATCTCCACTATGCAGCTTAAGCGGTGTGTGCATGACGAGGTTGCAGGATGTATGTTGTTACATTAGTAGTGACAGATCGGAGGATAAGTCTAGTGGACCATCCCTTGATTACCATCTCATACCGAGAGAGTTTGCCAATGTTTTTTCCGGGAACTATATGGGTTACCTCCCCAACGTGAGATAGATTTTACATAGATTTAGTTCTGGCAGAGCCTATCTCACGAGAACCTTATCGGATGACTACCCCTGAGCTTTGTGAGCTCAAGTTGCAACTTGAGGACCTTTTAGAGAAAGGCCTAATCTGTCCTAGTGTATCCCCTTGGGGTGCACGGTGATATTTGTAAAAAAGAACGACGTATCTCTATGGTTGTGTATTGATTACCACCATCGAACAAAGTAATGATCAAGAATCATTACCCCCTTCCACGCATTGATGATTTATTTGATCAGATGAAGGGGGCCACAATTTTCTCCAAGATAGATCTAAATTCAAGGTATCACCAGCTGAGGATTTCGGAGGCAAATATTCATAAGACCACCTTTCACACAAGATATGTCCACTACGAGTTCACAAAGTGGTACCTTTTGGTCTAGACGAATGCCCCCATAGTGTTAATGAGCTTGATGAATGGGGTGTTCAGGAATTTTCTAGATCATTTTGTGCTCATCTTCCTCGACGACATTCTTATTTACTCACGTACGCGTGAGGATCATGAGGAGCACCTTCGATTCACCAGGTTATTCATTGTCTTTGTGAGTAGCATCTTTATGGGAACTTGGAGAAGTGTGCATTCTTTCAGTCAGAGGTGTAGTATTTAGGCCACATCATTTCTGCGGGAAGGTATCACAGTTGATCCTTCCAAGATTCAAGCTATCATGGATTGGTCAGCTCCCACCAGTGTGACAGAGGTGCACAACTTCATGAGATTGGTAGGATATTACAGGAGATTTGTTCAGGACTTTTCTCAGATTACGCACCCCATCACTTCCCTTCAACGAAAAGGGAAGAAGTTTGTTTGGTCTAATAGATGTTAGCAGGCCTTCAAAACACTAAAGGAATGCCTCATGACAACACCTATTTTAGCAGTGCCAGATCCTCAAGATGAGTTTTACATTTACACATATGCTTCTTTGGCAGGGCTTGGAGGTGTGTTGATGCAAGAGGGCAAATTAGTTGTGTTTGAGTCTTGCAAACTCAAGGACTATGAGCTCGATTATCCGACTCGTGACCTTGAGCTTGCAAAAGCTATGCACACCTTAGTACGATGGATACACTTCCTCCTGACCGAGAGATTTACACTTAGGACTGATCATTTGAGTCTTCACCACCTCTTCACGTAACCCAATCTCAATGCTCGTCAGTGGTGTTGAATGGAGTTGCTTTGTGAGTATGATATGGAGATAGATCATGTGAAGGGAAAGGAGAATGTGGTTGTAGATTCCTTGAGTAGATGGATACATATGGCTATGGCTACTTCGGTGAGTGCAGATTTGTGCAGCAGGATTTTGCAAAGCAACTTCCTCATAATAGCTTCTACCCTTACAAATGGAATAGAGATTGAGTTTGAGAGACCCCTTAAGGGAGATTTGATGGATTTTCTTTAGAGGTAGATGGTCTTCTTAGATACAGATGTCAAATATATGTTCCTAGAGATGGAGGTTTGAGACAGTACATTTTGGCAGAGGCTCACCATGCACCTTATTCAGCCCATCCCGGGGTGAAGAAGATGCATACCACTTTGACACATGACTTTACCATTATAGGGGACTTTGGAGAGACGTGGCTCAGTTTGTGTCATGTTGTTTAGAGTGCCATAGGGTGAAGGAATCAAAGCATCTATTTGGCCTTTTCTTTCTTCATGCTATACCGGAGTGGAAATGGGACACCATTTTAACGGACTTCATTGTTGGGTTGTCGACGTCGAGATACCACCATGATGACATCATGGTCACGGTGGATAAATTGATGAAAGTGGCTCATGTTTCTCCATTTGAGATCTTGGAGCGCATCGGTCCCTTGGCCTACCATCTAGCATTGCCACATAACTTGTCTCGCATCCATGATGTGTTTCACATTTCTGTGCTTAGGAGATATGTTTCTGATCCTTCTCATCTATTAGATTAGACCACGTTGCGCAGTGCGGGATCAGGGGTAGGTGATGATGGAACCCGTCCACATTATAAAGCGTAGGACCCTGGGCCTTCGAGGCGGGGAGATTGGTGTTTGGGTTCAATGGGATAGGTATGATGAGACTGTTGCTACTTGGAAGGATGCTACCTTACTACAAGATCAGTTTCCACACCTATTCCAGTGACTTCCAGGAGGAATTCGAGTCTAAGGGGAGGGGGATGTAGTGCCCACTTCCCTTCGACACTTTTGATTTTGATTATGATACTATCGACTGCACTTATGGACACTGTTGTTGTCGCTTTTGATTTAGCATGATACTAGATGTTAGAGATATTGTACTATTGTTGATTTTGATTCATATATGGCGCATGTGGATTATTAGATATATTTTTATATTGATATTGATATGTTGTGGACATGGTTATTTCTATATATTACTGACATGTGGTATAATTTCATCGCCATGAGTAGGATTTAATAATTAAATTAATTTTGTGATCATTTTGATATGGATAAAACGTTGGATAGAAATGTTGCTAGAAATTTGTAATTGATTTGTAACTATCTAGATGATATTAATTCCTATATAGATGATTTTAGATTTACATTATATATTTTGACATGGATGTTTTAATGTGGTCACGAAGCCAAAGGAGGTATATTGTATTTTTGCGGGTATATTTATATTCACAATAATATCGGGGATTGGAGACCAACCACATGAGAATTTTGGATGATTCAACAAGGGTCACCATGGAAACATGTAATTGTGTGTGTTTGAATTTTTGTTAGGGGAAATTGTGACCAAGGGCATGTGTCTTATTTTATTTATATTTCCTTCATTAATGGTGTATGTGGTTCTTTTTGTGATGTCAATTACTTGTTTTATTTAATTATAATTTTGATGTATTGTTTCCCCTTTATCTTATTTGGTCTAAATGTATCAATTAGATTCATATTAATCTATTCCTAAACTAATTAAAGATGTGACCAAAAAGGATATCATTTATTAGACTTGATATGCTCTTGGTTTTTGTATTGTGTGTTGAATGTTTGAGATCTTGAGTGTTGTACACTCTATCCTCCATGGAAAACTCGAATTTGACCTTTAGGGCCAATTTTGAAGACTTGTGGGACAAGTTAAACTTTTCCCACACCTCTTAAAATGATGTACCAACCCTACCTATGGTATTGGAGGGTCAAAATTAGACCCCAATAGATGTTTTGGGAAGAGAAAAAGGTGAATTTTTTTCCTTTGGGGGTGTGGGCTTAGTTTGAGTGTGTAAGTTTCTTGTCATTCCTCTCACCCACCAAGTGAGGTGGAGTTGAGGATGAGTGATGTGGAAAACTACATGGATCCACATCATCCTCCTCCCTCCCTTTGCTATTTATTGTTGTTCCTTTGATTGTTTGGGGGTTACTTGATCATTTTGGACTCTTGTATTCCCGGGGAGTTAGAAGATATTGGGAGTGCTTGCATGGATTGTTGGAGCTTTGTGGATGCTTGTTTGGGCTTGAGGAGCTTGGAATTTCATCCTTGGAACAAGCTCTACTATGGATAGGTAGGAGTTTCACCTTGTTAAATTATGTTGTTTATTTTTGTGTTTATATGTTTGTGTTGAATGTTGTTTCCCTTTGGAATGTTTGTTTGGGTATGGGTAGATTGCCTAAGTTTGGTGTAGGAGGAGACTATGGGCAGATATCTTAAAGGGAGGCATAAGAGATTACTTTTTGAGGAGGAAGTTTGGGTTTGGTGCCCCTCCTTGTTTGAGGAATGCTTGTATTCTTCTTGTTATTTTTTTTTAGGGAGGCATAAGAGATTGAGGGAGGCATATGAGTATATGGAGGTATAAGGGGTACTTGAGGGAGGCATAAGAGTTTGTAGGGGATTTGATTTTTACATTGGAGTCTTTTAGGTTGGCACCCATTCCCATTGGGAGGCATAAGTGGCCTCCCCATAGGTCTTGCTCTTTTGGATTTCTTGATAAGCCTTTTGATAATATTGTTTTGTTGTTCCTTTTCTTGTGTTGTTGGTGTTTTGAATTTGGATGGAATTGATTGAGAGAATATTTGTTAAGTATTGTGGAAGCTAGTAGTTGTCATGTGTTGAATCATCTTCCATTGTGATGTGGTTCGGGCTCGGGGGCCAATGAAGAGGATGGCTTCTCCTCTTCATTGGATGTCTTGGTTGGGTGGAGAGCATTGCCTCTCCCCCCATTTTGTTGTGAATCAAACAAACTTGAAGGAGCTACTTTTCTTGGAGTTTTGGAGCTTGGAGTGTTGTTGGAGACTTTGAGATTTCTTTTATCCTTGTAAATAAATTTATTGTATTCACACTTAAGTGGAAGAATTTATATTATTATAGTGCCCCTTAACTACATTCTTGTATTATTGTAGTTTTACCTTATTTACATTGTGTTTATTTCCCACCTTGAGTGGATGGCTTGTAATAATTTTTTTGGAAAAGAGTTTACATTAAAATATGTGTATATTGAAAAGAGAAAGGAGGATTTTTGTTGAATGAGTTGTGAAATGGAAATGAAAGTAGTTTTTGTTTGAAATCTTTGTTGTATTTTAAAATAAGATGGGTCATTTTCAATAGAAAAAGAAAGTTGTAGTAATTTTGAATCTACAAATTGCATATGAATGGAAAATAAAGTATTGTAGCCATTTGAATATATTTGAAATATAGTGAAATTGAAAAGAGAACAAATTGGAACATGTTGTTATTTAGAAATGTTTATTTTGTTATGGCAAGAAATTAATAATGTATAGGTAGACTTAGATTTCTTTTGCTCATGGAAATAAGGAAAATTTAGTTGAACAAATGGAATAGATCTAGTCATTAGTATTGATTTTTTTCAAATACTTTAAATGAGCAATTTTTAACTAATAAATCTTAGATCTAGAACTTTAAATGAACGAAACAAACTTAGAATGAATTTTTCAACTTTTTGGTAACTTTTAGTCTTTTGGAAATTATCGATTAAGGTTCTATTTTTTTAAACAGAACCGCCACCTATGCAGAGAGATGGTCCCGTGACCACTTCTCGGCTCGGGAGGTAGTCCCAAACCACCTCTCGGTAGGGTGGTGGTCCTAGGTTTGTCACTCGGTAAGGCGGTGGTCCGCAGCCTGTCACCAGGCAGGGGCAGCTTCTAGGACCACCGATCTGCTCCGGGGTGGCGAGCTGTCACTTGCGATAGAACCGCCTCGTATCCACACTGTGCGTTATTTTTATCTAGTTCCCTTGAATTTTTAAAATGAAAAATTTATGCATTTAACCACCCAACCAAAATAATCATAAAACTAATAGATTGTGTAAATAAAACATGCTAACAAAGTGGATCTAAAACAATCTCCTCATTTTATTTATGGGGGTAGGATTTGTCCCAATTTTAAAGACCCAAAATCAATACTTTGTAATAAAATCAGATCGGGGAAAGAGATCCCTCCCAATCCTTGTTTGAAATTATAAAACAATAAGAAACCTACAATCTAAACCTTCTAAAGTTTGGTCCTTGTGGAAGTCCTCCATGATTTCTCCATTCTTGCTCCCTTGGACTTCTCCTTTCCAACCTGCATTTTCACAAAACAAATAGACCAAATGAGGGAAAAGAACAAAGGAAAGACTTTAATAAAACTCATAAGAAAATTTAGGGCTTGTGATAACCCTAGGATCTTGTGGTTGGTTTTGACTTGATCTAAGGGTTTTGATTTCACCCTACTTTTGTTAAGTGAGAATGATATTTATAAAAGCTTGTTATGAAACTTTAGTGGTATGTGAAAATGGGGAATGGGGCCCCTTTGTTATCTTAGAATGTCAAACCTTTGTGAGTCATTATCAAACTTCATTTAATAATAGAAAATACCCTAAGTTATTAAGATAATTGTTTTTAGATTAATTAAGCAAGAGCCCGAACATACTAGGATTTTAATATTATTAATAAGAAGAAAACATTTAACTAAGTAAATTAAAATATGTTACCTTCCTTGTCGAAATGGGTTAATGGACCCTAGAGTTGAACTTTTAACTAGACCTGGTTCTTAAACCGTAGGGTTGAGTTTAGTGGTGTAAGTTAGTTGTTGTACCTTAAGGGATTAATCATGTGTTAACTCAATTACTCGTGTCCTTAATCTTGTTCTTAAAATAAAAAAATAGTCGTAATATTCGGGGTAAGTGTTATGTGTTAGCGTGTTCCTAGAAAACCATTTTTGTGGGCATTATAGGATGATTTTTTTATAATTTAATTGCATTTTTATCTCTTGTTTAGATTTATGTTGTAATATTAAAGTTGTTTTGAAGACCTTACATGTCATTATTAGAGATCTTAGAGAATTTTAGCTAGCTTAGAGCCCCCATTACCATAACATTATCATTGCACATCACTCTTGTGTTGTTTATCAGCCATCTCAGAGTTATGCACTTTCATCAATCATCACCACTCTCTCTCTACAGTTCGTGTTTCCCATCCATTTGCATATATCAAACCCTAGATCCCTTCTCGGTCATTGTCGATTCTACATAGTTATCATCAACCCAATCCACATTTGTTTTATTATTTGTCATCCACCCTTCTAGATATATATTTTTGATCCCCTAGTTCTTCAGATCTCCCAATCTCATAATTTTGCACACCTCTCGCTTCAAATATTATCTCCATCATACCCAATCTCCATCAATCCATCTCAAATGACTACACATTGACTAGATCAATAGTTATCACATTTATCACTAGATATGCCAATTTTCTTGCATATTTTCTATTCTCATCATGTCCAAGTCATCTACATCATTATTAGTCCCGTATCAACTTTAGAACAGCTCTCTGAGATCTTCTTTTTCTATGTTTCTTTTGGGCTTACTTTATCCAATTCATCATTGAATGTGGTTAATAGTCTTGGGTTGTCATCGATTTGATCAAGTTTGGTTAACTTTTCATAATTTGTTATTATTAGATCTTCATTTTATCTTATCTAGTTCATTTGAGATTTTGTATTCTAATTCCGATTCAAATGCATCTTATCATTTATCCATTTTATTTTTATTTTATCTTTTATCAAAGTGAGTTGACATCCATCCTAGGAAGTTTTCACTTCTCAAGACCAACATTTTTGGGAAACCCACCCTCCTATCTACTAATCCATTTTCATTTTGAGTTTATCATTGTTTTATAGGTAATAAATTTCATTGTGAGGAGTATATTTTTCTCCCGTATCCATCATCATCTCATCTAGAGGTAGCCTTAAACCCTCTCATTATTAGAGTTTCTTATTTTCTTTGTTACCATTTCACTAATCTGAAAGAGGAGTGAGAAAATTTGATCAGCAATAGGTCATTGGATTTATAATGAGTGGTTATATGCCATATTTGAGATGTTCTTGGGTGATATTGAGCATGATAGGTGAAGATTGGTTCCTCAAAACAATTGTTTTGAAAAGGATATGAGTCTTCTTGTTGGTTTTATGAAGAATTAGATTGGTGCAAGTTAATGTATAACCATGGATTATTTTTATGCCATATTTGACATAATTTAGGACTTTGAAGGATTCAATAATCATGGTTATAAGTTTCGAGGTCTTTGGTGAACCAGGTGATGGGGTTTTAAGTAATTTTTGAGTTGTTTGGTGTGTTTGAGCATGGACGACCGACATAGGTCCATTTCATGAATGTGTATGAGTTTTTTGATAAATTTATGAGTTCTATTTTTTAAATTCCTTGTGTAGGGCTTACCTATGTTGTGTTATTAAGAAGAGATGGGTATAAAACAAGGGTTTTGGTTCAAATTTGAATTAGCTAAGAGAGAGGGGGAAAGTGCGACCTAAGTGTGAGTGTGAAATAGATATGAAGGCATACAATCATAGCTAAGGAATTTTTAAAAAGGCTGAGGAGAGTTAGAGAGCATGTGTGCAAGGGTTTGAAGCCAAATTAGTCCATAAAAGAAAAAGAAAGAATGAGTTAGGAGAACAAGGGTTAGAAGTGTCTTTGAAAGAGTATGAGTCAAATAAGTGATCTCCATAAGTTGTGGTAGAAACAATACATTAGATATCTTCATTCAAAGGTGGTTGAGTTGGTGCTTGATCATATTAGGGGGTTGTAGCCTCCTTGTGGAGTTGGTGCTTCACTAAACTAGGGGTTGGTACTCCTTGTGAAGTTGGTGCTCCTTGTGAAGTTGGTGCTTCACTAAATCTCTTTTCTTTATGTAATATAAGTAGAGTTTTAGTGGATTTTCTTCCCCATGAGGGTTTCCCACTTATATTTGGTGTCTCGTATACTCTCTTATGTGTTATGGTCTGGTGAATGGTTAATACACATCTAATATGCTCGTGTATGGTTATTTATGTTGAATGGATAATTAAATGATGAATGTTAATATATGGTAATTGAAGTTAAAGTTTTGAAGGACTGATTCAGCCCCCCTCTCAATCCATTGTGATTCCAACAAACACATTCTTATCCTTATGTTTCTTTCTACTCACTTTCCTTTTTGTTGGCCATTTTTCCAATTTATTTATATATCCCTACAATTTTTGGCTTTCCTTGTCATATTTTCCAATCATTGTGTGTTGGCTTGTTTTCCAATAGGGTCCTATTTTGAATTCAATATGTTTATAAATATAGAAGTTTATTAGTGCACTTAGAACAGTTGAATAAGAGGACAACTAATTTTTCACAAGAGTGATATTGAAGTTATTGTTCAGAAAATTCTAGTTTATTTCAAAATCAATCACATGCCAAAAGTTTAATTCAAGAATTTGGAGAGCATTGTAATATTTGTAGTTGTTTTGACATGCATTAAAAAATACTAGTTGGGACACTTGTATACATAGAATTTATTTTTAGCTTGCATCTACCATTGATTGTAAATTTGTCAAAGCATTAGTAGTTGTTTACCAAACATGTAAATTTAATGTCTAAATTTGATGGTTGTTTACATTTTTGTGTTTTTTAGCTATAAAATACTTACATATATTAAATATCATGGTCTCTTCTAGTTTGAGGATTTAAAATAAGTCCAAAATATAAATATAATTACATATATAAATAGCACACAATCATATCGATAAGTGTATATACATGATAGAAAGGTTTAATTATGTTGATAGGAATAACTTCTAATGGTAGCCAAGCGATGTAGGATGAATGAACATAATATATAGTTTGAGATGATGAAAATAACTTATCTTAAATTTGAAACTTATTTGATTTTCATAGAGTAATTTTCTTGGAGAAGATAATCCAAAATCATGATATAGAGATACGATAAAAGTTAGAATACTAATATATAAAATCATGAAAAACTAATTTTTTTAAAACTTAATATTGATAACTCTTGATATTTTCTCATATAAACATATTTCAAATATGTGTAGTAATTTCACATCACATGAAACAAAAATTTTCTAAAGTTTTAGTGATAAAAGTAACTTAATTCACACTTCTAGTACTAAAGTTCCAAAGTTTTCTTAGTCTTGTTATCTTACAAGTATTAATCCATTTAAAAAAACTCATTTCCGACCCTCCCTTAAATCAATTTAGAGTCTTCCACCATTTTAAATTTAGAGCATATACATGTACGATGCAATTTTAGTTGGGTTAAGGATTTTTAGAGTGGTAGAAGTAATTCTAAGAGATATTGAAGATGCATTTCCAACTTAGATAGTTAGGTTTGTTTTTAAAACTAATTTTGCAAGATTATTTTTTTAGATTTTTGAAGCTACAATTAAGAAATCATACATACTCATCCTTCATCTTTAAACTATTATGTTAGTAAGAAGGTCACTTCCACTATGACGTCACCTCTATCAAAATAAGGATGTGTTGATGATGCATATCCGACTTGGGTAGTAAGGTATGAATTTAGAATAAATTTTACATGATTTTTAATCCACCGAGGGAGGAATGTTGAGTAATAACACATAATAATTCCACAACCATTATATTAGTAAGAGGGTGATTTCCATTGTTACAGCGCCTCTATTGGTCTAAAAATCATGATAAATTGTAATTTATATATTACCGTGAACCTAGCCAATCAACTATGGGATTTGTTTTTTTATTAAGTTTTTTTAGAGTAGTAGAAGCAATTCCAAGATGAAGTGAAGAAGTATATTCAAGTTGAATAGAAAGAAATATTTAAAGGAAATTTTACTAATTTTGTAAACAAAATTTATAGATAGGGGAGAGGGGATGACCGAGAAAATAGGTAGGATTTTTTAATCAGAAAGAATTTACTTTTGTTTTAGATTTATACAATGAACTTCAAGAACTTGTAATAAAGGCATTGTCTTCTCTAATACTTAGAATCTATAAACATGATCTTAGAAATAGATAGGTGTAATAGATTTTTCAATTGATAAATCTTCAATCTAATCCTACATAATCATTTTGGGTATTAAAAAAAAGATATACTTTGTATTGAATATTTTATTGAAAAATAAATTTATAATTTTATGAATGTAAAAAAATATAGGTAAATTCAAGTATTAAGTGAGAAAACATACATCAAATGCACTAAAACAATACTAGCAATTACATGTATACAATGCAATGTGAACACCGAATGGTATTTGTTATTTGATTTAGAAAAACAAATATTACTTTTGTAGTTTATGTTGATAAGGGGTGTGATTGACAATATTGATTTTCTATTAAAGCCAAAACAAATGTTGCAAATGCAAGTGAGACATGTAAGTTTGCTAATAATCACTCTCAAGAATTTTGTGAATGTGAAGTGTTCTTGTCAAAGTAGATTGAAAGAATGACTAAGTGCTTTAACATATTATCTCTCCATGAAACTCAAATGAGACAGAATATGCAATTATATATAAACAAATCTGAAATGGTTATGATACATTCCAAATTTATTTATTACCTCAACGAGTTTGAGTGCATCATTATTAGAGCTATTTTTTTCATATCTTACAATCATAACATTCCATGAGACCACATTTCTTTGAGGCATTTTGCAAAAAAAAAAATGGTATATGTTATTTTTGTTATAGAGATAGTTTTTAATTATGGGTGATGTTTAAACTATGGGTGATTGATTTTATATGTGTAGAAATATAGATGAGTCACTTCATTTAAAAAGCACAAACATGAGGTGTAACCCTTAAAACTTTTCAAAATGCAAAAAGTGATATAATGTACAAAGCTTTGGATGGAAATTGTTGGTACCCAAATAGATTCTCCTCAAAGTCCGAGTAGCATCACAGTTTGACAGAAGCTTAAAGACAGATAGATCATAATAGGTCATTTCAGTAGCCAAGGATGGATCGACTAGCCTTCTCGTCACTCGGATGTGGAGAAATGGATACCATCCTCAAGAGGATTTGATATATCCTCGTACTTTATGGTTGTTCTTTTCAACTAGGGTGAGAGGACCCTTCGTAGCCTAGTGTTTGTGGAGAAGATGGAGATACCCTTCTTTGTGAAGTTATGGAGGGGACCTTGAAGAAAATATGATCAATGCAACAAAATATAACTCTCAAGAGTTGTCACTTTAGATAGTGGAGATATTTTCTAAACAAGGTTCAAGCTATTACAAACATTTGGAACCCTGATTATTTCTGCATGTCTTGGTAATGGAAATTATGCATTTGTATACACATAGGGAAAATAGGGGTAGTACAGGTAGGATTGGTTATTTTTAAATTATTTTTTTGGTGGGAGGTGAGGCAGGATGGACTTGATTCGCCATATCTTTGAGAGCTTCTACAAAATGGAAGGCTAAACCAATAGAATGCCACAGAACAACTAAAATGTTTCTTTAACTTGAATATGTGCTTCAATGGAGGCCGAGATTTGAACTTTTTCACACAATCTATGAGATTCTAACATGAAGGCTCGAGTTAGAAAACCCAACAAATCATCAAGATCTAATCCCAACATGTCCGAGTTACACCCAGAGGCTTACTGACAATATCTCACAATCGATGAAAGAAAAGTGATTTTAAATCATTTATTTCGCTCCCTGATGAAAGATCTTCCGAGAAATGAAATTTCTGGTGACACTAAACTATCACAAGGATTGATACCTTTGTGATTGAGAAGGATTTTGATACAAGATTGCAATAGGAACAAGAAAAACTATTTGCAGACATTCAGAGATGAAATGACACATTTTGCTCAAGATCGACATAGAATAACTTGAGTTTGATTAAATGTATCAACAGGGGAAAGTTTCTAGAACAATCTCAGAGCTTGTCAATGTATGTACACTCACAACCACCTTGACATGATCAAATTTAATATAAAATATATATACAGGATTCTCATACGGCTTCTCAAAAAGATGGGCTCTATCAACCTTTTTCTATTAGAAAATCAATCCCGACCCCTAACACTCCAACCATTTGCACGATAAATTTTTGCCATTTATAAAACTTTACAACCAATTTTTCACCCTAAAAATCCATACATTGAGTGCACCAGTGCTCGCCATGATCTCGATTGTGATTCCCAGGATCAGATCTACAAAAATTTGTCAGGTGCTCAGGGGCAGATCTCTTCGAATATCTCCCACATTCAACTCCTTCCTCTGGTAAATCACTCTTCCTTCTATTCACCAACCATTTCCACCCCTAATCACAAATCTGGTTCTTTGTATACCCAGGAAGGAAAAATGGAAGATCAAATCGAGCCCAATAGTCAGATCATTTTAATGGCAAAAGACGTCTCCATATCTCCCCACCAAACTTAGATATCAAAATTAACTCTCCTCTGTGTTTGGCGTGGAGAAAATACCAAGAAATCATGAAGACTCACACTTCTAGGAGCTTTTAAGTAAAAATGGGGGGAAAATAAGATTCAGACACACAACTGTCGTTGATCTCCACTTTGAATTTGGGTCGTCCATGTGGAAGATTCAATTTAAAATAGGCTCGGGTTTCCTTTTGAATTTTTACAACCTTTTGAAAAATAGAAAAAAAATCCTTTTTTCTCCACCCCTCTACCTTCAAAAAATGGGCCAGACACGTGTCCTAATGTGGATCCCAAAGGAACCGTAGCTAAATTCTACTATTTTTCCTCTTTTTTAGAAACAGAAATTTTTTCCAAGTTTTCCCCGCTTCTCCGCCCTTCTGCTTCTAGTTTCTGATGTGGGTCTTAGTAGAACCACACTTCCTTTTACACTTTTACCTCCTTTCTCCCAAAAGGAAAATTTTCCAAATTTCCCCTAAGAGTCTACACCTCCACCGTTGACCAAACAAACTTTGACTAATCCTCGGTTAGGATTGTGGGCCATTTTGATATTTTAATCCTTAAGAGGAAAAAAATCCAAGTTGCCCCGTTGGTCCGCTCTCCCGTCCTTTTGACTTTTCAAATTGCCATGCGTAATAATGGTGCATCTTGAGATAGTCCCCAAAAGTTGAGACTTTGAATGATCGCGGGCTCACCACGTGTCCTGGACCGACAAAATTTGTTTGAAGGATTGAAGCTCAATGGAAGGCACCATGTGTCAGGGTCCGAGACAATCTCCTTTAGCCATTGAAAATTCCAAGAAAAATACAAAATGAGTGAAGGCCTCTAAGTGTCCTCCTGGCACTTCTTTAAAATGAAAATCAAGGGTTGGTCCCCAAACATGCAGAGTTGATCAATGTGTCCCAGACCTCCCAAAACCTTTTGAAAAAGACTAAGTATGGGAAGACCCAGTGGAATCCTCCACGTGTCTCCATGGCGCAATTTCAAAATTGTGCCCAAGTTTGAGACCCTTAATGAGCGCAGCTCGCCACGTGTCCCTTCCCGCCCAACTATATCCAACTACATAAAAATTTGTCTAAGTCAAGGTGAAGCAATGGAAACCTCCATGTGTCCTCCCGGCATTACTCCAAGGCCAAACCAAAAATTAAATCTTCAAATGAGTGTCATTCTTCCACGTAGATAGGTTTTTAAGTTGAGGTGATTCATAAAATTTTTGAAGTACCCTGCCGAGTCACATCTAACCAAAAGAGGCCATGTTTCTTGTTGATGCAAGGATGTAAATTTGACTAGGAGAAATGCCCACAAATCGTAAAATGTAGAAAAATGACCATTTGAGCTTGGAGATGAAATTTTCTCCAAGGACAGAGGATTTAGAAATTTTACAAGGCTCAAATACATTCCTTCGATCTTTTAGACGAACAGAGAATGGGAAATGCTAAGTTTGTAAAAGAAAAGAGAACGTGAGACCCAAATTATAGACCCCTTAAGAGGAATGGAGAAATGAGGAGCTAACTATGGATCCATAAGTGATCTTCGACCCAGAACGAACTCGATTATGACAACAAAAGGAAGGCAGAGACTTCTCGGACACAACACAGGGGAATAAAATATGCCATAGACCGTAAATCGATAGATTTTCAACTAAGAGTGGGGCGAGACTATTTTGAGCACCAACATCGGCTCCGACTTGGGGATGGGCACTCCCTGCAAGTGCCACAAGAACAAAGGTAGACCAAGTGCCAAAAATATCCATTGGGCAATGGAGTCATCTTTTAGAGTAAAGAAACAGATCCATCTCCCAAAAATGAGCAGAGAAAACAGAAAAACAGGTCACCAAGGACCAGAATGAGTAAAAACATAAAAGATAGGAAACAAACAACAAGCTATACATTGTACAAAAGATGTTTACCTTGATCCTAGGGAAATCAATCCAAGAAATGCTTCAAATGTCTGTCATTAATAGGCAACTTGAGAAATTCTCCATCCATGTCCTTCAAGAATAAGGTATGTTCACCAATTTGTATATCAATGGAGTAAGGGCCCATCCATAATGCATCAAATTTTCCATGCTTGCCCTTATCTTCATGCCTGCTATCCCATAGAAGCACAAGATCTCCAACATTGAAAGCTTTGGGAGTGACCTTCTTGTCAAAAACTTCTTCATATTTTCTCCGAACTTTACATGCCTCTAGTGGGATGACCTCCTTTCTTCATCTAGTTAAACAATCAAGTTAATTCGAGCATCATATAGACTAACCTCTTGATCTTCTAATTGTTGAATAAACCGATATGAGGATAGTTGCATATGCAGGGGCAATAGGGCCTGGGTTCTATACACCAACTCAAATTGACTCTTTCCAGTAGCTCTCTTGACAATGATTCTATCAGCGCAAACAACAAACTTCAACTGTTCACCCCATTTTCTCTTGTTCAGCTCCAAGGCTCTTTCGATAATCTTCGTAAAGTTTTTATTACAAGAATCAGCTTGTGCATTTCCTGGGGATTATAATTATAGGCATATGTCAAGTTGATCCCATACTCCTTGTACATTTCCACTAGAGATTTGGCTCTAAAACTCATGACATTGTTAGCTACAATTTTGACCGGCACTCTAAACCGCAGATGATATGGTTTAGTAGAAATTCCATGACAATTCGGTGTGTTGCCCTCTTGGTAGGGATTACCTCCACCCATTTGGTAAAGTAATCGGTGGCTACAAGAATCCACTTGTGACCAACACTTGAAGGGTCTGAAATCTCACCAATGAAGTCCATTCCCATTGCTTGAACGGGGCTTCAATTGATACAGTTGTAAAGGTAGGAGCCCGAAGCTTTCGGCCTTCCAGAGAAACATTGGAAACTCTCACATATTCTAACCAACAAGGTTGTATCCCTGAAAGGAGTTGGCCACCAATTACTATCCCTTAGGATCTTTTGTGTTGTGACTCTTGTATCAAAATGCCCCCCACAAACTCCTCCATGTAGATCAGAAATTATCTTGGGGGCTTCATCTTCGATAATGCACCTTAAAAGAACTCCCTCAGGGTTCTTCCAAGCTAACCCATAATCAGTAATGACATATTTCTTAGAAGTCAACTTAAGGGCTCTTTTCTGGTTCTTACTCAAATACTCAAGGTAGTATAAATTTCTGAGATAAAAAGTTAGATCTTTGTACCCCTGAGAACTCATCAACTTTTCAAAAACACCTACCCTTTTTTCTTCTACCTAATTTACCTCAATAGTTTGCAAGTTGCTCTCAGCCATAAGCTTAGCCAAGCCCAAACCTCTCACCAACTTCATGGTTTGGATATCCATGTCATATTCTTTCATCTTGTTCACCCATCTGCATATTTTTCTTGAGACTTCCATCTCTGATAAGATTTCTTTGACCATGGTGTGGGGAACATATGCAAAAATTTTGGAACTCAAAATGTAAGGCCTGAAAACCTTTGTTGCAATTAGTGACTAATTGTAACATGGTTTCCATATTTGGTAAAGGATAATTATCCTTCATTGATGCATTATTTAGATTCCTAAAATCTACACACAGCCTAATGTCACCATTCTTCTTTCTAACTGGTACTAGGTTTGTAACCCAAGAAGAATACCTTGTGGGATGAATAATCCCTCCATCTCTCAGTTTCTTCAGTTCTTCTTTCATTTTAAGAGATAAGAGTGGATTGATTGGCCTCTGTTTCTACCTGAATGGATTTGCTTTGGACTCCAAGGGAATCTCATATTGAAACAGATCCTCTTTGTATGCTTTTAGTTCAGAATAGTTCCAAGCCATGCAATCTTGGTATTTTTTTAATAATTGGATGTAGGACTACTTCTCTTCCTTGCTAAGATTGCTGCCTAACCAAATTTTCCTTGGTTTCTCCTTTGTACCAAGATCATGCTCCTCAACATCCCTCGAGGCTGCCATATGTCTATTAATAATGCAATCAGCATTATCAAAATTTGATTCAAGAGCAACCAGCCCTCTAGGAATGGTATTATTCTTTAGTTGGATGATGCCCTTGCCAAACAAGGTTTCCTTTCCCTCTGTTGCACACACCATTGGCTCCTAATCAATGCATTGATCAGCAAACTCTCCTTTATTCTACGAAAATCTTCTGACTTGAGCATCATCATCAAAAACTTGCCAATGCTTAATATTGTTAGGTACAGATGGCCTTGTTAACACCTCAACATCATATTCACAATATGGGGACACTGCACAATTATCAAACCAAGATCCTAATACTGCAAGTCTATCTACCAAATCATTGAACTTCCTATCATGATGCACAATGTTGAATGAATCAAACATCTCAATGAAATCCTAAACTGCATGCTTGTATTATTTCATTCACTAATTTTTGTGGCATATAGTTTTCTGACTTGCTTTACAATTAATTCTAAATCTCCCTTAACAATGATGACCTTAACAACATATTTACAAGAAATCCTTATACCTAACAACAGTTCCTCATACTCAAGCGATGTTTTTAGTGCACTCAAAGATGATTTTGAAAGAAAAAACAAACTTTTCCTAGCCCGGAGAGATCAGTAACAATACCAACACCATTTTTGAACTTGGAGAAAGCTCCATTAAACAATAAAATCCAAGGAGATCCTTCCTTTTCAAGACACTTACATTCTTAAATCTTGTGCTCTTTTCCATCAAGCAAATCCTACAAAGTTATCAACATCAACACTTATGTACGATACTTCATAGGATGCATTATTGGGATCTTCAATAAGGTGAAACATCTTCTTTCCCCATATAACCTAGCAAGGCTGCCCTCCATTGGGATGGTAGCATAAGACATATCCATTTGGACACTCCCACCAACACTTGTAGCCCATTTTCTAGATAACAACATACCCCACTTGGCTGGGCAATCAACAATGACAACATTAAGCTTCAAGTGTTTACCTGGGTAGGTTGCAAGTTGCACCACCAGACCTTTCACACATCCCACTACTGGAACTTCTCTTGAGTGCATGGCAGTGCATTTCCCATATGTTGTTGTCACTTTAATATTTAGCTCATTCATGACTTCTAAAGGCATGACATTACATGATGCCCCTAAGTCAAACATACAGTTGTGCAGCAATCTGTCCTTAATTATTAGAGTGGTGAAGAATGGATCCACATTTAACTAAGACTCCACCAAGGATGTCCCCAAATAAACCTCAGGTGGTTCACCTAGTTCGTCCAACACTATTGGTGTCTCTATTGCTTCAATGACTGGTGGAGTCTCCACAATGTTTATATTTCTACCCAGGGAAGTCTTCTCCTCTTCCAGCCCCAAATATTCAAAATCCCTTTTCTTGTGCTCAGGGATCCTGAGCAACTCAACAACTAGAATTGAAATCTTGATCCGAGTAAAAATTGGGCAATATCATAAGGGACAAACTTTGGCAAGGCAAAGCATTGGAAGGAATGTCGACACACTCATTAGGTGGCACAATACTTTTGATGACTTGGGCATGAGGAGGGGTATGATTTTTGTTTGGGATAGCAAGGCCCTGGCATATGCATCTTTCTTAGGGGCCTCTTTAGGAATGTTTGAAAGAAATGGAGTATTTGGTTTGGCCCGAGGCCCTTCCCTTCGACAACCCTACTTCTTGTGTTTTACTCCTTTTCTTGAGCCACAACAACATTCATCAATAACTGCCTATCCTCCTCAGATGGGATTCCTCCATCATACTTATTTATCATTAAAGATCTTAAATATTCAAAGTCATTATTGGGAAATTCAAAAGCTTGTACAATATCTAATTCTAAAGTATGAGAGGGAGGAAGAATAGGTACCCGGTGGATGCAATCCTAAAAATTAGCAGTAGTTCTAGCACTTATCACCTCAGTTGAAGTTGCCCCTTGTTGTGAGCTTGTGGAGAAACCCATCATGCAGACATCATCATCATTATCATCATCAACTTCTTCTTGTTGTTGTTGATCTTCCTCACATGGAGCATGGGGAATGAAACATTTGTCACACCAATCAATGACATATGTCTCCTCCACAATAGCAACTCGTAGCCAAAGGGTCAGGTACCATTCTATTTTCCCTAGCCTAGGACTATCTATTTCCAAATCCAACAGGTCCCTTGCCTCTGTCATCAAATCTTTGGTGATTTGTAAACCTGTCTTGGCTTTGTTTCTTGTGTTGACCTTGTGAACTCTGCCCAATCCCTTTTTCTGCCCGGGCTAATTTGTATGATATTTCTTTAACAACCCCTACCAAAGTTTTCACAACTTCTTCCAAATTAGTATCCTTTCTTGCCTGAGGATTTTCTAGATTAATCAATTTCACACCCTCCCTTTTTGGAGGCTTTCCAATTGCCTTGATGTTATTCTCAATTTGCAGAGCCATGGTGAAGGCCTGCCTCAAATTAGTAGGGTTTTTGTCCCTCAAGTAGTAAGCAACTTTTTTATCAAATGCATCTGAATATTTGATCAAACATGATTCATCACAAGGCCTCAAGCCAACAGCAATCTCCTCAAGGTCTTGTTAAACCTTGTGTTGAAATCATGTACTAACTCATTAGGATTCTTCTTGATGTTTTAAAATTCTGATAGAAGAAACCTAGGGTCACCTCTATCACCATACTACAATCTGAATGCATTATTCATCTCATTCCAAGAATCAATAGAGTTATGTGGAAAAGCTTTATACCAATCCCTAACATCTTTTTCCAAGATGAAAGCTCTTCTGAGAAATGAAATTCTAGATGCCACTAAATTGTCAAGAGCATTGATACATGTGTGATTGAGAAGGATTTTGATACAAGATTGCAATATGAACAAGAAAAACTATTTGCAGACATTCAAAGATGAAACAAACACATTTTTCTCAAGATCGACATAGAATAACTTGATTTTGATTAAATTTATTAGCAGGGGAAATTTTCTATAACAATCTCGTAGTTTGTCAATGGCTGTACACTCGTAATCACCTTGACATGATCAATTTTAATACAAACAAGATATACAAAGCTTCTCGAGACGGCTTCTCAAAAAGACGGCTCTATCAAGTTTTTTTCTATTAGAAAATAAATCCCGACACCTAACACTCCAACCATTTGCATGATAATTTTGTGCCATTTATAAAATTTTACAACCAATTTTCCTCCAAAAAATCTGGACATTGAGTGCACCGGTGCTCGCCATGATCTTGATCATGATTCCTAGGATCAGATCTCGTAAAATATTATCAAGTGCTCTGGGGGTAGATCTCTTTAAATATCTCCCGCATTCAACTCCTTCCTCTAGAAAATCACTCTTCCTTCTATTTTCCAACCACTTCCACCCTAATCTGTCAAATTTGGTTCATTGCGTGCCCGAGAAGAAAAATGGAAGATCGTATCGAGCCCAACAGCAGTTAGATCATTTTAATGGCGAAAGATGTCTCCAGATCTCCCCACCAAACTTAGATATCAAAATTAACTCTTCTCTCTATTTGGTGTGTAGGAAATACCAAGAAATCATGAAGACTCACACTTCCAGGAGCTTTTAGTAAAAATGGGGGAAAATCAGATTCAAACACACAACTGTCGTTGATCTTCACTTTGAATTTGGGTCGTTCACGTGGAAGATTCAATTTAAAATGGGCCCGGGGTTCCTTTTGACTTTTTAAACCCTTTTGAAAAGATGGAAAAAAATTCCATTTTGCTCCACCCCTCTGCCTTCGAAAAATGGGTTGGACACATGTCCCAATGTGGGTCCCAAAGAAACCGTGGCTGAATTCTACTATTTCTCCTCTTTTTTGGAAAAGGGAAATTTTTCCAAGTTTTCCCCGCATCTCTTCCCTTCCACTTCTTGTTTCTAATGTGGGTCCCAATAGAACCACGCTTCCATTTACACTTTTAACTCCTTTCTCCCAAAAGGAAAATTTTCCAAATTTCCCCCTAAAGTCCGCACCTCCGCCGTTGACCTGAAACAAACTTTGACTAATCCCTTATTGGGCTTGCAGTAAGACATTTTTATATTTTAATCCTTAAGAGGTAAAAATTCAAGTTGCCCCAATGGTCTACCTCTCCGTCCTTTTGATTTTTCAAACTGCCACACATCACAATGGCGCATCTTGAGATGGTCTCCAAAATTTGAGACCTTGAATGAGCACGGGCTCACCATGTGTCCTAGCCCGAAAAAAATTGTTTGAAGGCTTGAAGCTCAGTGGAAGGCACCATGTGTCAGGGTCCGAGGCAATCTCCTTTGGCCGTTGAAAATTCCAAGCAAAATTCAAAATGAGCGGAGGCCTCCAAGTGTCCTCCTGGTACTTCTTTAAAATGAAACTCAAGGGTCGGTCCCCAAACATGCACGGTTCCTCCACATGTCCCAAACCTCCCAAACCTTTTGAAAAAGACTAAGTATGGGAAGACCCGGTAGAAGCCTCCACGTGTCTCCATGGTACAATTTCAAAATGGTGCCCAAGTTTGAGACCTTGAATGAGCCAGGCTCACCACGTGTCCCTGTCCCGCCAAACTATATCCAGCTACATAAAAATTTATCTAAGTCAAGATGAAGCAGAGGAAACCTCCATGTGTCCTCCTGGCGTTACTCCAAGGCCAAACCAAAACTAAATCTTCAAATGAGTGTCATTCTTCCATGTAGATAGGTTTTTAAGTTGAGGCGATTCATAAAATTCTTGAAGTACGTAGTGAGCTGCATCCAAAAAAAAGAGGTTATGTTTCCTGTAGATGTAAGGATGTAAATTTGACTGGGAGAAACACCCACAAACCGTAAAATGCGAAAAATGACCATTTGAGCCCGAAGATGAAATTTTCTCCAAGGATAGAGGATTTAGATATTACAAGGCTCAAATACATTCCTTCGAGCTACATCCATTTATTTTCCTCAAGTATTTAGGGAAAAAATGACAAGGGAAAAAAATCTGATGTGGAAAATGGAAAGAACAGAAATCCCAAGTTTTTAGATGAACAGAGAACAGGAGACCCAAATTAAAGACCCCTTCAGAGGAATAGAGAAACGAGGAGATAACTATGGATCCATAAGTGATCTTCGGCCCAGGAATGGATTGATTATGGCAACAAAAGGAAGGAAGGCAGAGACTTCTCGGACACAACACAGGGGATAAAATATGGTAGAGATCGTAAATCGATAGATTTTCAATGGCAGAATGGGGCGAGACTATTTTGAGCACCAATAGAAACAACTATAAACCTGCATTGTTCTTTCTTGGCATTTTAAAATTGTAGGTATTTGTGTATAGATGAAGACATTAAAAATGTGTTGCTTTGTTGGTTAACATAAAGAAACGGGCAATAATAAAAGGAAAAATCGAACATGCATGTTGAAAAGTGTATTTTTGTAATTGTAGATATATAGACGAACCACTTCATTTAAAGGTTTCATCTCTTCATTTCAAACTTGTTACAAATTCATGCATATACATTTTAAAATTTTATATCATGAGTGGTATCATTTTGTGAACTATTTTATTAGAACTTAATATGAAAACAATTATATCATAAATGGTAGATTTATTAGGGTAATTTCATATCCAGTAAACATGAGTAAATTTGATACCCCTTGAATGGAAATGTCGCCTAGGATAGAATAAGTGTTGAGTAATGTAGTAGCAGAGGTGCTATCAAAGTAGAGTGTAGTATTTACAAAGGGTTGAGTGATAATAGTCTTGCTTCCTCCTTTTTTCTTTTTCCAAGTGTTGGTACATGTGCCATTTTTTAGTACCTTTCGAATGAAAAAGGAGGTGAAATGCACAGTTTGTAAGCGATGGAACTCTGGAGAAAGCTATGAATGTCAGACCCTTCCTTTCATTGGTTCCAATGTCGACAGATTGCTTTATGCATAGTAAGTCCCCGGGACTTATGGATAGTTAATCCCCATGCCATTTTAAGCAGTAATTGTCTTCGATTCCCTCTTGAAATAGGGGGTATCGGAATATGTAACGGGTTGGAGGGATCCCAACATGGGTTGTTGTATCTATCAAATTTGACAACAACAAATAAAGGTAATGATGGTGGTGGCATTGATGCGTCGTAGACAATGTCAATGATTGTTCCTATAGAACCATTTATGAGGTCTGCATCAACCCATAAATTTGCAATAAGTATGATTTTTTGTTGTTTACATAATAGAAATTTTTTCTCCAACTGATCATCATCAAGATTTCTTGGTCCAACCCGCCTGTTACTTTCAGCAATGGATTGGGCGATCAGAAATTTCAATGCCTTCATCAATTGAAGGTTGTGGGACTTCATGTAGCTACACTCATAGTTATTGATTATCGAATTCTTGTTTATCTATTATTAAAGAGAGGGACCTGTAGCTAATCCTCATTGCCCCTATCGATGGTGTCCCCAATAACTTGGGCATCAAAATCTATATCGTTGGTGTTGACTTGTTGAATCCTTTAAGAAATTAGCACAGGTTTAAATAAATTAAGCTTACCTTGATTCAGAAGACGACTGTAGATGGGAAGAACCTACACAAACGACCCCAACTTCTACTACTCAGACAACAATTCCGTCAAGTACCACGATCGATGCGAGATCCAAGGGTCGCATGTCCGATCCACTAAATTATTAGAAAACAATATTGAGAACAATATTCTTGCAGACTATATATATATATGCCATTCACCATGCAATTGTTAAAAAAGGAAACGCTAAAAATATCTTTTAAATTTTTTATTTTTTTTAAATGTCAAAACCTTCACGTTAAAAGTAAAGTCAAAGAAGATGCAAAATAAGAAAAAACAAAATTGTTGGAAAATCAAAAGGCAACATTGTTTAAAATACCAAAAGTAAAGGTTAATGCATGCAAAAGCTATAAAATAAAATTAAAATTGTTAGAAAAATAAAAAACAAAATTGTTAAAAATAGCAAAAGCAAAATTGTTAAAATAGCAAAACCATCATTTAGGCCGTCAAATTTGACACAATCCCATGAATGTCTGCAAATCCCTTTCCCATAAGGGTAATGCCTTCATGTAATTATATTAGCTCACATGATCCGGAAAATACAACATTTTTTTGAAGTTTGAGTAGTAAAGAGAATGTCGTGTCAACCTGATTTCCACATGGTAAAAAATTATAATAAAACTTATTTATAATTATGGGATTTAAATCATTTATTGCATATCCATAGCCTACGTACACACCCAATTCGGTCTCACATCTCTAAGAAAATTAGTAATTGTGGGATTTAAATCCTTCGTACATTTCATCCCACTCATAACCATCCACAACATATCCACCGAGCACCTCGTCGTTTTCATCGCACTTGCCACCTCTAACAATGTCTTTAAAAGATCCTCATATTGCAAAACTAGCAAGTCTGCATATTGTAAAAACTCATATTCTCTACAATGGAGGCATTTGAACATTTGAATTTATTGAAAGAAAGAAATATTTTTAATGAGGTCCATGAGACCAAAGATCCACAACATTAAAGATTCCATTCCATGTGCAGGGGTTGTTTTAAAGGATGACATGGGGCCCTCCAATCTCCTATGTTGAAAAAGCACCCACGAGCATCCACCACAAACTATTTACGTTATGATCGGGATATATCTTGATTACTACTTATTTGATTAATTCAAGGATCAAATTTGAAGTTGTCAATGCCCTTCAAATGTATTTTAACTTGTCATAGAAGGGTGTTTAAAATTTTATACTTTAAAAGAAATTTAAAATTACATGTCAATATTGAAATGAAGTCACTTAAATTATTTTTTCATTAGAAGGGCAATATAAAAATCACATTTTATACAAATATTAAATGTTATGTTAATTTTTATAAATATTGGATTCATTTTAATAAATTAATTATTAAATGAATAATTGTAGTGCATAACTCATACTTACTTCTATTTTCTGTGTGAAAATAAATTTATTTTCACTTTAACAAATCATGCATAAAATCTAAGGAGAAGATGAATCACCACTAAATAAGCAATTAGTTGAGTGTTTCTATTTTCATAAGAGCAATATTAGTTTTTTTATTTTTTCTAGCCATTAAATCAATTTGGGGATTTTATTCTCAATGCCCTTATTTTATTTTAGAAATTGGGTTTTTATTATTTCCATATTTTTTGTTAAGATAATAATGCTAATTGTGATGTCTCTAAGTTAAAACTGCAATATTGTGTAATCAATGGATAGTTGGATTATTTAAGAACTTTTCCATGCTCTAAATTACTCTTTCATTTGAGATAGATTAAGGTATGTAAGATTAAATTGCATTTAGATTTTCAAGTCTGAAAAATTCATATTTTACATTTATTTTGTATCTAATAAATATTTTTTTATTATTATTACAACCTTAATAGGCTTTAGAAAATTACAATTTCTTTGATCGCTCTAAATTGTCTAACAAATCTTATTCATGAATAACAAAGAGTTTGTTTCTTTTTGGAATCTTATATTTGTTATACCAACAATTTGGCATTGAATTCCAAAGGACTTTTTTTTATAGTCCTAAAAATTTGAAACAGAAAATATATGAGAGGTAAAATATAAGTTTTGTTGTGAATCTACATAAAGCACATTCAAGAAGACTATGTTCAAGGCATGAAATTAATGTGGTGAAGATGAAATGTGGAAAGATTTATTCCCTAATTTAATGAAACTATGGAAAATAGTTCTCACATTTCCAACAAGTACATTAGCATGTGAGAAACAATTTTCTAAGTTAAATCACATTCAAACTCTTGAAAGGTCTAGACTGCTTGGATACATTAGACACATTAATGTTGTTATCTCTTTCTACACCTCAAAAGTCTGATATAGTAGATTGGAATGAGTTATATGAGGAATGGAAAAAATGAAATTTTAGAGATCTCTTCCTTTGAGTGATGCAACATGTAATTACTTTTTTGAATCTCTATTATTGAATTTAACTACCTTTCAAAAAAATTAGTTGATTTTTCAATATTTAATAATTTTTAGTTTTTTCATATTGATTTCATATAAAATAATCAAATATAGATTGAAAGGTAATTAAAATTTTCTTTTTTCAATTAAAGGGAAACGCATTGTTTAATCTGTCACTTACGGAGTGTCAAACTTAACTAACCTTCAAATGAAATTATTGGGAGCCTTTCAAATTCGATCACTAAGTCAAGATGCTTCGACATCTTTAATACACCACCACTTCAAGAAAACTTGTACGTGGGTAGCTAAGTCAAGATGCAAGGCTAGACAAACCTATTTAGTGACTAAAAAATCGTGATGCAAGGCCCGACAAACCTGTTTAGTATATAGGTTGGAATGGTGAGGGCCAAGTATTTATAGAGTGGTAGAAGTAATTCTAAGAGATATGAAGAGACTTTTCCAACTTGGATAAATAGGTTTGTTTTTAAAACTAATTTTGTAAGATTATATTTTTAGGATTTTGATGTTACGAGTTAAGCAAGCATACATATTCATCCCTCATCTTTTAAATATTATGTTAGTAAGAAGGCCGCTTCCATTATGATGTCACCTTTATCAAAATAAGGATGTGTTCAAGAGGCATATTTGACTTGAGTAGTAAGGTATGAATCTAGAAGTAATTTTACAAGATTTTTTAGATTTTTTAAGTCAAAGAGGAGGCAAAGTTGAGTAAGCAAACATAACCAATCAGCCATTATATTAGTAATGTGGTTATTTCCATTGTGACATCACCTCTATTGGTCTAAAGATCATGATAAATTACAGTTTATATATTAGTGTGGGCCTAATAATCAACTACGGGATTGGTTTTTTGATTAAGTATTTTTAGAGCAAGTAGAAGCAATTCCGAGCTGAAGTGAAGAAGTAAAGAGAATTAGTGTTGCATTTGTAAATGCCTAAAGGAGAATTAGTGTTGCAAAAGCACCCACGAACATCCACCCACGTGCATTCTTGACATTTCTTTTCCTATTCCCGACGTGTAAATCATTGCCAACATACAAATAACGGATAGATTAAAAAATTCTTCGTTGTAATGCATGTTAAACCGGTCCGCCACTTATTTATTTATTCCCATCATTTGTGTTTTATTCACGTTAAACTTAGCTAATACTATATTTCAAATTTAGAGTTATGGTGGTTTGATGGTTTATTAGATCTCAATGTATGTGGTTTAATGATTTGGCCCAAAGGACAAGCCGCATTTGTAAATAGTGTTGCATTTGTAATTGTTTTTAAATTCTTGTTGAAAAAGCACCCACGAACATCCACCCACATTCATTGCATACATATTCGTGATGTGTAATTTGCATGTAGTTTCTTTTCCTACATATTCCGACGTGTAATTTGCATTGCATACATATTCCTTGTTGATAAAAAATTCTTCCTTGCATCTTCCTATTTTCGTATTCTCAAACCGGTCTCGCTACTTATTTCTTTTTTGGTAGGGCCTCCCTTGTGCTTCTTTTGAGTATTGGGAGATCTTAAATTGGATATTTTGGCACTTGGTCTACTATTGTTCTTGTGGCACTCGTAGGGAGTTCCCATCCCCAAGTCGGAGCCAAATGTTGGTGCTCAAAAAGGTCTCACCCCATCTATGCCTTTGAAAGATTATTCATTCACGGCCTCTGTCATTTTCTCCTTCCCCGTATGGTGCTTGATCAGTCTTATTGCCATTTTTAGTCTGCTCCTGGGTTGAGGATCATGTGTGGGTCTATATTTGTCTCATGGTTCCTTTGTTCCTCTGAAAAAGCTCTATATTTTGGGTCTCCCATGCTTTGTCCCTTCAAAACTCACGTTTTCCCGTTTTCTCCATTCTCCATAGTCAGAATTTGTTGTTCTTGTCATTTTTTCCCTAGGTAATCTTGGGAGAAATGAGTTGATGTGTCCCTAAGGATTGTGTTTGAGCCTTACAAAAGTCTAAATTCTCTGTCCTTGAAGAAAACCTCATTTTCTAAATCAAATGGACGTTTCTCTATGTATTACGGTTTGTGGGCATTTCTCCCAATCAAATTTGCATCATTTAGTCGATAGGAAAACGTGGCATCTCTTGGTTAAATTTGGATCAGCTTAATACTTCAGAAATTCTATAAAAAGGCTCAACTTTAAAATGTGTCCACATGGAGGAACGGCGCTTGTTTGAGAATCAAATTTTTGGTTTGGATTTGAAGTAGCATTGGGGGGACACATGGAGGGTTGGCAGGAAAGAGACGTGTGGAGGCTTCCACTGGGTTTCCCATACTTAGACAAATTTCAAAAGGTTTTCGGAAAGTCTAGGACACTTGGAGGAATGGCGCTCATTTGAATATCTACTTTTGGGATTTGCCTTGAGTAGCAGACCAGGAGGACATGTGGAGGCTTCCACCGCTTCCCCATACTTAGACAAATTTGGCGTAACCGGGACATGTGATGAGCCCACACTGTTCATGGTCTTTAACTTGGGCACCATTCAGGAGAAGTTCCATGTAGACACGTGGGGCACTCCGCTCACTTTGTATTTTACTTAGACTTTTCAACGGCCAAAAGGAGACTACCTCGGAGCTTGACAAGTGGTGCCTTCCACTGAGCTTCAAGCCTTCAAACAGGATGATTGAAATAATTTTGCAGAACAGGGACATGTGGCGAGCCCGCACTCGTTCAGGGTCTTCAACTTGGGCACCATTAAGAGAAGTACCATGCGGACACATGGGGCACTCCGCTCACTTTGTATTTTACTTAGACTTTTCAACGGCCAAAAGGAGACTACCTCGGAGCTTGACAAGTGGTGCCTTCCGCTGAGCTTCAAGCCTTCAAACAAATTTTTTTGGAGCAGGACACGTGGCAAGCCTGCGCTCATTCAAGGTATCAAATTTTTGGGACCGCCTCAAGATGCACCATGGTGACACGTGGCAATTTGAAAAGTCATAGGGGTGGGGAGGTGGACCATCGGAGGAAATTCAAAATTTTCACCTATTTACTTCATAAATATTTAAATAGTAAAAATAACCCACGAGCCGATGGGAAATAGTCAATGTTTTTCCCTGGTCAATGGTGGAGGTGCAGACCCATGGAGGAAAATTGGAAAATTTTCCTTTTAAGAAAAAAGAGTTAAAAGTAAAAGGGGAAGCATAGTTATGTTGGGACCCACATTAGGACACATGTCAAAAGTATTCCTAAAGGGCATAGCTGCAGGGAAAACTTGGAAAATTTTCCTTTTTCCAAAAGAGCGTCAAATGGCAGAATTTTTCTGTGGTTCCTTTGGGACCCACCTCAGGACACGTGTCAAGCCCATTTTTCAGAAGTGGAGGTGCAGAGAAAAATGGGAAATTTTTCCATTTTTTCGAAGGGTCAGAAAAGGTCAAAGGAAGCCCCCGAGCCTATTTTTTTCATCTTCCACATGGACGACCCACATTCAAAATCAAAGATCAACGACTGCTAAGCGTCTAAATCTAATTTTCCCCATTTTTTCTATAAAATGCCTAGATGTGAAAATATTCATTATTTATTATTGTTTTTTTCATGCCAAACAAAGACGTGAGTTAATTTTGATATCTAGAGTTTGGTGGGAGAGATCTGGAGACGTCTTTCACCATTAAAATGGTCTGACTCTCAAGCCCGATATAGTTTTCTGTTTTTATTCTCCTGAGCATGCAAGGGGGTAGATTTGATTGATATGGGGCGGAAGTGGTTGGTGAATGGATGGAGACGTGTTTTTCTTGAGAAAGGAGTTGAATTCGGGAAGAAATTAAAGAGATTTTCCCTCGAGCACTGCAGACTTTTACAGATCTGATTCTGTGAATCATGAAACAATCATGGCGAGCACTAGTGCATTTAAATTTTTTTTTCTTTTAGGAGGAAGGGGCTCTATTATAAATGCTATAAAGGTCATGAATTCATCGTGTAAATGGTTGGGATTTTTTGGAAAGATCAGGACTAATTTTCTCTAGCAGAAAAAGCTTGACAGAGCCCATCCATTTTGAGAAGTCATCTAGAGAAGCCTGTATATCTCTCTTTGTTTCAAATTTGATCATGTCAAGGTGGTTACAAGTGTACAACCATTGACAAGCTTTGATATTGTTATGGAAACTTTCCCTTGCTAATAAATTTGATAAAACTTTGAGTTATTCTGTGTCAATCTTAAGTAAAGTGTATTTATTTCATTTCTGAATGCATACATGTAGTTTTTCTTGTTTCTATTGCAATATTGTACCAAAATATATTCCAATCACACAGGTCTTAGTCCTTGTGATAGTTTAGTGGCATCTAAAATTTCATTTCTTAGAAGAGCCTTCATCTGGGAATGGGATAAATGGTTTAAAATCACTTTTCTTTCATTTTGTTGATAGGGATTATCTGTAAGCCATTGGGTGTACCTCAGGTGTGACTTGGTTTAAATCTTGGTGCTTTATTGGGTCCTCTGACTCGAGCCTTTGTGAAAGAATCCCATAGGTTGTGTGAAAGAGTGTTGATCTGGGCCTCCATTGAAGCACATATTCTAGTTGAGGAAACAATTTAACTTTTTGTGGCATTTTGTTGATTGAATCTTTCCATTTTCATAATCTCTCAAGGATCTTATGAGTAAAGTCCATCCTATCTCCCCTCCCACCAAAATTCATTTAACAACAACCAATCCTACCCATAATACCCCTATTTGTCATGCCTGTACACAACTGCACAATCCTCATCACTTAAACATGCGTATAAGTAGGGTCTCAAATGTCTTTAGTAACATTTTCATTGTTGTGAAATTATCTCCATGATCTCGGAAGTGACAACTCGTGAGAGTCGATCTCGGTGTGTTGATACTATTTTCCCAAGGCCTTCTCTATAAAATCTATGTAAAATAAAGATACCTACAATCTCCTTTCAAATAACAGAGGTTACAAAATAGGTTCTCTTACCTTGGTTGAAAGGCACAACCTAAAATAGTGAGGATCAAATCACATCCTTTGAGGTGTTATCCATCTCTCCACAAATTCAAGTAACAAAGGGACAAACTAGATTCCTCCCAAAGCCTAAAAAATGACATACAATTATGATCTATCCGCCTCTAAGCTCCCTTTCGTCGAATCTGTGTTGTTGTTTGGCTTGAAAAGGAGAAAAAGTTGGGTACCAACAACAGGTGCTAAAGTACACCACCCATCTCTAAAACTCACTATCCATAATAAATTCAGTTATACGCAGAAACTTTGTAGCACCACCCATCTATGAAACCGCTGAGCCTAAACATCACATATTTTTGCATAGGCTGATTGGTCAACTGTCAATGATAAGTTCCACCCAAAAAGTGGTAAACATCTTATTGGTTATTGACAAATCGACCTATGTAAACATATGTGCTTCCGTAATACCTTTCAACACATTTTAAATTGAGCGCCCAGGTGTCTCCAATTACTTGTCCGATATCCCATTTTATGGCTAGCTTCATTCCTACAATGAGAGATTCATATTCCACTATATTTTTCATGCAAGGGAATCCAAGGTTAAATGCCTACGGAATCAAGTCTCATGTGGCGTTGATTAGCACAACCCTAAGCACTGAACCATGAAAGGTAAAAGAGCCATCAAAGTACATTTGCAGAATCAGTAGATTCTTTGAGGTGCATGATGGATGCATCTTGGTAGTTCTAGACTCAAGGATTTAGTACACTGCAATGGAGCTTCTACCGATTGATCGATAACACTTATCCTTTTCGACTTTTGATGAACGTATTCAATGTCAAACTCACTTAATAAGATGATCTAATTAGCCATCTTTTCAATTAATGTTGGTTTGAATTATAAATACATCAAAGGGTCAACCTTTGAAATAAGCTTGATTTTATTGTTAAGCATATAGTGACATAACTTATCGAAAGAAAACACCACGGATTTCTTTATTTGTGGATAACTTAGCTCATATGCTACCAATTTCCTAGTCAAATAGTATATAGCCTTTTCTCTTTGTTCTTTATCATACTGGGCCAACAATGCCCCAATCGCAAAATGTGTAGTAGAGATATAATGTAACAAGGGTTCTCTTGTCATGGGTGGCATGAGAACAAGGGGTTTGGCCAAGTATTATTTTAGAAAGATAAATGCTTGTTTTTATTTGGTCCCCAGTTGAAATTAACATCCTTCTTAAGAATATGTGTAAATGTATGACACTTGTCTGCTAGCTATGAAATAAACCTTCTGATGGCCTGAATTTTCCCTTATAATCTACACATATGTCTAATATTCTTGGGGAGGCATTTTTGAGATAGTTGTAACCTTCAGGGGGTCCACTTCTATTCCTCTCGTGACATAATGAATCCTAGTAATTTCCCAGATAGCACACCAAAGACACACTTCTTTGGGTTAAGTCGAATTTGTAATCCCTTAGATGCTAAAAGATACGCCACAAAATTTTTGGGTGTTCCTTGTGGGTTCTATATTTAGCCATTATATCATCTACGTAATCTTCCATGATGTCACTTATCATATCATGAAAGATTATAGTCATCGCCCTTTGATATGTAGCACCTGCATTTTTAAGGCCAAAAGGCATGACTTGGTAACAAAACATCCCCCATGGGGTTGTGAAAGTCATCTTGTGCTGATCTTCTTCCGCAATATTTATCTGATTATAACTTGAGAAGCCATCCATGAGTGAAAGCATCTCATAACCTATTGTATAATCGATAATCATGTTGATGTTTGGAAGAGGAAAATCATCCTTAGGATAAGATTTGTTTATATCCACGAAATCAGTACACACTATAATACCAACTGGATTATTTTAAACGAGACCACATTGGAGATCCACTTTGAGTAGTTGATAGGCCTAATAAATCCTACTTCTAGTAACCTTTCTAGCTCTACCTTTACTAGTAAGGCGACACAAGGATGCATCTTCGTGAGTTTTTGTTTGTTGGTTGTGGCATCTACATGTACCACAAGATTGTGCACCACTAGTGTAGGATCAAGTCCTAGCATGTCAGCATAAGACCAAGCAAAGATGTTTGCATACTCTCTTAAGAGTCCTGTGAATGTTTTTTGTTCTTTGGTTGAGAGGGAAGCTCCCAACTTAACTATCCGCGGCAATTCCTCCGTGCCAATATTAACATCTATTGTATCTTCCACTAATAACTTTTATTCATCCCCCATACATGTAGGATCAGGAAGGAGATTGAGATCCTCCTCTATCAAAGGTGGTTTAGGGAGCTCTTCATCTTGAAGCAGTACATTATCTTTTCCATAGGTTGTTCTTCTTGTTTTTCCACAAGTTCCTCAAAGAGGTTTTCACTATAGGACTTCCCCTTTTTATTTCCACAAGGCTTTTCTTTGGAACTTTTTCCCTTGCTCACTTTTTTACTTAAATTCTCGCAAATCTACTTCCTCTCCAAATTATGCACATGTGTTAATCTGAATGGAAAATCCCTTCATTCGAAACATGTCAATAGGTACGTGTTTTTATTTATCCAAATTCATGAGTGATGGGTAGGTGAGGGTTAATGGATGAGTTATAGGGGATATGGTGGGTATAACATGGGTTATAGTAAGGATAGCCATATTGGCAAATAGGTTCGTAGAGGAAAGGTCTTCATAAAGACTACATCAGAATCTATTTCACTTTCATTTCCAGAAAAACTATCCTCACTCTCAAAAGAGGCATACTCATCATCTGAAGAGCGAGACTCATATAAATGGGTACCTATACCTGACTTACCTACTATACCACGAGGTATTGCAAGAGCCTCTGATGGGCCTTGTTTTTAGCGGTTGCACCCACATCCTTTATACCACATGGAAAGCAAGATTCGATTAGGAATGGGATATTTAGGTTCTTTATAGAATGTAGCCATGTCATCATCATCGTGATGTAACACAATGTCCATAAGAAACTTTTCATCTTCCAGGAAGCCGCTACGAGTAAAATTCTTGAAAGGGCAAGTCTCTATTGATCTCTAAACTTTGAAGCACAACCTACCATATGTTTGGGCTGATAGCATCCCTGTTGTGAACCATTAGGGCATGTTTTAGATTATACTCTCCACAACCACTTAGTTTGACCTTCATCTCCCATGTAGAAAAAGGATTTTCTAAGGTGGAAGCACCATTGTCATTGATATACAAGGTATCTAGATCCACTCATAAAGAAAGGGCCTCTGACTAGATAGGAATAGAAATATCTATATATGGACACTCATAGATTGTAGGAAAAAAATCTTGACAACACTCTACAATAAGAAAATCATTGGGGATCCCCATGTATGGTAATTTTATGTCCCTCATATCGCAACTTTAAACATTGATGATACGCGATGTAACGTCTTGCATGGCATGAATCTATGGGCACCCAAGCAAGATATTGTAAGGGAGTTCCAAGTCCAAGACGTGGAACTTCGTATCATGTGTTATGGGACCCACTTCTAATGAGAAATTGATCATTCTAACTGATTGTCGTTCTTCATTGTCATATGCCTTAATGGTGATGACCTTTGTTTCTAGATAAGACTCTATGCAACCTAGTTAGTGGACTAGTTTGAGAGTACATATGTTAAGACCTGATCCACCATCCACAAGCACTCTCTTAACCTTCTTACATTTGATGATAACCTTAATATGCAAGGGTAGGTTATGTGAAGGATCTTTAACTAAGGCTTCTGTAGTGCTGAAGGTTATATGTTCCAAAGGAACAAGTTATGCTACCATGGCTTGAAAATGTGTTGGGTCAACATCAATAGATACTCCTAATCCCTGTAAGGTTTTGTAAAGTATAGCCTTATGGACGCTAGATATCTTTAGAAGGTCTAGGATAGAAATCTTAGTTGTAGTTTTTTCTTATTGATCTAACACATCATAGTGACTCTCTTGAGGAGGATGGGGAGTAGGTTCATAATTTATAACAAGGAAATCCCACTTTGCATTTCCATGGCGCACTCTCTTTTATTGATTCTAATTGTATTGATTTTCTCAATGAGGGGGTCAACACAACCCATAGGGAATCGAAATGGTATTTGTTTAACACATAGTTAGCATTCTTATTATGAGATGATTGACCTTGATCTAACTTTTTATTTTCTTCGTGATTGGGAAAAGGCTTTTTTAAGATCTCGTAATTTTTCATTTGGAATTTTTTTAGCTGCAATGGAATCTACTTTAATATCGCGTTGTTGACTAGGTCTTGAACATAGTGTTTTAATCTGAAACACTTGTCCGTTTTGTAAAATTTTATGCTACTGGAACTCATAAAATTCATTCTCCATAAACCATGATGGTTCAGGTGTATCATCCCCATAGGGTTGTGTTTTAGGTTATTTTACAATGTTTACTGACCTCCAACTATTTTACTATAGATTTATATGGATTCAGATAGAGGAGTAAAAGTGTGGCATTTATACTTGGTAGGTGGATTACCCTTTACAAGTTTTAAAGATGTGTGGTTCTGAACGGATTGCACCCGCTTAGAGTCTACTATCCCATCACTAATGATGTGCTTGTTTTTATTCTGAACAAATTTTGGTTTATCATTAGATTTAGAATCGTTGTGTTCGTGGGAGAAAGGTTTTAGAGTCCCCCTAGCTAACAATGCCTTTTCAATTTGACTCCCTTTTTCTACTACCACTTCGAACATGTTACCATAATGCATTTGCAAGTGGAATGTAATTTTTGAATGGAGGTTGGGAAAAAATATTCCTATCAACTGCTTTTCATGTAGGGAGTAAGGGAAGTGAAGTTAGCTAACCCTCTCCATCTTTGTAAAAACACAGCAAATTGTTCGTTGTTTCATTTCTTGGCATTACAAAGATCTAACATGGTAACGTCATTTTATATATTGAAAGAGAATTTTCGTATGAAAATCTTTGCTAGTTTTGGACATGTTGATATAGATCCCTTAGGGATATATACAAACCATTCTAGCATCGTTGCTCCAAACTTCACGGAAACAAGTGCATAAGATAATTGTTGTTGAATGTCACCTCTTGACATGCCATATAAAAGTATTTTATATGATCACAAGGGTCACCTTTTCCCTTATATTTATCAAATTTTGGAAAATCAAAATGTCTTGGGAAAGGTACTTGTAGCATGGCTTTGTCAAATGGGTAAGGACATAACTCATCGAATCGATACTTCTTGTTATTGTTACTAGTTCGTCCCTCTCGTAACGCTTTAATGGTGTTCTTCATTATTGACCACTCTTGATTAAAAATGGATCTGTGTGGGTGGTGGTGTAGTTCTATACAAAGGGTTAAGCCTACGTGTATTCCCACCTCAATTTTCAAAGTGAAAAGTCCTCATAAGGATCCTTTCGTGTCTCCCGTCAAGGAGTGTTTATTGGGAATTCATAAAATGAAGCTTCAAGTTTCACTTTTGGTATAGCTTGTTTCAAAAAATTGGTTGTTCATTATATATGTGTGATGCCAAACTTTCTAATTAGTGAGTGAGGGCTTGGACATGTTGTTCTAATGTCACCTCTTTAATAGGTATTTCATGATGATCTTCGTTAGGGGGAGGTTGTGCATGATGAACATGTTCTTCATGGTCTTCGCAACAAATTTTAATAGGAGGTAAACAATAGTCTCCGTCATTTTCGAAAGGTACTTCCTCATTATTTTGTCGTGCAGAAGTAGAGGCATGACTTGGGTTTAATATGTCATCTATATGGCGATGAGGATGTTCCACTTCTTCTTCCCCTCAAACCATTGTGGAAATGAGAGAAGGGTCCACCGTGGGAGGTAACCTAGCTCCTAGTTCCATAACACACATAAGAACCTCATGTTTTTTTTGAAAAATGTAATTGTTAAAATTGGCGAGAGGACACTCTATGTTCATACGAGGAGAATCTTCCTCTCCACCACTATGGTCAACCATGATATTATCCTCTAAAAGAGGGTTTTCACCTCCAAATATATCGGTTCCTAATCTTCGGGATCCCATCCTCGTAGTAGGCATACTCGAGATAGGAAATACAACGTGAAGAATTTCCACTAAGGTTTACTAAAAAGGGACCTTAGTCAAATTTTTATAGCGTAACGACACTAAATTTCCAAAGCAAGGTGACTATAAAATAGCCACAAAATTTAATAGGTCAATGTGAACCTAAGAATTAAAGAATAAGCTACCCTAGCAAGGTAATATGACACAAGTTTTTCTAGAACAATACGATGATGTATAGTACTCAAAATTTAGTCACAACAAATAGTTTATTCCCTAAATTTATCTAGATAGGTTTGAAACCAAATAGTGACAACACAATATCACCAGTTAGGTCAAGTTTGAAACAAACAAGGCCTAAATGATAAGAGAATGTTGACGTGACCTTCTAACAAGATATACTAAAAACAAGTTTCTAAACACTAGAAAATTCTAAGTCTTGTAAAATGGACGATACAAATGTGAGCAACGTAACAACACTATTTAGACATGTAATCAAGCTTTGTAAGAAAGCGATATTTTAGTATCAAAAATGGTGTTATAGTGATGCTAAAAAAGTAACCTCAACACTTACAAAATTCAAGACAAGGATAGGGTGTAAAAACTACGTCTAAGTATAGCAAGGAATTATTAAGTGTGCAAGCAGCGTAACGATACAATATAGATATTTAGGTCAAGTTTCACAATGGAAACGAGATGTAAATGTCGCAATTGTATGGCTATAATGCGGGCAGAATAAAAAAACTAAAGAAGACAAGGATGAAATCACATACTATGATGATAATAAGTCTCAAATATGGGTTTTTGAGACAAGGGGCCCCTCTTGGATCGTGAGTATGTACCATGCACATTTTCAACACTTACGCTCCAGCATTTCAACCTAGTCACGCAAGTAGAATACAAAAGTGGTGGACATGTGATATCTAGCGGTATTCAGTATATGTTGTTTCCTTTTGTCCAAAAATGGGAAACAAGAAAACAAGGGTGTAGACCAAGTGGTGTTGAAATAAACTTGGTGTTATTTTGGCAGAGTTTTTCCTTGTCTTAGGACAAGTGAAAAACTAGGAAAAATGACACTAAGTAGATTTCATGATGAAATCATGTAGTTTCAACTTTAAGATATTCTTTCCCTTGTTTGAAAAACAAGAGTTTGAATCTAACAAATTTTTCACTTTGTGAGAGCTCTCAAGTATAACAACTAAGACAAAAACAATGGCTCCAAGTTGGAAAACTTCCTAGGTGGTTCTCTCTCTAGGTGTCACAAGATATCTAGAGCAAGCTCGATTTACCAAGGTTTCCCAAGGAGTATCTCGGCTTTAATTTACCCCCTTCAGTATAATGAGCACCGAAGTGCATTCAGTTATAATTTCACTAGGGTCGCGATACGGATATCTTTGACGCTAATCTCACCAAGGTGTACTAGACAAGTCGGTAGTGTGGAGAACTTTCCTATTTCGTTCACAAGGTTCCCTCTTGTGTGAACTACTTTAGGATTCCTAGGACCACCCCCATTCTTGAACTTAAGGCTTATGCCAAATGGATTATGTCCTAGTTGAGCTTAACGATTCGTAGCTCTTAACCGAAACCTACAAATACAATGTGATGATTTTGGTGTTTTTTTATATTTTGGACTTAATGTGGTTTTTTTCGCACTCTTTTTAGTAACCTACAATGACACATGTAGCTAGAAAAAAATCAAATCCTTCTTTATTTGACTAGTGTTAGGTCCTTCACAAAATGGTTAGTAATTTCAAAAATAAATTCACAATATCATAAGAAAATAAAGAATGAAAAATACTTGTAAATCAACTAACTACCATAAAACTTTACAAAAACAAGATTTATTCCCAATTCATCCAAGTGTTTTTAATGAAAATACTAAAATTGCTTTTGATTCCCAAGATCATAATATGTGCAAGGGAAGAGCATATACAAATTTCAGCCTTGCTTTCTTTATTACCGACAAAGGTCTTAAACTAAAATATCAAGCACATGCAAAAAAATGAAGGTTTATTCTCTTAAGCAAAATGAATGGTATTTTTTCTTACTTACTCCCAAGAAGCAAAAGGAATGGTTTAGAGGTGCTTTTGGTTCTCAACATCACACTAGGTGCAAGAGAAGAACATACACAACTCTATTCCAAACTCAATCAAAGTATGAAAACACAATCACTCCTCAAAATCTAACCCAATTTGCTCAAAAAAACCTTTATCAAACCCTAGGACAATTTTGTTAAGAATATTGCTCTAAAATCAATAATTTGACAAAAACAACATCTAAAAACCCTTAAAAATTGATAGAATCATAAAATTGAAGTTCTAAAATTTTGAGAAAATTTTACTTTGATGCACAGGAGCCACTACTAGTGCACAAGTGTTTAGTGTCATGTACAAGCATTCACAATCATGCACAGGTGCTCTCTGTCATCTTTCACACAGTCAATTATGCACATGTGCTTCTAGTGAGGCATGGGCGCTCACAGTCATGCACAGGCACCTTTACTTGTAGATGGTCAAAAATCGAGTTTTAAAGCTTTTTTTTTTTTAAAGTCCAATCTTTAGAATTTCTTGGCAATTTTGGCAGGGCTTCGCCTCCTTATATCCTACAAAAGAATTAAAACACAACTTCTACCGCTAATCTAGTTGAAACAACTTTTAAAAATGGAAATTGATCAAAAACTTTGAAAATTACTCTAAAACTTTGAAATTCATCTAAAACCCCTGAGAAACTAATCCAAAAAGCTTAAAAGTACACTAGAAAGCTTGAAAGAAAACTAGACAAATTTGAAATTAATATAGGAAACTTGAAACTAATCTAAAACTTTGAAATGAAAAACTTTGAAACTAAGTTAAAAAGCTTTAAAATGGAATACAATGGGGTATTATCCCACTAGGCGTGCCAAATGATGACACCCTAAACTTTACAAAGCAAATTGCATGACTAAACAAGGAAAGCTAACACCATTTCCATCCATCTAGCCAAGGTTCTAAGTCTAGGAATGTAACATTAAGATAGAATCTTAAAAGAATGCTTAACTAGTATGAAAAAAATACAAAATCTAACTAAACATGCCTACTAATATGCTTGAATTACCTAACATGGGCCTAAATAGACCTAAGAGGGAAATAAAATGGTTATGGTTGCTACTCCAAACAAGGTGAAATGGCCTCTCCTAATGACTACTTGGTCATTTTGGATATCCATCTACTAACCCTATCAAGGCTTCAGGAAGGATTGAGCTTGGCTATAAATCATATTTATTATATGAGATGCAAATCAAAGCATGGTGTAAAGTATAAAGGAATGAGGTGAACACTTTTTATAGTTTTCCTTTGGGAAAAACTTGTATTTTAGTACATGTGGGACTAAAAGCCCCAAATTAGATTAGGCCTAGCTAATCACAGTTAGTGAATTTCCAAGTGATTAAGAGGTGTGGAGCCTTAATCGACCACTTAAGGTCAACTAGGAGGCTAGGATAATCTTTTGAAGCTTGTTGAGATGTTAAACGCTAATTGTTTGTGGAGGTGAATGGGGTGATTTTAAGTGGTTGGAAGAGGGGTTTAAGAAAATACTCGGGTATATTGACTAAAACAAGGGCAAAATAGGCTTAATTAGCTTATAAACGCTAATTGTTTGTTTTGAATATGATTTTGACTTATGATTCATCGTAAAGTGGCATCCCGAATGTGAAAGAGGTTTGGCGATCAAAAAGTTCTTGTTGTTAACCGATCAAAGTGGCAAGAAACGTTAGTGAATTAGTAAAAAGCACTAATTATAATAGAATTGGGAAGAATAAGAGTGATTTGCATGCGCTTTGGGCAATAAGATTACAAAAATGGAATTTAGGTGTCTACACAATGTAAGGGAAATTTTGGTAAAGGCAAGTGAGAGGAGTCTTTGGATGAATGTTGAGCAACTAGATGAGTGAAATAGGTGGTTTAGTTGTCTAAGAACATGATGGAATGATAATATTATCTTATAAGAGAGGAATAGATTCAAAGGTTCCTAGATTTGAAGATTCTTAGTTGAGGAAACAAACCCAATTGAACTAGTTAGGGAAGAGTTAGACCAAAACAGAGCACTAGAGGAAATTCTTGGGATAGGGATAACACTGAGAGAATGAAGGAATCCTTGAGGAAGACCTCATGATTTTTAATTGCACCCATTGTCCTCATGATGTTTTAGATCCTTCACAGACCTCATGATGACCATTCCCTTGATTATTTGAATCGAGAAAAAAATTACATATGTGTTTTGATTTATTATGTGTTATAAGGAATTGCATGAGTCCATATATTCAAGAAATTTTTTCTACCTTTAGGAGAGTCATGAGCTTTATAAAATATAGTTTTGACACATCTAAAACTCCTACAAATGTTAATAACCAATCAAGAAGACCCCAAAACCTAAACAATGACTATATTCTTTCACAAAATAGATATCAATTGTATAATTTAAACCCTAAAAGCTTTAGGCTAAATGTTGAATCCTAAAAAATACCTATGTACTGACCAGAATTAGAATCTAAAAACTATCTTCTAAACCATGACAGATGGAGCTATGAGACTAGTTCCATAAGGTGCAGAGTGACCCTAACTTCTTATATTTACTAAAATAAATTTAAAGTATAAGTTTTTCTTTTATTAATATTTATATTTACTAAAATAAATTTAAAGTGTAAGTTTTTCTTTTATTAATCTTTATACTAAATATTAATAAAAGAAAAACTTATACTTAAACCATTTATTTTAGTAAATATATCCCTCCCATAAGCATATATGCCACATATAATCAGAACGCAAGAATGTTATGGTGCTCACGTTATAACGCGCCCGAATTTTCTTTGTCACGTAATAACGTCCGAGCCATAACACGAGCACGTTATGGCCAAAATGGCCAAAAAATAGATTTGTGTCCACTTTTTGGCCCCCATTTTGATGCACTTACCCTAAAGGTGTTAGTGATGTTTGTAATCCATATATCTCTAAAAACTTCAGGCATTACCATATCATGTGTACCACCAGAAACTACACCAACACCAATATGTATGAAACTATCTTCTTTGGGTCTAATACATATGCCACCACAAGACCAGGTAAATATGTGGCCTCATGCTAGTACTACCTAGAGGACTCCTATGTCCACCTCCACTAACTTTGGTTTTGAAACCTATCTCGTATGTTGAAAAAGGGTATCGTAAACACACCGAAGCGTGTGTAGTGTGTCAATCTCTATTATCTCCTTTACTTGTTGGATGGGGACTCTAACATGCTGAATAGGAGCATGATGTACACCTAGTTTATCCTATGTAAATCCTTTTCCTCAGCCTTGAAATTGGGATTAGTAAAAATAGTTGTGGATCTCGTTGAGGAAAATTCACAATAGAGTTTCCTCAAAAAGTATAATGGAACCTCATTGTTATTATAAGGTGGTATATAAAATACCATCTACCATCAATCCCGAAAGTTATCTTTTATAAAAAAAAAATGCACCAATGGATTGGAAAGCATTTGTGTGACAAAGGAACCGACAAATTGGTTCTAGTGGTCATGATAATGCACGAATGAAGTCTTTTATAGTTTGTTTTTTTAATTTTGCAATCGATAATTTATTAGTATAATATTCTACAATACTCTTTATAGGTTGTCCATCGATCAATTTGACTTATCATTAATCAAATTCAGCTGAACCAAAAATGACTCTAATGTGTTTGCAAGGGAGGCACACGAGGTTTTTGGAATGGTAATCTCTCATTAATTTAATCGATTCCTCAATTTATAGCTTTTTCTCCACTATATGGTAAATTTAATCCTCTGGACTACCTGGAGGATTTAAAACAATTGTAGGATGGCTATGAGGGTTATGAGGGTTACGAGGATTTGCAAGGTTTTTGGAATGGGAATCCCTCATTAATTTAATCAATTCCTTGATTTAGAGTTGTTTCTCCATTACATGGGTAATTAAATCATCTTGACTACCTGCAATATTTACAACAATTGTAGGAGGGCTAGGAGGGTTAAGAGGGCTATGGAGATTTGTAAGGTTTTGTTCTGGTTATGGAGGAACTGTAAGAATCATAAAAAAATATGTATTTTAATAAAATCTACATTAAAAATATCAAAAAAATACCAAAATTGATTGAAATTAACAGAAAATAATTTTCCCTACCTCTTCTCTTCCACATCATCATTAAATCCATCTTGATGCAACCCTCGAGTGTGATTTACAGATTTTTTTGGAGCAAAGTGGTTGAAGACGAATGCAAATGCATGGTTTGGAGGAAAATACGTATTTGGGGGTAGAAAAGATATGGAGAATGGAATATTTTTTTAATTTAAAGTTTAAGAAATGCATATGTGTCATAGTATGTACGTGTTTTGGTTTGGTAATTACCAAATGAAAACCAACCTCCCCCTAATTCAGTTTTTCATTTGTTCACATGTTTTGGCCACTTTTTGACCCCCCAACTATGTGTGCTTACCCATAATTAGTAGAATTGATCTATGTGATGTATCTTCCTCTATAAAGTTTTTTTAATGCCTATAATTATTGTGACCTTTCTTTCAATAATGTAATGTGGATTTAATTTCTTGAACTTTGATTTTTGGTTTTACAATATTTCCATTTTGATTTATATATTTTAAATTTATGATCTTCCAATATTTCCCTAGGATTTCATCATTAGTCTACCTATTCTAGAGGTTACATTTTTTTACGATTGATCCTCTTATTAGGGGCCCCTTCTAGGGTTTCATATTTGTACTAGTCCTTATTGTCTTCTATGTTTGAATTTTATTCCCTTTAGATGTAGTTTTAGGATGTGTGGTCAGCCTATTAAGCATACCTAACTTTGATAAACTTCTAAGATGAGAAGACGTCCAATGGTTACCATCCCTTCTCCTAATATTAATGATGCAATTATCATTGAAAATGTACCAAATCATGATGATCTTATACACTCTACTGATGTTGATATTTGAAATGACCTTAACCAATCTAAAAGCTATGTAAAGACGTATATTTTTAAAAATAATGGTGTAAAATTGGTACAAGTCCTCCTCTTATCTAATTTTTGTGAATGTCACTAATAAAACCCTCAAAACATTGAACATTTTCTCAAACTCCTCCTTGTAAATGAAACACAAAAAAATATCAATTAGACCAAGTGAAAGATCCATTTTGAGTTCTCAATCCTTGCTCTACATATATATTCCACCTACATCTCATGTGGAAGCTCCTATCCAAGCTCCGCATCCTAGAACTATTGTGTTCACTTCTATCCTAGGTATGGGGGTGCCTCTAGTTAGGAATTAAGTTCCTATATCTATTCCACCTACTTCTACTACTTTTACATCACCTATTATGCATGCACATTGATCTATAAATGCCTCATCTCATGCATGTTCCCTCACGTGGATTGTTTATAATTTACAGGTTTAAAATGTTGCAATTAGAGCAAGGTAGGTATGGGAATTATCATAAAGCATGGATTCACATGATCTACTTCACAATCAATTAGCACCCAAGGTAGATTTCTATGCTTTACCAATGGATGTTTTCACTCATAGTCTTCCTATTTACCAATGTAAACAAGATCTAGAAGAACATCTTCGCTCCTTCAACACAACATGTCTAGTGTATTCCTATAATGATAAGCTCGTCTCTAAGATATTCCTATGATGTATGCCCTACAATGGTTCTATGACATACCTATTCAATCTGTTAGGTCCTATAATCCATTGGCCAATCAACTCTTAGACACATATCAATGAATTGTTGGTGTCGAATCGCAGCACCCCTGGGACTCTGCAACGCACTCGGTTGAAAGTCTCAGTGCGATTGCACAACATGGAGCTTTTCCCAAGTGTGGGACCTCACGAAATCGGAAAAGCTCTCCGGATGAAGGCCGGATCCTATTCCTTTGTTCAGATGCACCAATGAAACGTAGAGGTTTACCCAAAAACTTAATCTAACTACCAAGGAGACAGGGAGAGAGAAATGCATAAAAATAAACCTAAGCTAAGGAGGTGATGCACCGAGGAATGAAGAACATATGTCTTGCCAATAAACACAAACCAATAAAATGTAATGCAAAAGATATGCACAGATGGCCAGATTCATAGTGAAGATCGGAAGGACGCAAATAAACACGTAGAGGGTTGAGAAAACATCCACAGATATGCATTAATTCGCTCCAAGGGGTGATACAACACCGCAAAATGCCAAGAGGCAAGGTGCAGACACAATTTCAAATGGGAAGGTCTCGCTCCACAAATCCACCTGCCAGGGAGAAGAAGGGAGGAGGCACAAAACAAAAATGTCCAACCTTGAGGAAAAGCCCATCCTTTACAATTTATAGAAGGGAAAGAGATGGAGAAGTGAGAAAATCGAGATTTGCCCAACCACCTCCAAAACTGCGCCTAACTCCATTCATCATGGCGGTAGGTAAGAACCTCAACGACCAAAAATGGCGAACTGTCATATTTCCCGCGTCAGGCCCGTTCTGGTCGGGTTCGGGACTCTCTTCTGCATCCGCATCGGGCTTGGAGGACACCGCGGCATGTGTTTGATGTTCGTGCTTTCCCGAAACCCGCATCCACCGCTATTACCAAATTTCCTTTGTTTTCGGGTTCGGGGGTGTAACTTGCATATGCATCGGGTTTGGGAGGTGGCGCAACATGTTTTCCCCCATGCTTTTCCGACTTGTTCGCCCGACCCGGAAACCCGATTTCCCCTTGCTGTCGGGTTTTGCGACCCTTCCGACATGTTGTTCCTGTCGGGTTTTCTGTTTCCTCCGACATGTATTCATTTCCCTTTGTGTCGGGTTTGAGAGGTCCTCCGACATGTTCCCCTGACTTGCTCGCCCGACCTGCTTTCCGACTTAGAAACCCGATCTCCCTTGTATTTACCCGGGGAAAAATATACAACAATTTGGCGACTCACGGGGTTACCTGCCTGCTAGGTAGAAGATCAATGGCCTTCTAGCGATCCATTGGGCATGGAGTCATAAGCAATAACCTGAAATCGACCTGATACCGCAACTCCTTCTCCGAGAATGCGCTGAACCGTAGAAAACCAACCCAGGAGCAACAAAACCTGTGCCAAAGCACTTAGGGAAATTGAAACCTAACTACAACAAAACAATGTGCACACGCACTTAGGGAATTGAAATCTAGGCTAATATTTACAAGGGTAAAAATTTTTCTTTTCAAAGAAGAATGTTTAATATATAGATTCCGCTGACCTGAATCGGGAGTTCTTCTCCGTCCAATGTAGACAATGGAAGGCATTGTTATTCTTACATTCCGTGACCATGTAGGGGCCACTCCAAATGGCATCAAATTTGGAATGCCTTCCCTGTTTTGCCCGACCGCATCCCATTTCGTAACTAAGTCCCCTTCCGAGAAGGTCCTTGCTCTTTGCTTTCTTATCAAACCATCTTTTCACTAAGGCCCGATATTTCTCAATTGCTTGAGCCGCATGCTCTCTAATTTCTTCCAATTCCATCAACTCTGCATACCTAGCCTCCATTGGTTTGAACTCACCAACTCCAATCGCTTCATGAACTCCAATGCAGGGGGCTTCTAATGATACAGCAACACCGCTCTTTTCCATAGACCAACTTGTAAGGGAATTCCCGTAGACCTCTTTGGTGTTATCCCGTCACCCCACAATGCTGATTTTAGCCTCGGTATGCCATGTTCTTTGATTTTCATCAAGAGTCCTCCTGATGATTCTTAGCAAATTTTTGTTCGTGGACTCTGTCGTCGTCCATTACCCCGCGGGTAATAATTTGAAGAGGTGCTCAAATAGATTCCATTCTTGATAGCCCATTCTCGTAATCCCGAACCTATAAATGCCAATGCATTGTCTCGATATGATAGTGGCCGCACACCGAACTCGGTCACTATTCCTTCATAAAATTCTAGTATGTTAGACTCATTTGCTTTTTGAGCACGCCGCCGGTCCACTTGGTGAAATAGTCCATTGCCGTGAGAATCCACTTGTGGCCTTGGCTTGAGTTTGGGTTGATGACCCCGACGAAGTCCAATCCCATTGCATAAATGGTTGGTCAACCAAAATTGGGTGCAATGGAAGTGCCTGCTAGTATTTCTTTGCTCGTGAAGAGTGCACATTTCTTGCACTTTCTTATCCATATATAAGCAATCACCGAACACCGTGGGCCAATAATACCTCGCTTTCATTATCTTGAGAGTCATACTCTAAGTGGGGCGAAATGTCCACCAGAATCTCCATTGTGAAAATCTCGTAACACCCTCTCAATTTGACCTGTCCCAATGCACCTCAATAGAACTCCATTGACGTCCCTTTTGAACAAAACACCATCAACAAGCACATATGGAATGGCCTGTAATCTAAAGTATCTCCTCTTTGCTTTGCTCATTTCTGGAGGGCATAGGCCTGTCTGTAGGAAGTGTATCATATCCTGAGTCCAACAAGGAGTAGGCACATCATCATTTTCATGTTCTTGACCATCCTGTAGTACCAAGGCAGTCTCTTCTTCATCACCTGCTTCAACTTGTTGACTCAAGGCTAGCTGCTCACATAGTCCCTTCCCACGTACTAGTTTGGTGACCTTGATCTCAATGTCATATTCCATGACACGAGTTATCCATCCTGCACGTTTCTCATTCAGATCCTTGTTTAGAAGGAAGTCCTTGACTCCCGCATGGGAGACCATCAATTGGATCTTGTTGTTCGAGACTAGGTGCTTGAATTTCTTTAAACTCCTGATCACTGCAAGGACATGCTTTTCAATGAAAGAGTATCTAGTTTCATATTCCTCCAAGCCTCGATCAAGAAAGCAATCGGTTGCTCTAATCCTCCTTTGTTCTCGTTGTACAGATCGCGTAAATCGCGTCCCCACCACCAAAGGCATATAAAGACGAAGTCCTTGGAGAAGTCTCGGATCGACGAGAGTGGGGCTTGAGATATAGCCTCTTTTATTGCCTCAAAACTTGCCTTGCCTTCGAGATGTCTTCTTAAATGCCATGCTCTTCTTTAACATCATCGTTATTGGCTTTACGAGAGCTACAAAGTTTGGAACAAACTGCATGATGAAATTGATCCTTCCTAAGAAGCTTTCAAGGGCCCTCTGTGACTGGGCAAAGGGCAATGCTCAACCGCTTCAACTCTTTCTCGGGTCAATCGTCAACCCCTCCTTTCAAAACAATATGGCCTAGAAGTTTTCCTCGTGAGCCAAGAATATGCATTTTTGGGATTCAATGATACCCCAAATCTTCTACACCTCGAAATACCTACCTTAGATGAAAAGGTGATCCACCGCATTTTTGAGAATACAAAGTGATGTCGCCAAGATATATTAGAACTATTTTATTGATCAACCCCTTAAATGCCATATCCATTGCCCTTTGGAAGGTGGCTCCAGATTTGATAGGCCAAATGGCATCTTCTCAGTAGGCATATGTGCCCCATTTGGTGGTGAAATTCGTCTTGAAACTGGTCATCCTCTTTCACCATCACTCGATTATACCCCGAGTAGCCATCTAGGAGAGAGAATCTCTCTGAACCGGATACTACTTGCAATATTTGTTCCATTGAAGGGAGTGGGTAATGATCTTTGAGAGATGCCCTGTTGAGGTCTCGGAAGTCCACACATAACCTAATTTCTCCGCTCTTCTTCCTGACCGGAACCAAGTTCGCAACCCAGCTTGAGTGCTTGATCGAGAATATAATGCTTGCCTCTATTAGCTTGTTTAGCTCTTTCTTCATTAGAGGCTCAATGTGAGGGTTGACTGGTCTCTGCTTCTGTCTAATGGGCTTAGCATCCGGATCCAATTCTATGGTATGTTGTGCCAAATTTGGATCGAATCCTCTTAAGTCTTCATAGCTCCAAGCGAAGACATCTGGAAATTCTTGGCAAAGCTGTATGAAATCTGATTTCTCCTGCTTAGTGGCCACTTTACCAATTTGAAGTGTTTTGTTTTCCCCAACCAGAATTGGCTCTGAATCTTCTCTCTTGACCTGTATGTTAGCCTTTTCCTTACGGAACTGGTCGTTAGGGTTGAAGATAGACTCCAACGTTACTAAACCCTTGGGAAGCTTGTTTGTTCGCAGCTGCACTACTTGATCCCCGTACTGCTGCTCTAGCCTATCCTGATTTCTAGCTGAGAATTCAGCTTCTTCTTGCAAGAAATTGACGATCTGTTGATCGTTCTCAAACACCTGCCAGCTTGTGTTGTTATCTAGAACTGCTGGCCTCACAACCACATGGATGTGTGGCTGCATTTTTTCTCTTCTGATGCTGTTAACCACATCAAACGTTGCTCCAACTGCTGCGAGCCTATCCGCGGCCTCATTTTTCTTCCTGGGTATGGATACAATGTTGAAAGCTTCGAAATCCTCAATGAGGTCCCATACCCTATTCTTGTAGCTCCTTAGCAGGTCATTCTTTGTAGCATGTTGTCCCCTAACTTGGTTGACAATCAACTCACTATCTCCAAACACCTGCAAGTTCTTTATGCCCCTTTTCCTGGCCCAATGGATTCCATGAATCAAGGCCTCATATTCAGCCGTGTTGTTTGAACAAGAAAACTGGAAACGAAAAGCTGAATAATACTTGATGTCTTGTGGCGAAATCAACATTGCACCACCTCCAGCACCTTGTCTGCTTCTCGAACCATCGAAGAATAATTTCCAAACTTTGCTTTCATCTCTTTGTTCAGGCTGAATGATGTCGGGAATGGGTGAATTCTCTTCGTGTATACAATACACGCCCAATTCGGATTCTTCAATTTCCTTATAGGGGTCAAATTCATGACTTTTGTTTGCCCATTCATCCAAAGTTAAATCAAGAATTCCCTCGACCTTAGTACCTGCTTCGAGATCACTTGAATACTCCTCCTGACCAAAGGCTGAGCAATTTGCATTGATAGGATTTGGTACATGAGGCTTAATATGGAAATTGGCAATTGATTCTGATCTGATTGTTGCTTTGGCCCCGTACCTTGTTCTTAAAATCATGTGCGACCAATCTGCAGATAAATATCCACCAATTTTTGCAGTGAAGTCTCTTGATAAACACAACGCGAAGAGTGGTGGGAGGTCAATTCTGAGATACATCTTGCAGATCGTAACATTAGGACATGAATGTAGTGTTAGGCTTAACCCTCGATGACCCCAACTGCTCCCCGCTGTTCCATCTAGTTGTACATTTACCCTTTCAAAGATCGGCTCATACTTCAAACCCAGCTTGATCCGCTATTTGCTTCGGCATCACTGAACTACTTGCTCTTGAATCTATCATGCAGTTGTGTACCAAGTGGTTTCCAACAATCAATGAAACATAGAATGGTGGAGGCTTCAAATTTTTCCTTGTCTGGCCCCCATCATGTTGCACTGCATTAGTGAGAACTTTCCGTGTCCCTCGGCTTCGATACATTTGTGGCAGAGACATCAATTAGCCAGCCATGCAGCCTGCAATAAATCTGTTGCCCCGGGATCGCAAGTGATTCCCACATGGAAATGTTCACATGTGTCTTCTTCATTTGATCGATGATGTTGAAGGGGGATGAACTGTCTTTTTGCTGCCCCTTACTTGGTGCAACCTTTTCTGGAGCTTGAACAGGCGCATGTGTTGCTACAACCGGTACCTTAGACTGATTTTGCACATTTGGAGCTATGTTTGGTCTGCTGACCCCCTGTTGTGTAAGAGTGGGTTGAGAAACAACTGGATTGGGCGGTTGTTCCTCTACTATGCCTCTTTTCTTTGACCGTGTGTTGGCATTCACGCCTTGAAAAGGCTGTTGGTTAACTCCATATAAGTCTTCCGTTTGCCAATCGCCAATGTGGTTTCGTCTGAGGTCCTTCTTGTTGTGTTTTTCCGCCGATTCCTGTTGGCTTGGTTCTTGAGGAACACCAATGGTTTGCACCATCAAGGCCTGATTCAATGCACCATTGAAACATGCTGACTGATTATGAGGGAGATTGCATGGGTAACACCAGTCGTACTCCTGTGCCATGTTATTTTGTATCGGGACCAAGGCTCTTGAGGACGTCACTGTATTTGGATCATACGGCCGAAATGGCCTGGCAGCTTGAGGTTGTCCTTGGTTCTGGCTTTGATTTACAGCCTGAGGTGGTGGTGGTCTATTCTGTTGGTATGAGGGCCTAGCCTGGTACTGCGCTTGAGGCTGATATGGTCTGGCACTTTGAGCTTGCTGTCTTTTGATAGTCACTAGCTCGTTTCCAAGGTTCTGCAGTTGTTTCATGACCTCCTGTAATTCCTTTGAAGTATTTGAAGATGTGGATGCCTCATTATTGCTTTGATTTCTAGGAGTTGGAATGGGATTCAACTCGGGTGCTTGACTGGTTGTAGGATTTCCCATATCTGGATAGAGAGGCATTGGCGGCCTTGGTGCAAGCTTTCCGGCTTGGATCAAACAGTTCTCTGCTCTGATTGCTGTGTCATAGACCCTGGCAGCGTTGTCCCTCCCATTGATTGGATCATCATGGCTATGTCTAAATTTATAGCCTTTAAGAAATAAAGGAATGCTCCTTCGGCAGTTGGCCTAACAGCTATTGGAATCCTGTCCCATGTCCGTTGGAACCTGAAGTTGAAATCTGCCATTTGTTCGTTAGGAGCCCTTTTGATTGTTGTCAGTTGTTCTAATAAGGACAAATTGTCCGCCCTCTCCCCGAATTGGCTACAAAGAGCTGAACAAAGTTGGTCCCAATTCGTAATGGACCCTGCTGCAAGGCTCCTAAACCATTGTAAGGCCTTACCTTTGAAAGATGAAGCCAACAACTTAACTACAACATCCATTTCATTTATTTCGTGGATTGCACATACATTAGCAATATCCTGGATGTGATCAATAGGAGTAGTATGGTTTTCTCCTATGAAATAGGGGATATTCTTTAGCGCTGCAACTGGAATTTGGTTCTGAGCATTTAGGGCAAGTGGACTACTGCCCGTGAAATTGACAAAAGGATTTGGTGGTAGATGCGCCATTATGATTGGCCTAAGAACCCTGGTTGATGCGAGAAAAGGCCTACCAGGTGGAGGTGTAGACAAGGTCCTGTTAGGTGGAGATGGTGATCTTTGTGATCTTCTTCCTCTCCTTCCCCAACCTGGTGAAAGTTGCAAGTGGACAAATAGCCCTTCTTCTCGAGTATAAGACCTTGTTTGAATTCTTCTCATGTGCCTGGGCAACTTGTGCTGCTACACCACTGAACTCTATCCCTTCGGAGTCGCCAGATGTGCTAGATAACAAGCCTCTAGAAGGCTGGATTTTGCCAAGTTACACACCAAACTTGACGGTATTGAAAAAATAATTTAAACTTTGAAGGACCCAGAGGAGACAATCTTCAATTCGGAATTCGGGCCTTGTTGTGCAGCTGCGGATTCCGAAAAGTGCAGGCGGAACTCAGGTCATGCGATGCAACCCACAAAACCCGAATTGCTATGTGTCGGAACTTGGAACATGTCCGACATCCCTCAAAACCCGAAAGGCTGTTTTGATGTTTTCGGATCCCGAAATCCCGAAATCACTGCAAACCCGAAATTTTGGAAATCAAAATACCAAAAAACTAAAAATACCCTTTTGAAGATTTCCCTCTGATCTACCAACTGGTGAAATTTTAACTTGTTCTGAGCGAGAAAAACCCTTGAAAATTGATTTCGGAGTTCAGGCTAGGAGGTGCAAAATCTGAAATTTGTAAAACTGCGATTTTCTCAGTCCGAAACTCACGAAAACTCCTTCGAAACTTGATGGAATGACCTCTTGGTCCCACCGGGCGTGCCAAAACTGTTGGTGTCGAATCGCAGCACCCCTGGGACTCTGCAACGCACTCGGTTGAAAGTCTCAGTGCGATTGCACAACATGGAGCTTTTCCCAAGTGTGGGACCTCGTGAAATCGGAAAAGCTCTCCGGATGAAGGCCGGCTCCTATTCCTCTGTTCAGATGCACCAATGAAACGCAGAGGTTTACCCAAAAACCTAATCTAACTACCAAGGAGACAGGGAGAGAGAAATGCATAAAAATAAACCTAAGCTAAGGAGGTGATGCACCGAGGAATGAAGAACATATGTCTTGCCAATAAACACAAACCAATAAAATGTAATGCAAAAGATATGCACAGATGGCCAGATTCACAGTGAAGATCGGAAGGACGCAAATAAACACGTAGAGGGTTGAGAAAACATCCACAGATATGCATTAATTCGCTCCAAGGGGTGATACAACACTGCAAAATGCCAAGAGGCAAGGTTGCATTACAATTTCAAATGGGAAGGTCCTTGCTCCACAAATCCACCTGCCAGGGAGAAGAAGGGAGGAGGCACAAAACAAAAATGTCCAACCTTGAGGAAAAGCCCATCCTTTACAATTTATAGAAGGGAAAGAGATGGAGAAGTGAGAAAATCGAGATTTGCCCAACCACCTCCAAAACTGCGCCTAACTCCATCCATCATGGCGGTACGTAAGAACCTCAACGACCAAAAAATGGCGAACTGTCATATTTCCCAGGCCCGTTCTGGTCGGGTTCGGGACTCTCTTCTGCATCCGCATCGGGCTTGGAGGACACCGCGGCATGTGTTTGATGTTCGTGCTTTCCCGAAACCCGCACCCGCCGCTATTACCAAATTTCCTTTGTTTCCGGGTTCGGGGGTGTAACTTGCATATGCATCGGGCTTGGGAGGTGGCGCAACATGTTTTCCCTCCATGCTTTTCCGACTTGTTCGCCCGACCCGGAAACCCGATTTCCCTTGCGTCAGTTTTGCGACCCTTCCGACATGTTGTTCCTGTCGGGTTTTCTGTTTCCTCCGACATGTATTCATTTCCCTTTGTGTCGGGTTTGAGAGGTCCTCCGACATGTTCCCCTGACTTGCTCGCCCGACCTCTTTGCTCCGACTTAGAAACCCAATCTCCTTGTATTTACCTGTGGGGAAAAATATACAACATGAATATTGATGAGAAACTCTCCTATGCTCGAATGTTAAAAGTTAAAAATACTAATGAGATTTTTACTACCTATGTGTTGTCTACAAGATGATGATTACTAAGATGAACAATTCATACATATTTTACTTGCTCCCTTACAATAATCTATTATGTTTTTAAAAATTTCAATCCTTTCATGAATTATGTCATGCCCTCAAGGATCGAGAATTCAAACTTATATCTATGAACAAGTTTAAAGATGATCCAATGCACAATCTATGCCTCATACAAAGTTTGAAGGAAAACAAGGTTTTAAAGCTAAATCTAATGATCACAAGACTAAATCAAAGTAATGATCAATGTTATATCTTCACCAGCTAAGATTCAATTACAAACCCCTCTTAGGTGGAAATTTACACAACCGCCTTCGCCACCACATATTATAGTTAGATGAAAACTTGACAATAACCTCATGGATCTACCTTCTTCTATGGAGGTTAATCCGAGTAAGACTAAATATAGATAATTTAATGCTAATGTGCAATTTGACTATCACCATTATATTGATCATTCTAGAAATTGATGTTACATGCTTAAAAATTCATTCAATACCGCATCAATAATCAAACTATTGAATTTGAAACCAATCAAGGGGAATCTAGACCACCATTCAATGAAAATGTAAAGATTAAAATATTCAATGACCCATTACCTTAACATTCAAAAAATCTGAAGGTAATCTTAAGGTTCATCATGCCTACAATGCGCGTCCCCCGATTCTTATAGCCATCCATTGGATTTCATTACTAAAACTATCACTATCACTACTAGTCCACCTCCAAGACCTACTATTGCATTCAAGGAAAATGAAATTTTCGTTGATTCTTCAAGAGCAAGGAACTATCTATTTGATGTTATATTAATCAATAACTCATCTAGAATGTTTAGATTGACAATAGTTGGGACAATCTATGTACTACAACATTATTTAAATCTTTGGAGTTACTTATGAAAAACATTTATAGCCTACTTCTCATGTTGTTATGGACTTATTGGACATATGACATTACCCATTCAAGTGGAGATAACTAGCATCTCTATACCTTTCTTTGTTCTTTAACGCATTGGGACATGTGATAGTACACATACACATAAATGTCTTTGTATGTACATATACATATACACACACATAAATTTCTTTTTGTGAACCATAATTTTTAGAGTGAGAGAAAGAGCGGTGATTAGGGATTTGATGTGGCGGTGGTCGTAACAGTATGTGACCCTTCCCAACACTTGTGAGTTGTATCTCGCCCGTACATCATACTAATGATGACTTCTAACTTTGTGATCTTAGGCCTTTCCTCTAAAAATCAATTTTAGCTAATTAAGATTCTAGCAAAAGTCATGGTCTGTGCTAATAATGCGAAGAAATTTTTTATTTGTGCGAAATATTGGTACATATTAAAGCAATTGAAGAAGAGCCTATTATCACCTCTCCGAACACAATGAGATTGACGAAGAAATAGTTGCCTTAATAAATCAAGGTTTAATTTACAAGTTTTTAGGTCGAGGTCCTCGTAAAAAGAATTATGCACCTAGGTAATGAGAGCAATGGAAATTGAAAGATTGATCTCGAAATTTGCATTGGCTCACAAGAGTTTTTCATTATTTTTTCAAATAAAAAGGACAAAGCTAATCTATTTGAACTTTGATTTTGATTCTTCATAATATTAAGGGTGTTTATGACAAGTTATGGAGCCCACTTTCAACTTCTCTTAAGAGAATACAAGGGTTGTTCAATTTAAATAAAACTTTGACTCCAAATGTGAGCAAACACAAATTTGTGAATTCAAGAAAAAATAAAGAACATTATTCTCCCTATTAATAAAAATTAAAAAACTCCGTGTGATTTTAGGCTCATAAGAGAAAGAGCCTTTTTAATTAAAAAAACATAGAATCATTGGAAGCCCTAAGGGTTGTTGCCATTAATCAATCCAATGTAATTGCTTAAACGTATAACAGGATCTTCATAAACTCAACAATGCACATGTCTTGTATTGATGTAAGAGCAAAACTCCATTACAATATTCTTGTATCGAACTAGCCAAACACATAAATGCTTTATAGAACAAAATCTTATAGACCCCTAAGACCTTAGACAGAAAATCTATCTAAAAACCCGATGTAGTGAATGAGTCTCTACATCTCCTTATATAGGAAAAGAGAGAGGCTTTTCACCGGATTAAGGGATAACCTAAAGACCGAGAACCGGTAACCTAAGTCACCAAAAGATTCCCACTAAGAAGGATGAGCACATGCCACCCATCATAACACCTTTTACAAGTGGGGAGGTCCACAACTTTACATAAAGTAAAGTCATATCACTCTTTTACAAGGATGACAACAAGCCTGTCATCATAGCTTTACGGACTATATCGAATGTTGGGTCCAGTGTCATCATCAGATGAACTGGATGATTCCTCTCATTCTTTTCATTCTGTGAAGTAGATGTCTCATGTGTTCCTTTTATACCATAATCTAGATAAGGATCTAGATCCATCGTTATCTCTTTGAAGATGCCTTCTTGTTGGGAGCAGTGCGATCAGAATCCAGAGAAAATGTCACAGTGCGGGAGGAGTTACATTCATTGTGTGATGAATAAAAATATTTCACCACAGTTGTCCATTTGGATTGGTATGATGTCCCTGCATAGGATTAGTTCTGACATAATAGCACATTTTAACATACCAAGGGATTTTACAGTTTATCAAAATATTTCTAATAGTGTCACAATGACATTGATTAGTGGGCTGTCAGAAATCTTGGTAGGTAGAAATTTAGACAAAAAATATTTGAAATGGTTAGCAATATACTGCCTATCACTGTGGAAGTGTTGGGACGATTCCACACATCATTTTCTAAAGGATGACCTTCAGGCCATAGTCTGGAAAACTCAAACCTCCATAGAGTATTTAGTCTGGGAACCAATTTTCGAGGCGTCGTCCTTCAACTAGGATTTCATCAGGTGGAGGTTCAACATATATGAAGTGTCTCCACTACCAGTGGAGAGTGCAAAATACCATGGCTTCATGCCGGAATGAAATTCGATGGTAGGAATTTCGGATCCACGAATCTCGCAGCTACCTCAGATGTCTGATAAGGGGATACAGAGATGATTCCCTTGAGACAGGAGTATGTGTTGTGCTTCACATGACATCTGGTTGTCATTTCTTTCTAGAGACTTCAAATAATTTTGACAAGTTGAAACATTCCATATAGGTTCAACAAATTCATGAAATACCTGAGTGACATTCACATGTTTGGTATGAGTGAGTTCTCTCTTGGCAAAGTCAACAAGAGCATTATTTTTCCAGAGATATGTTCGACATCGAACTCATATCCATCAAACCATTGTGCCCATCTCTGGAGACGACCATAGGTAGTCTTATTGGTTGATCACCTTTATAAAGTCTACCTTTGAAATGTTCAAGTCAGTTCGGAGAAGAAATTTCTCATGTTGTAGGAAGAACAAGAAAGCTTGGATAGCTTTCTTTGCAGCAAGTATTTCTTTATGACTGGAGTGATATTTAAGCTCTGGCCCTTTAAAAGAACCTGAAGCATATTTATATTTTTTTAGTATCATTCTCCATCCTTTCTTTGAGTACTGCTCCCCAGTGCTCATCTGAAGCGTCTGTCTCAACAATTTTAAGACCAGTCCCTGGAAGGGACATAGGAGGAAGAGTTAAAAATCTTCTTGATTCTCTGACAAACTTTAGTCATATCCAATTCCAATCCGGAGCATTAGAGCGGAGCCTCTTATGAGCAAAGAGTACTGCCGGTGAAAGCAACATTTTTATAAAATCCTGCAATATAATTTACACAACCTAGAAATCTCTGAAGTTGTGTTTTATCAGTGATTTCATCAGGAAACAGACTAATTTTGGAGACTATATGATCTTGCATCAAAATAGTTCCATCCTTAAGAGTGATGCCTAGGAACTGGACAGAATCTTTGAATGTCTCCATCTTTGTAGGGCTGAGACAAAGTCCATTGGCATAAACAACTTGATAAAATTGCTCAAGATGCTCTAAATGATCTTTTATTTTGAGAAAAGATCAAAATATCATCAATATAAACAATTAGAAATTTATCAAGGTGACCAAAGATTTGATCCATCTTCTTTTGAAAAATGGAGGGTGTAGTTTTAAGACCAAAAGGTAAAACCTTCCATTCATACTGACCACCTGGAATACTGAAGGTTGTCTTATAAGTATCTTCTTTGTTTAAGAAGATTTGCCAAAACCAGATTTAAGGTCAAACTTGCTATAAATCTTACTACCAAAGTGATGTGGGCCAACAAATAATCTCTGCTTGGAATGGGATGTTGGACAGGCAAGTATATATTTATTAAGTGGCTTATAATTAACCACTAACCTCTTCTTGCCACGAACTATCTCACTTCGTTTATTCACATAAAAAGCAGGGCAAGTCCAAGGGGACTTGGAAGGCTGGATAAATCCTCCTTTGAGCAGATTGTTTATCTCTGCCTGGCATTCAGCTTTTTCAGAGGGAGGCATCCCTATGTGATGAGCTTTAAATTTTGGAGAAGTGGTAGTTTGGAATTCTAACTAACAAAAATGCTTTTTCCGATGGATAAAGGCATGGGGATTATCAGATGTGCAGTCAGTCTTTATCTTATTGATGATTGCATCAATGGAAGAGGTATTAAGAGAAATAGACTTATGCAGCCAGTCAAGATTGGAAGTTTTATGGGGCTTAGGTGCAGAAGGCACAATAGACTGGTAAGTCTGAAGTCTTGGTATGGATCCTTGAGGAAAACGGATCTCATCTTGACTAATAGTATAAGGCATGCAATTATTGAGATTATCTGAACCAAGAAGCATATCATAATGCAGAAGATCAAACTGGTGTACCTTGAAGGTAGTCTGCATTTGTCCTAGCTTTGACAGTATGAAGGCAGAACAAGGAGAGAACACTTTCTTAGAATCAAAACTAATTTGAAGGGGTTCGTGTCCCAACAATCTCTAGGAATAGCATTAGCTTTTAACAAACTGATTTCAGCACCAGTGTCTATCATAAAGCATCTAGAGAATATGGTTTAATGTTGGAGATGCAGGATCGAATCTTGCAGAAAGGATTGCAGGAGGTTTTACACGTTATTTACCTCTGCTTCATGTTCTACTTCATATTGATCATAGGCTTTTCCATGATTAGCCTATCGATTGCTTCTTCACAAGATCTGGATTAGGAGTTGATTCTTCTTAGAGCAATGTCCGGAATTCTTCTGTAGCTTTTTGGATTGCTCTTTCAAGAAGAGAAAGACGTTGTTGTCGCCAGATTCTTTGCTCCGGTGTTCCAAAACCAGGAACTAAAGTTGTAAGTGCTTTAGGACTTGGGGCCTTTGGTACTTTGGATTCTTCTTCTTTAGGGAATAGGAAGGGAAAATGCCAGCAGAAAATGTCCAGTGGTCGATGGTTTGTAAGATCCACGACCACGACTAGAAGAAGGATGATCTCGTCCATGACCTCTACCAGGGGAAAGAGAAAAATGATACGGATCATTTTGAGGTGTGGCTGGAGCACGTTGAGCAAGGCGCAAATATTCAGCATTCTCCTGTTGGATCTTAGCTTCAAGCTTGATCTGAAGATCATGGAGCTGAGATTAGAGCGAATAGTGGCGATGAACCATATGAGGAGGGCATTCAGCAAGTTCACGCTTCACACGATCCAACTTTTGTTTAAGAACAATGGAGCTAGGAGGAATGAACGGGTGTTCATAGGAGCTTTGAATCATGTTGTAATGAAATGTCAAAGAATGAGTCATAACCAATATCAGAATCTGAATAGTTGCCTTCAAAAGATGACTCAATAATTTGGTTATTTATGAATCGTGAGTTCGAATATTCAATATCGATATATAACTTTCATCATCAGATATAAAGACATAATCATCTCAAGATGATGCTCTGTACAAAATTCACTTTGACCTTTGCTTTGGCCTCTTTGTCCCTTTTGGGGACGGTTTTAGCCGCTATAATGATTTCCCTTACAAATAAAACATTCAATAGATTTGTTTTTGGGGAAATATTTCTTTCTTCTGAAAAAATTTCTTCTAGGCTTGTCAGATGGTGAGACATACAATCAAGACACTTCTTTTTACCTTTGAACTTCTTCTTGAACCTTTTGTGCTTGGGGTATTTTGTGGAGAACATCCAAACTGATTTTGGACCTGAAGTTTACAAAACTTAACCCCTAAAGCTTTTTCAGCTTTCAAGGCTTCTTTTTTATGTTTCTTTTCAAGACAAAGGCGCTTATTAGTCTCATTGATAATTTGATTGATGCGACCAAAAGTTATATCTGCTTCTGAAAGCCCATGCATAGCTTTTTTATATTCATCAGCAAAATATTGTGGATAAGATTCCACATCGGAGCTTCATAGTGGAATCAAAGGGCATACCTGTATTATAGAACAACTTCTGCATGTAGCACTGATATTCAGGTACTTTTGTCATGTCACAGAGTTGTGCTCTTAGGAATTCAGTGATGTTGAGCCGCTTTTCATCACTAATGGTGCCAATGAATTCAAAGCAATAATGGCAGCAGTTAGACTGGCAGTTCCTCCACCAGTTCGATCATTTCCTTGTCCTTCACCATTAATAATGGTGTCTTTCTGTTGCTCAGGGATGGCATCCCACCATTCTTTTAGGATACCTACAAATCCATTAGTAATAATACTTGCAACATCTTTATCATGTTTGTTGAATTGCAGGACTTGGGTATTGGCCCAACCTATCATACCATGTAGCATCTCCTTAATTTCTTCAGGAGATTTACATTCAATCTTATAATAATTTGGCTGGAAATTCTGGGTACGCATTGTAGAATGAAGAGGTGGTGCAGAGCTATCATGCATACCTTCATCCATGACACTTTCGGCTTCTTCAAAGCTGTGAGCCGTGCCATACCTATCTTCTTCTCCTTACTAAGAGGAGACTTCATTGCAGCAACTTGAGCCCAAGTAATTGCTTTTGACCAATCAGGATTAGAACTTTGGGAACTTGAAGAGATGTTGCTTTTATCAGACTGTGAGCTTTCTAATTTATTAACAACACTTGTGAGAGCAGGAAAATTCTGCTCAAGCTCAAAGACTGAAAAACAAAGATTATTTACCTTATCATTGACATTCTGAATACTGTCAATGACTTTCTTTTCTATTCCTTCAGAGACAACATGTATAGATTGTTGGATATGTGACTGAAGGCTATTGCTGACTTGATCTGGAACTTTTTGCAAGGTAGTAGACATCTACCTGGACATTGGAAGACAGACTATCTACCTTCTTATTTAGCAAAATAATAGCAGAGTGAATATCTCCCCGTTGATGAAGCTCAATAGCTTTCAGAGTATCTTGCATATGCTTGAGATTTTCATTATGAGAGAGGAGATGGTCATTAATGACCTTGGTGGCCTTGTTGTTCCAATTTAGCATGCGGGCAGACTCAGACTGTTCTATTTTAGAATCTAACTGACATTGATACCAATATTGTCGACGTTGTTGTCGATCATCAGTATAGACTTCAAAATCTTTAGCATGAGGGAAGTCTGTGTTGTCAGTTTGTGAGGAGGTAGCCTCCTTAGAATCCATAGAGATTTTGGCTCTTCTAAGCAAAGACTTAGCCTGATTTAAAGTCTGATAATAAGTAGACTGGGAACAACTATTTGTGTTTATATGGGGGCCATTCTTTGGAATATATTTTTGTTGGACTAAAACTTGGCAGTGTTCACACCAGAGACGTCAGTATTGGGATCATGAACTAAAGATGGATGGCTACACTTAGGAATATCTTCTTCATGACTCTTCTCTTTATCAGACAAGAAAGACTGAGTAGAGGAAGAGGTAGATAAGCGAGGCTTGACAGAGCTAGATTTCCTAAAGGATATAGTAGCTTTTCCTTTTTCTTCAATAACCTTGGAGGCAGACTGGACTGACGAGGTAGTGTTAGAGACACACTTTGTAGAGATAGTCCATTCTCGAGGTACTCTGATCTTGTCCCAAGTAACAACTTTTGGTTCAATTTTTTGAGCAGTTAAACTAGTATGCATTACGACACTGCTTCCCTTAGAGGGACCATGTTTAATAGCAAGATGTGTTGTATTTGTTAATCGGAAAATGATCCGATAGAAAATAGCTAAAGGGGATGACCCTGGCTTCATATTAAGACCTGTGGTTTGCAGATGGAGCTTTAAAACTTGATCTAACAAATTGTCGGTTTGTATGGACACAGGATAATTTGGGAATACATTAAAATGTATGGGTCCATTATCGAGGTGGGCCTGCAGCGTGCCTAGTAGACAATCTTTAAAGCTCTCATGTCGGGTATCTAACAAACAGACATAAGACTGAAGCATTTAATCCTTGTCTAAACAAAGGAGTTATACCTATCTAAACACAACCAATATGAACAAATTTATAGACAGATTGCTTTTTCAAATACTGTAAATCGCTAGGAGATATCAAAGGGATATCATACTCAGATTTTGCAGAAGTTTTTACTTGAATACATGACTCTCTAGATCTAATAGAGGTACTAGCAATTAAATGAAATGCTTTGGATTTCTGATAAACTTCATTATAAGGAAGTTTAGGGAGCTTCCAACCTGGCAAAGGATTTTCTTCCTCCGTGATGTGCATTTCGTCATTGACAGGAATCAGATCTAAAAGATTCACAAAAGCATCATCACGATCATCAGCTTGCGTTCCAGAAGTCGATGCAACCCATTCTTCAGTATCCATTTTGCCTTGAAATTCATCTGTCCTACACCGCGTCTTACAAGAGTGTATTTGACCACAACACGCCTCACCCGGGCAACAAAAGTCCTTTTCAGATTGCATCGCGCGTCTTACGGGATTCAGAGAAACGGAAGAACGCAAATGAAATGAAGAATAAGATGAATCTAAGCTAGAAAACAAGAATAACAACCAACTCTGATACCAATTGCTTAAACGTATAACAGATCTTCATAAACTCAACAATGCACATGCTCAGTATTGATGTAAGAGCAAAACTCCATTACAATATTCTTGTATTCGAACTAGCCAAACACGTAAATACTTTATAGAACGAAATCTTACAGCCCCCTAAGACCTTAGACAGAAACTCTATCCAAAACCCGATGTAGTGAATGAGTCTCTACATCTCCTTATATAGGAAAAGAGAGAGGCTTTTCACCGGATTAAGGGATAACCTAAAGACCGGGAACCGGTAACCTAAGTCACCAAAAGATTCCCACTAAGATGAATGAGCACATGCCACTCATCATAACACCTTTTACAAGTGGGGAGGTCCACAACTTTACATAAAGTGAAGTCTTATCAATCATTTACAAAGATGACAAGCATAATTTGTGTGGTGTGCCGAAGTACCACCTATGTGTGTTGTGCTGAAGTACTCTTCCTATCTATCGTAGAGACCCGCTATCCACAAGAAATTCAGTGATACACGGAAACTTTGTAGCACCACCCATCTCTGAAACCCTCTCGTAATGGCGATCTCCCACATTCTCCTTGCTTTTCTGCTCGCCCTACCATTTCTCCTTACTTTCCTCGCTGCCAGAAGCTCGAAAAATGCCCAGAATACAACGGTCCGACCATATATCCCATAGTCGGCAACATATTCGAATTTTTCATAAATCGGCACAGGTTTTTGGAATGGGCGACGGATGCCGCTTCCAGAATACCTTCCAACACATTTTGGATCCAGCGCCCCGGCGTCCCGGTTTCTACACTTGCAATCCTGCAAACGTAGAACATATTCTCATAACCCATTTCGACAATTATCCAAAAGGCCAACGCTTCACTTATCTTCTCCACGATTTCTTGGGCAGAGGAATCTTCAATGTCGACGGAGAGCTCTGGAAAATGCAGCGAAAGGCCGCCAGCTACGAATTCAAGACCAATTCGCTCAGGAATTTCGTGGTGGAGACGGTGCAGTGGGAGATCCGCAATCGCCTCATGTCACTGCTCTGCAACGCCGCCCAAATTGGGGACTGCATCGACTTGCAAAATGTCTTCCACGGCTTTGAATTTGATAATATTTGCAGGGTTGCGTTTGGTGTCGATCCTCTCCACCTCCGCCCTTCTCTTTCTCTCGCACAGGCCTTCGACAATGCGACCCACATCAGTTCCGGCAGATTCTTCTACACTCTTCCCCACCTGTGGAAACTCCAGCGCTTTTTTAATGTGGGTTCTGAAAAGCGGCTGCGCGAAGCGATTCTGGTTGTGGATGAATTTGTTATGGGTATAATTCGTTCGAGAAGGAGCGAGGAAGAGGAAGGGCGTGTGAGGGAGGATCTGCTTTCCAGATTCATGGCGGCTGTGATGGCTAATCCGGAACTCGTGATTGCGGGATGCGATGGCGAGGGAACTATGGCGGATAAAACTGATGTTTTTTTGAGGGATATGGTGGTCAGTTTTATAATGGCCGGGAGGGACACCACTTCCACGGCTTTGACGTGGTTTTTCTGGTTACTCTCTTCGCGACCCTCCGTCGAAGAAGCCATTCGCCTCGAGATCTCGCAGGTTTTGAAAGCCAGAAAAGAGGAGGAAGAGGAGGAAGAGGAGGAGATTGTGTTGTTCAGTTTTGAGGAATTGAAGTCGATGCATTACTTGCAGGCGGCGTTGAGCGAGTCGATGAGACTGTGTCCGCCCGTTCCTGTCGACACAAAAATCGCTGCATCCGACGACGTGCTGCCCGACGGAAATGTGGTGCGCAAGGGTTGCTTTGTGAGCTACGGTATTTATTCCATGGGCAGGATGGAAAGCATTTGGGGAAGCGATTGTCTTGAATTCAAGCCTGAGAGGTGGCTGAGAAATGGAGAATTCGTGGGAGAGAATCCATACAGATATCCGGTGTTTCAGGCGGGGCCTCGGATCTGTTTGGGGAAAGAAATGAGCTTCATACAAATGAAATCGATCGCGGCGTCCATCATTCACAGGTTTAGTGTTACAGTGAAGACAGAATATGTTCCAAAATACACCATCTCCATCACCTTGCGAATGAAAGGAGGCCTCCCGGTCGTTATAAGCCGTCGATGAATTAGTATAGTTTGACTAAGTTGCAATAGTTAAAGTAGAACCTAGTTAGTTTGGGGTGTGTGTAAATCCATCTACTTAAATATTTATCAATAAAAAAAAAAAATTTAGTTGTTAAGCAAATATTTAGTGATTCGGAGCATTTTGTGGGGCATTGTACAGATTGAATCCACGACCTAGACCCCTTATCAAAACTAAGTGAACCCAACTTTGAGGCGAAACAACAAAATTGTTAATTAAACCAATTTATTTGTTATCTTGAAATATCTACCCCATTTTGTTGATGTTAGTGTTTAAGATTTCTATTATTACGATTTTAAATTGTAATTACATTGATAGGCGTTACACGCTGCATGCATTCACCCGACAGATGCAGATCGATGGTGGTAAATAATGTTGTACACGGACGACCATTGCATCATTCTCCTTCGTTCAATCTAAAACATTGTAGATACTCTATTATTTCGTAATGTTCATGCCTTCCTTTAACACGACGAGGTTTTATTCACACAAACGCTGGAGATTCCGCTAACAATAAGAAATTGAAAAGCTCGGTTGACCGAATCAATTGCATCTATTTATAGGCATTGTACAAGAAGAGTCATTTACTCGACAAACCAGTGTCTACGGTTAGAAGTGTATCCGGATGGGCAAACGAGCATGAGAGGTGTAGCAACCGTTGATACACTACATAGGTGCGGAACAACATTAAATCTTCTATGAGGAGCCATGTTGTGTACATTTTTTAATATATGCATGGCATGGTTTCACTTTGTTGCGGGACGTGCCACTCCAACCGCTCCCATTGGATTTGTTTTCCATCATCTTGTATGTATCCACAACTAGCATTGATCACCCGTTGTACGGTGCATCAATATTTTTAATTAAAAATCTTGTGCATAGTAGTTTTCATGGTGTATCAAGCTAAGGAACCCCATTGAGTTGAAAACTCGCAACAAATACAAAGCACATGTAGTGGTTATTTTCTTTTTCATTTATGTCCATTTTCCATTGTTAGGAATTATGTTTTGTAGCAATTTTTTCATGCAGGAATTCTCAATTTTGCAAAGGAGGTCCCCCTCCCTCCTACTAAAATCATTTATTAATAAATCATATTGTCCTTAGGAGCAGTACTAGAGGGCGATGAGTATTAGATTTGAGGGAGTATTAGGATATGATCAGCTAACCACAGAACCAAGAGAGGTCATTTTCAATATTTTAGTTGTCATGTTTTCCTTTCTGCTTTGTTTTCAAATACATGTTCCATTTTACATGCGTGTTTTTCTTAAGTCACTTGCAAGATTTGTGACGTCAAAAAAATCCTATGTGACCCCTCTATGATTTGTCTAATTTTGCATGCTTAGTGTCATTCGAACTAATTTTGCTCAAGCATTACATTACCGAGTACACATATTTGTGGTTTTTAAAAAACATTGAGTTTTATCTCAAGAAATACCACACTAACATGAGTCCTAGCTCTTCCTAAACATACAAAAGATATTATTAAGGTCTAATTTCATTTTTTAAATGATTGTAGATCCCCTCGTAACACTATTGCTATATTAACTCTTGCCTTGGTCAATCATTTCAACAGTTCTCTTAGATCTTTGTAGCTAGAAAGGGTGTTTTTATTTATCATGTTACTCCATTAAGATCTTCCCTATCACTTTTAAAATTGTATTTGTCTACAATAACATTTCTAAATGAAGTTGTGAGTCTCATATTTGGAGTTACTATATTATACTTCATGGTTAGCTCTATTTATCGGGTAAACTTCATATTTTTTTAAAAAATTATATATTTCATGTATTGTTGTATCAAATCCATTTATGGGCAATAAAAAAATCTATATCTACAAATCAAATGCTTCGTGTCCTTACTTGCATCTGAAGTGTATTGGCTACTTAAGTCTAAAGCAAATAGTTAAGTTATTTGCGACTTAAAATTATTTTAAGTTAGATATATTGATAAAGACATCTATTTGTATGGTACTTCATTTCAATCTAGATTTATCTTTTTCATTTCTTTTGCTACATTTTATTTTTATTTATATGTGTATATTATTTACAATGATATGAAATTTGTGCTTAAGAATTTGGAAAACCCAATTTTTTACATTTGTCTCTTCAGTCCATCTCAACAAACACCTCTAAATCACAAACCATGTTAACTTCAAAATTGTAATATCAAACTTTCCATATGAAAACTTTTTCCTTTTTCATTTTCTTTATAAAGGGAAAATGGTGCCTATAGGCACCAAATGCCAAGAAGTATTGTGGCTATTATTTGAAAATTTCTAGAAATTAAATTAGCTAATGGGTAGAAACATATTTTCGTATTCTTGTTTTTACGCGAAAACATCTTTGAATTTGCATATCATATGCCTATCCAAAAATGATATTACAATGTGTGAGAACCCAGTTTTATCATGCATTTTATCAAACAATTTTTCATTTTGAAGATCAGTAATATATTCATATATGTCATTTTCTTTTGTTTCAAATAATCCATATTTTTAAAGAAATGTATATCATTACACACTACAAACAAATAAGGTATGTTCTTTACATTTTATGTGGAATACATGTTAACTTTTCATTAACTTAATAAAATTTTCCTTCAGATAAATTGTAGTTGTAAACATATTTGCCTTGGAACTTGTAACTGCAAAATTTGACAAAAAAATGTTATCATGTTTTATAGATGCCCATGCCTGGTTTTAAAGCCCCCATTTTGGGACATATTGGGAGGAATTAGAAAATATTATAGAGTTTGGTTTTATAGATTGCACATTGCATTTGTTTAAAAAAATGACGGCTTTTTAAACAAAACTATATTGTGCATCTGATATTCAGAGAGTGAGAAACAGATTTTGATGATTAATCAAAGCATCAAACAGCAGATTTATACAAGCTTAGAAACGGTTCAACTCGTCCACAGAGAGAAGAGGAAAAGCAACGGAATGGTCACCGTAGGAAGAGGAATGGACAATGTATTATGTTTCTAACAGCATCTTTTGCTATTGTTTCAATCCACAAACCACATCTCTTTTAGGCGTTTTTGTTAAGCATTGTGTATGCCTTTTATATATTTTTGCATTTTGTATACATGTCCACAATGGAACTTGCAAATACAACATATTATGAGAAAATCACTTTCCAATATGCTTTGATGGATGGCCATGCCATGTTCCAAAGCTGGTATCGAAGGAAAATTTTATAAGATTACCAAAAATGAAAAATTGCTTTTCAAGAATATATGGTTGTCAAATGTAAAGCCTTGTGAGAATTTTGAGCACCATTGATGTGAGTTTCAAATTTTAGTAGTGCATTTGTTAATACTTTTAAGGGCTATTAGCTGTATAAATTGCATTTTTCTTTGGATTTGGTTTCCATGCACCCTGTGCAACTCCAGTAATTTAACAATATATTTTTAGAGCACTAAAAATTATATGATTTTGATATTGGGTGTTGAAAAGAAAATTAATCTTAAAATGGATTTTACTATTTAGATTGGTTGCAAAACTTAGTTTAAGATCAAAGAAGTATATCTAATGTGATATCTTGATGTGGTTTGAATTAAATTAGAATTGTTCAAGAATTTTGGAGCTTTTTAAAAAGGGGATATCTTGATGTGGTTTGAATTATATTGGAATTGTTCAAGAATTTTGGAGTTCTTAATGACAAGTTGTTGATGGCAACCCCATTTTCTTACCCTTGTTAGAGAAACTATTTTAATTGTTGACAACGTTATAATTTGTTTGTTCCAATTTCTTTGTTTGCTTTTCACTATTAAAATAGTTTCTTTCATTGTATTTTTTGGACTCTAGAGTTACAACTTGTGGGTAGAAAATTACAAAGCTAAATCTACTGAGGGAAAACAAATTGGGTAAATTTAAAATTGTGACAAGTGATGATCATATGCTTGAAATGGATGGGTTAAAACACCCTTGACTACAAATAGAGATGTGCCTACACACTCTCAATAAGTATTATTGTTTTATTTCATTGAACTATATGTTTAGTACTTTGTGAACATGTTTTATAGAAATTCATGGCTCAATTTGTGTCATCATGTAGAAGGGATACTAGCACAAATGTGCCTCGATAAATAACATATGAACATAGCAGCATAAACTAGAAGCATTAATACTATATTATAGGTTGTACACTTCCAAGATGCAAAAAAGAGACAAATATTAATGAAAGATTTCAAAGGTGCTTCATTTTTGCATGGAAAAACTTTCATTCGCAATGCACAAGGCCACTTAGAAATTGGAATAGTATTAGAAAGAAAGGCATGGGTAAAGGATTATTAATTTACATCCTTGATTGCAACCAATCTTAGCTTTTAGGAAACTATAAATCAATTAGGTCTACTAGAAGAATTGATCTCATCTCTATATATTGTTGTAATGCATAAAAAGAGAATTTGTTCCATGCATTCATAGATATACACTCATGATTACCTTCATATAGAAAATCAAATATTGAATAGCGAAAATAATGGCAACCAACACACTTCCCTCTTCCAACTTCGTTTCTTACCTCTATCATGCGTGACCATTGCACCCTTGGTGCAATTTCTAGTTTATGTTCAATCAAATCGAATTTGTTAAGTTTTCAAGGGTATCCAAATATCTATCTTATATAAAGGTGTGTAGAACAAGAAAGCATATCCATCCATGCAAATTTGCATGCACCTTTTGTATTCTTCAACGTTGTTAGAAATAAACTTGACTCACCCGAGCTTGCATGCATCATTTTTTTATGCTTCCACATTGTTAGAAATAAACTCCACTCCCCGAAGCAGGTATGCATCGAAACTTTGTTTTGAAAACTTTATTTTTTTATTTTTAGGAAAACAAGTTTTAAAAAAATTAAAATTAGGAAAAATTGTTTTTATGAAAAAATGTCTAAAAATAGATTGAGAAAAGTATTGTAAAGGATTTATAAATATGTGTGCAAACTTCATATTGGTATGAAGAAAAATAAGGGCATCACCAAAGTACTATCAAATTATTAGTAGAAGTTATTTTTGCATATTGAGCTTGTGTTGTGTTTCTTGTTGTTATAAGTTGTAGCTTTTTTTGGTTTGCTAGTTTGTTGAGAGCACACACCCTCGTATGGGGTCCACTTCATCCAATCCTTCACACATCCCGCATATATGTATTATATAAGGACACTCACAATTATGACATGTCTAATAAAAATTCATTTTCAATTATTTTTTAATGGATATCCTTACACTAATCTAAAGTTTCTATTTTGGTATTTAAGTTGGTAGGATGGTGGTAAAAATAAATTAATTGGGTTGGGCATTTATTTGTTACTTTTGCTTTAAAATATCTAAGATTTGTAACACCCATATTATGATCATCCAAATTAAGGGGTTTTTTTAAAAGAATACCCTTAATGTACAATTAATGATATTAATGTTTAACATTATTATTTAGCTTACTGCTAAATAATTCAACGTTATTCAAATCTTCATAATCAATCACATAGCATATAATAACCACGTGCGGTTGTAAGGGCATATATAGACCTCCATGATCTCCCTTAAGTCACTCTAACCGAGTGTGTATACTTTGTATACTTGGTTAAACCTTTTACATGTTATGAGAACTATGTGCATCTCCTAAGTGCCTACCTAGAAGGAATTCATGAAGCTTCCATCCACTAAAATATTTATCTATGAAAAAATGATTTTTGGGTAAGCTTTGATGGTAAAGAGAGAATGTTTATTCAATGCGTGTTTGGAAACAAATACAAGCGAGAGGCATATAAAGCCTATGAGGAGGAGGAGAGAGTAGTTATAACTATATAACTATCCACGTCCAATAACTAACAATGTATTAAGCACTTAACTAATGTGCTAACATTCCCCCTTAATACATTGCTCTTACAAATGTACCCCTAAACAAATCAAACTTCACCTTACCGAGAGGCTTGGTGAGAATATCTGCAACCTAAAAATCAGTAGGGCAGTACTGGAGCTGAATTTGGTGGTTCAAGACCTATTCACGAATGTAGTGACATTCGACCTCAATATGCTTTGTTCGTTCATGAAAAACAGGATTCTTCACAAGCTTCAACACACCTTGATTGTCGCAGTGATAACCAAATCGCTTCACACACAACTCCTCGTGCGACGCGGTATTTAGCCTCAGTGGATGAGAGAGCAACAACAATTTGCTTCTTGCTAATCCATGAGATAGGTCCAGATCCGAGATGAAAAACATACCCTGAAGTGGATTTCCTGTCATCAACGGATCCTGCATAGTCCGAGTCTGTATATCCCTGTAAGAAGAACTAAGTGTTCTTCTGATACTCCAGACCAAATTCAACTGTACCTCAGACATATCTTAACACATGTTTTGTTGCTATCCAATGACATTTCTTCGTCTCCTGCTTAAATCTAGCGAGATAGCTCACTGCAAAGCAAAGATTTGGCCTGGTATAAGTCAAGTAAATGAGACTCCCCACAAGTTGCCTGTAGTGAGTGCCATCTACCTATGGTGAATCCTGGAATCTAGATAATTGCAAACCTTTTTCCATAGGTGTGGACATTGGTTTACAATCTGACATTCCATACTTTTCAGGAGTGTCTTGGCATATTTCATCTGGGAGACAAAGATATGATTCTTCTTCTGCCATATCTCTAAGCCAAGACAGTAGTGAAGTAGCCCCAAATCAGTCATGTCGAAGGATTTCTTCAGATCATTCTTTACATCATCCACAAGATTGTCAGAACTTCCTGTGATCACAAGATCATCTACGTACAAAACTAGAATGACAATATTTGTTCCTACCTTCTTGATATACAAATTTGTATCTGAGGGGCTACGAGTGAATCCATGCTACAATAGGTGATCATCAATTTTTATATACCATGCCCTAGGTGCTTGTTTGAGTCCATAAAGTGACTTTATCAGATGACATACCTTGTGTGGTTGATGCTCATCTACAAACCCTTCAGGTTGGGCCATGTATACTTCTTCTTTGAGATCACCGTTCAAAAAAGCACTCTTGACATCCATCTGTTGAAGTTTCCATCCATTTTGTGTTGTCAGTGCACAAACAACTCTGATGGTTTTGATCTTCGCAATGGGTGCAAAGGTCTCATCATAGTCAATTCCTTCTTCTTTGAGCATAACCCTTTGCAACAAGTCATGCTTTGTGTTTGTCGGTTGAACCATCTGCCTTATATTTTGTTTTGAAAATCCATTTGCAGCCAATGGATTTCTTACCTAGAGGCAGATCGACAAGTTCCCACATCTGATTCTAAATTAGGGAATCATATTCAGCATCCATAGCCTGTTTCCACTGTGGTTGGTCTAATGCCTCACAAACAGTGTCAGGTTCGGTGCTATCAACAACTGAACTCATAAGTGCAAAATTTACCTCATGTTTGGCTTATCTTCGTGTTCGACTCCCAGAAGAAGTACCTAGAAGTGAGTTCGGTGTGCATCCTAATACTATTATGGATCCATTTCGAGACATTGGTGTTGCCGCCTTTGATGTGAAGATGTGTTTTCCAGTGTGCCTAGATCAACGAATAAGTCTCCACTCAACTCTTCTTCTCTCTAAGAAGAATCATCTTGCCCATCATCTGGATGTGTGAGCAATCTATGTGACGAGGTCGGTACTAGATCTCCATTGTGTGGCAGGGAGTCAAAGGATGACTCATCACACACCACATCTCGACTCTTGTAGATCTTCTTCGTCTCAGGATCCATGAGACGATATGCCTTTGAGGTAGTACTATACCCCAAGAAAAGACATGGCAAGTGTATTTGGATTGATCTTCTTCCTTTTCTCATCTGGAACATGCATATATGCAGTATAACCAAAAACTCTCAAATGATGAATAGAAGGTTTATGACCAGTCCATACCTCTTTCGGTGTCCTATTCTACAAGATCTTTGTGGGTGCCGGTTGAGTAGATACATTGTTGTCTAGACTGCTTCTGCCCAAAACTGATCCTCCAACTTGGTGGTGGAGAGCATACAATGAGCCATCTCCCATGATCTGTTGTGTCACTCGAAATCCCATTCTATTGGGGTGTGTAGGGTGTAGTCAGATGTTGTTGAATGTCATGCTGCTTCAGGTATGCTAAGAACTTCTTCGATACAAATTCCCCCTCGATCTGAGTGGAGGAGAAGGAGAGGCTTCCAGAATACCCTGGTGGCTTGCTGGTAAAAGGTTTGGAAATTGGAAAATGCCTCACTCTTCTTCCGGAGAAAATATACCCACATTTTCCGTGAGTAATCATCAATGATGAGCTGGAAGTACTCAAAACCTTGGAAGCTAGCTGGTAGGGGTCCGCACAGATCGGTGTGTACAACTTGAAGATGCTCGTAGAATGATAAGAGCTCTGTTTGAATGGACCTCTATGTTGTTTTCCCATGCAAGACATCCCGAGCAAATAGGTAAGGAATGGGAGAGTGGAGGAAGCCCTCTTACCATTTCCTTAGCACTAAGTTGATGCAGAGCCCGGCAGAAAGATGACCATATCAAAATTTCCATAGTGCAGTGGACTCGCTGCCATTGAAGCAGAGAGCAATGTTAGATGAAGTGACCACATCCAGTGCAAATAGACGGCCCTTCATAAATGCTCGAGAAATAACTGAGTCTCCCTGGGAAATGATGCAGGACTTGACCCCTTTCTCAACAAAGAATTCAACCTGCATTCGATGGTTAAGAAGTTGACTCACAGACAAGAGATTTGAGGTCAAACCTAGAACATATAGCACCTTCGTGAGTGTACATCTTCGTGTCCCAAGAGGAATGATGACATCACCAATCCCCGCCGTAATATACTCCTGATTATCTACGATGGTGATCCGATCTCCAAGTGGGCAGTCACTTAGGGTATGGAACAACTTCTTATTGCATCATGTGTTTGCTGGACCCGAATCAATCAACCAAACACTTTCTGATGGCTACGAAGTCTGCAAGACTATGATAATGTCTCGGATGAGTTGTGTTTGGAACCTCTTCATCGGAGGTGGCATCTTGCTGAGCAGAATATGACCCTTTTTCCTCTGATTACGAGCACGCCATCAGGATTTCTTGGAATATCCTTGGCCAGAAGTGCTCTCTTCGCCATAGTTGCCATACTTGCTACCGTTGTAATAACAGAAGTCAGATGCGTATCCATGGTGCAAATGTGGCACCATCATCGATTTCCGAGGTGGTTCACGAGAAGGTTGTTGTTGTGGATGTTGCTTCTGATTCTGGGGGGCTGACTGCCCTTTCCGAGGCTTATGCTTTTTCCTCGTGATGAGAGCCTTGTCTTCAAAGGCTTCTTGAACATTCTGAATGGCTTCTTCCTGCTAGAGATAATTCACTAGTGTGGCAAAACTCACCTCTGTTGAGTGATGATCAACATGGTGATCAGTGTCTAAAATCGGGAAGGAAGAGCTCATAAGGTGAGCGGGACTAGCAACTTGTCGTCCACTGGTTCACCGAGAGTAGAAAGTTTTGTGCATAACTCAGCCACACGCCGCAAGAAGGCTTCTACTGATTTGCCATCATGCATACTCATCGTGTGAAGCTTTGTCTGAAGATGCAACTTCGTCGCAGATTCTTGGCTTCATAGATGGTACACAACGTGGTCCATGCCTAAGAGGAAGTGGTTGCTTCGAATGTAAGGTTGAACCTCATCAGAAAGGCTCAGGGTGATAAGCATTAGTGCTTTTGCATCAGCCTTTTCATACTTAGCCAACAGATCAGCGTCTGTGGGAGGGGCGTCTTTGCCAGAAACGATCCCCCAAAGATCTTCAAACTAAAGAATCGTCCGCATCTTGGTTTTCCATGTGGTGAAATTTGGCCCTTTCAAGAGTTGGGCATCGGATAGCAATATTTTTGGAGCAGACATTTTCAAAAACTCAAAATTGTATTTTATTTATTTTCCAAAATGGTTACAATGCTTACTGAAGGAACCTATCACGAAGATGGGCTCTATAAGCTCGTGCAGTGAGATGCGGACGCTTCTGTGGGCGTTCTACTTCGCATTCATCATCTGCATCATAGTCGCGCTCCAATTATTCGTGGAATTCAGCGCGCTTGACAACACACGTCAAACCAGAAATAGTCAAACAATCCTTGACGTACCAATTCGTCAAATAAGACGTTGCCGGTATTCAGTAATTCATTGAGCAAGGCAAAATAGATGCCGGTGGTGTCTTCTTGAGCTCTCAGAGGTGACCTTGACAACACACGTCAAACCAGAAATATTCAAACAATCCTTGACGCACCAATTCATCAAATAAGACGTTGCCGGTATTCAGTAATTCATTGAGCAAGGCAAAATAGATGCTGGTGGTGTCCTCTTGGGCTCTCAAAGGTGACCCAGCGCTCGCAACACTCGGTATTGGAAATGTACGACATGTACACGCTGGAAACTATCAAACGTGGCTCTGCTGAAACGCGAGTGCTCGTGGTGGGTAAAAATACAAGGCCAACTGGTAGCTCTATGGATCTTTTCCTCCTCCACGTCAGAATAACAACAGGTCTTTAGATTCCCATGTTTCAATACTAGGCAATTTCAAGACTCCTTGCACAATATGGGTTACACGTATAGGTCATAGCAGGTTTCCATTGAAACAGGTTGATCCTCCAATGCTGGACGCATGTGATCTCCAAACTGCCACGCCCACTGGTGAAAAAAACCCAGGTCTTCAAACACTGGATAGACTTCCACGCAAGTGTCAGTGCCAGAGAAAAGAGAATGCCTTCCACGCAGGTGTCAGTACACTGCCACGCCCACGTCCAAACAAAAAAACAGCGGCTCTAATGAAAAGAACCTGGTCTGAGAATGTTAGCAGGTTGTTTGGAAGGAACAGCGGCTCATCACTTCCATGCACAGCATACAAACAATACGCCAAAAAAACTTTTTCTTTCTCCAAAACTGGCACCCAGATCTTCACGCAGGCAGATCGCTCGCCAGGGAATTACAGTCTCCACAGGCCACTTCCTCCAAATTTGCACGCAGGAAGCGGATGGACAGAGGCTCTGATACCAATGATGGCAAAGAGAGAATGTTTATTCAATGCGTGTTTGGAAACAAATACAGCAGAGGCATATAAAGCCTACGAGGAGGAGAAGAGAGCAGTTATAACTGTATAACTACCCACGTCCAATAACTAACAATGTATTAAGCACTTAAACAAATACCTAAGGATCTAGAGTTTTGAAAAGTGAGACTCTAATATAAGGCGAGTGAATTTTAGAGCAGTGTACAAATTGAATCCATAACCTCAACCCCTACTGAAACCAAGTGAACCCAATTTTAAGAAAAAATAAAAATGATTAATCGAACCAATTTATTCTACATTTTGAAACATTTACCCCATTTCGTTGATGGTAGTGTTTAATATTTCTATTATTATTGTTTTCAAATTGTAAATTAATCAAACCAATTTATTCTACTTTTTAAAACATTTACCCCATTTTGTTGATGGTAGTGTTTAAGATTTCTATTATTATAGTTTTCAAATTGTAATTTATTTCTAATTGGTCAAATTTGTTAATTTTTCAAGAATATCGAAATATTTATATTATATAAAGGCACGTAGAACAAGAAAGTATATCCATACGTGAAAATTTGCATACACCTTTTGTATGCTTCTACGTTGTTAGAAATAAGCTTGACTCACCGAGCTTGCATTCATCTTTTGTATGTTTTTGGACATTGTTAGAAATAAATTTGACTCCCGAGCATGCGTATATATGTAACCTTGTACTTTGAAAAGTTTAGTTTTTATTTTCAAGAAAGCAAGTTTTAAAGCATAAACTAAAATTACGATTTTTTAAAATGAAAAAACGTCTTAAAATATATTGACAAAAGTATTATAAAAGAGTTATAAATATGTGTGAAAACTTCATATTTGTAAGAAGAAGAAATAAGAGCATCACCAAAGTGTTATCAAATTATTAATAGAAGTTATTTTCTACATAGTGAGTTTGTGTTGTGTTTCTTGTTTCTATAAGTTGTAGCTTTGATTTTTTGGTTTACTTGTTAAGAGCACACACCCTCATATGGGGTTTGGCTTGCCTAATAAAAATCCATTTTCAATTTTTTTAATGGATTACCTTACCCTAATCTAAAGTTTCTATTTTGGTATTTAAGTTGGTTGGATGGTGGTAAATTAATTGGGTTGGGAATTTATTTGTTACTTTTTGCTTTTAAATATCTAAGATTTTTGTAACAAGCCCATTTTGTGCATTTTCAACCATCATTGCATTTTTCGATACTAGATGTTGTTGAGACATTTTGTCAAAAAATTCATGTACCTTTTGCAATCCTCCACATTTTGTGGGGTTGTTCTCATAGGGATAATGCATGTGATGTAATTAGTTACCTATTTATTAATTTATATTATTACTTATATATTAAAAACTAAAAACATAATATGAATTTCAATCTATCACTTTCTTCGCAAAAATATTATTGATTGATGATAAATAGCTTCGATATAGGTACATGCTACATTAGACTCAAAAAACTAATTGGGTTCAAACTCCCATCATATGCTCAAGATATCACAATTTTTATTACCTTCTCCAATAATAAATAAAAACTACCTTATGACATGATCAAATGGATGCCAAATTAAAGTTTATCAATTTATATTCATTCGCAAACATTACGAAGCATTCCCACCATCCCCCAAATGTAGTTATAGGCCTATTAGTGTAATCAACATATTGTTTTATTACATTAACAAATGAACTAAACTAATTATAACACATTGTAATCACATTTCATTATTATTAAATCAATAAATTGGTATTTAATTTAATAAAGAGGTTATCTACTCCATGGGAAAATGTAAAATAGTGAAGCATGTAAGAGAACTAGTGTTAGGGACATACAAATATGTTGAAATATATGTATCTAGAGGCAATCATATTGACATCATATGGAAAATGGGTTCAAAAAGCAAGACAAAAAAACCTAGAAATTTCAAAGAAAAAAGAGATGCCTACCCATTGTGTAAATTTCTAATCATTTTAGTGCAAATCCATAACCTGACATAAATGGATGTGTATAAGATGAGGTGAATATAATGATGTGAATGCATTTTTATGCCCTAGTTTGTTAAAATAGTTCTTAGTTCTATTTTTGTGAATCACCAAGATTTTGATCTCTTTTTCCATGCCCTAATATGATCCCAATACTTTACAAAAATCATAAAAGGTGGATGTTAATGGGTATATGTGTTATCACTATATTACTTTTGGATGCTTTATCACTATATAACACTTATTAGAATAATTGTCATTGATGTGAAAGGAAGTTGAAGGAGATGGAAGACTTAACAAATTGTTGTATCTATTTTCATTGATGGAAAGGTTCAATGTCTATCGACCGGAGCCAAGCTAGTCTAACTCTTTTCGCCCGGATCTCGTTGTGTAGATCAAAGTGCAAATGGTTTGGAGCTCGTCAGGTACCTCATCCGAAGATCGCTTGATGCCTATCATATGGATTAGAAGTATATATGGTCAAAACTATCGTATGGATTAGAAGTATATATGGTCAAAAGCTTGGTCGTTGGAGCTCACCCGTGATGTTGCTCATATAGAGCTCAAAATGCAATTAGTTTAGAGCTCGCCCTATAGCGTTGGTCATCCGGAGATAGGTGTATAAATGGTCCGAAGCACTCGTCGGTTATGTTGCTTTTCCATAGCTCACGATAGATTTTCTCATCATCGGAGATTGCCGAGTTAGAAGTATCAAGCATGCTCGGTTTGGAGATGGTAGTAGTGTTGATCTAGAGATACACTTGAATGATTTGGAGTCTCATTTGTCAATTCATCTGGAATAATAAGAAGACAAGATTGTGAGCAATAAGCTACAGTTTGAGTGGTGAGGGAATGCCAAAGGCCACTAATTGTTGACATTATTATCTGAACGTGGAAGGCCAAAGGCCACTAAGTGATGATATCTTTATTTTTGTGGAAGACCAAAGACCAAAAACATTGTCTAGAAAAATTAGTTTTGAATCTCCATCATTGAAAGGAAGATTTCTCATTAAAAGGCAGTAAAATACAAGTTTATAATCATTGAAGGATGTTGACCGACTCTCCTCTATTTAAACTTCAACATCAAATCGACCCTCCTCTGTTTTGGTGTTCTTATTTAAATAACGAGTTGACTCGTGTTATAACACCCATGAATATTAAGAGTCACATGAGAAGGTATAAAGGAAAATGAAGTTGAAAGGACTGTGTGTGTGAAAAATGCGAAAATATGTATATATCATTAAAAACTTAGAGAAAGAAATGGGTGTAGATGCAGAAGAAAAAAATACATCATTCAAAGAAGATTGTTGAAAAGTGTATAACAGCGAAGAGAAGAAGGGGATAATGATTTGTTGAAAATTATATAAAGCATATTTTAGAACAATAGTGAAGAAGAAGCAAAATTGTCATCATCCGGTTGATGAAGCAACTACAAAAGGTGGAAGATCATATTGTTGAGATCGGTGCTTCAACAAATTGGGGATTGGTGTCTCTAGTGGGTTGGTGCTTGGCATTGGGGATTGGTATCTCCAGTATGTTAGTTCCTACAAATAGTTGTAAAGTATTTAATTTGGGCTAGATTTGGACGAAGGATCAAGCAGTCTTATTTTGTGGTTTTTGTTGAGAGAGGGTTTTCCAAAAAAATCTATTATTGCTTTATGTTATCTTTAATTGTGGATATAAGTTTTAATAGCTTAAATTTTATCTTATATTGATTCACCCATCCCTCTCAAGTATAAGCGTGTGTTTAACAATTGGTATCAAAGCAGTTCCTTGAGAATAGTCTAACTTGCTTTAGAAGGTAGATTTCGAGAAAACACACACGGCTAGTTAAGAAGGTTTCTCTTCAAATAGAGCTCCATTTTTTTATGGAACTAACTATGATTTTGGAATATAAGGATGCACACATATCTAATGGACCTTGGTTTTGATAGCTGCCAAGCCTTGGTGAGTGGATATATAATGCCACAAAATCCACCAACAAATCAAGATGGAATAAGACAAGTGAGAGAAATGCAAAAGCTATGAACACAATTTTGTGTGGCTTATCAAAAGAAGAATTTGTCAAATTAATGCATTAAAATTCGACAAAGGACATATAGGATAAACTTAAAACCATCTATGAGGGTGACAACAAAGTAAAAAAGGCAAAGCTCCAAACTCATATGAGATGGTTTGAGAGATTGAAAATGAAAGATGAAGAAAAATTTGTAGCATATCTTCTACATGTGGATGAGATTGTTAACACCATCAGAGGGCTTGGTGAAAATTGTGAAGAATCCGCAATAGTTCAAAAATTACTAATAACTTTACCATTAAGATTTGATGCAAAAAAATTCTATCAAAGAGATTAAATACCTAGACCAATTGAAAATGGATGAGTTACATGGAATTCTCACAGCCTATGAGATGAGGAAAAAATCAAATAATCCATCAAAAAGGGAAGCAACTTTCAAAGATTCAAAGAAAGAGAAAAATAAAGAGTCTGAACTAGGAGAGGAACAAGATGAGGAGGAGATCGTGTTCATCAAAATTTTAAAAGGGGATTCGACAAATACAAAGTTAAACTACCTTTCAAGTGTTTCAATTGCGGAAAAATTAGACATTTTCCCACCAAATTTCCACATAAGGATGATAGTAATGATGAATAAAATAATGAATAGAAGAGGGATGTTCTCTTAAGTAATATCTCAAACCTAGGATAAATGTCTCAATCCTAGGATAAATGAATAGAAGAGGGATTTTCTCTTAAGTAATGGTGTGAAATTATAGACAAAGTTGAGTCCCCACATTCCATGTGGTTATAGGACATGTGTAATACAAAACGTGAAAATAGGTTGGAAAATGAATTTTAAAATGGGATAGTGCACGATGATGTTTACTAAGAGTGAAGTAAAGGGACGATGAGGAAGTAGAAGATGTGCTGACAAGGGTACCTAATTTCAAAGATAGAGGCATGGAAATTAAGATGGAATGAGGATTGTTGGGTAGTGAAATAGATACTAGGATAAGTGTATGTCATACAATGTTAGGTAGATAAGGATGTAAAAACAAGTCCTTAGTTGGAGAAATTTGCGATGAAGCATTATGAAAGTAGAAGTATCAAGTGTATGAGGGATTGGGAACAAATCTATGGTATGAGAAGGCATGAGAGAAAATATTATGGACTTATAAGGAAAACTTGTGGTGAGAGGATGAATGTGTGAAATATATTCATGTTGTAATGGTTTGAGAGGATGAAATGTTTGTAAGGTGGTGATGGGTGGAAAAGGAGTTGAGAAAAACTCTTTTCAAGAGGAATTTTGTATTAAAGTGTGTAAACCATTTTAGATAGATGCGTGATCATGGGATGAGTGGAGAAAAGTTATGTGTATTGTGAGAGTGTATGTTTAGAAAGGAGAGTGAGTGGCTCCATGATAAATATTGAAGTTGATGGTCATTTAACATCCTTCGTGATATGTAAGTTTATAGAAATAAATATGGCATTGGAAATTTGGTGTTTTAAAAAAGAGGAAAATGGATAAAACTATGATATCATCCTTTTCATGCACTTATAGTAGTTAAGAAAAACTAAAATCATTTGAGCAAAGATTGGTGTTGATAATAGACAAGGGGGATAGTGGACTAGGTAGAAGGGTTAGTTCTTTATTAGAAGGTGTTGGTGATGATGTGTTGATTGATGGGGATGACAAGAGTGGTAGAATGATATATTTCTATGGACTTGATGAGGAGGGTTTTGTATGGATTTATGAAGATAAATGTGATGAAGTTTGATTTGATGAAATGGATTGTAGAATAGATGTTGGTGTGGAAGTTAACGATGATGATGATAATAAAATTGATGAAGATAAAAATGATGACATTGGACTAAAAGAAGATGATGATGATGAAATTTGAGAAGCGTGAGTTGAAGGCCATGTTGAGGTGAAAATAGAATTACCTTGGTTTAGAGAGAGAAGGAAGAAGGGGTGTGATTATAGGCGAAAGACTAGTAAAAGGGGTGATAGGATATGACGTGTATAGAATATTTCGATGAGATCATATTTGGAAGGGGATGGGTTGTTGAAGGGAAAATTATTCCCTGTAATCTATATTGGAATATTTAGGGATGAGATCTATAATGATGTCCGGGTGGGGATTTTGTGGAGGCATATTATCATCAATTTTGACGTTGTCATTGTGAAGCGGGTCTTGAATGATATTATGTAATTAGTGGCATGTGTTAGTGGAATGTTTGAAAATGTGGTGATATGTACACAATTTTTTTATGTATTCCATAAGGGTAGGGGAATTGGGATTTAGTGGCAAAATGGTAGGAATTGGATTAGTTGGGGAGAGAGTAATTTTTGGAGTATGACGAAGAGGAGTTGGGATAATGTCATGAACTACTACTTGGATTAAAAAAATACTACAAGACTTAAAACAAATAGGGGTATGAAATTGAATTGGGGGATAATGGGAGTTGGGGAGGATGATTGCAAGTAAGTTTGTAAATAATGTGATAAGGAATATAGAGAAGCGGCTTTGAGAAGTATATAGTTAACATTTTTGTGTGGAATTAGAAATGTTAAGGGATGTATTGGATGTAATAAAGTGATAGAAAAATCGAGATGGAAATCCTCAATATATTATACCATTAGAATGGCTTCATCATTAGTGGATTTTTAAAGTATGGGATATATATATGGGGAAAAACTTTTGGCAAAAATGTTGATGAGTTCAAGTTACAGGATAGGAAAGGTGAGGTAAGGGATCACCCTTCACCAATGTGAAATATAGTCTTAGATGGGCTCAATGTCATATTGTTCCGGATGATCTAAATAAACTAATGTGGTAGGTATAACAATTTTTATGGAGAAAGCGATGAATAAATACATTGTAAATTTGGTTGAAAGAGGAGAGGATATGTTGTGGTAGAATGGTATGCCAATATAGCGAATTATCGGTGAGAGAAAGGGGAAGCTACACAACCTAATTGTATCATTATGATGGATAATATGACACATGTATCTAAATAAGTACAAATATTTTTGTAGCTCCTCTATGTTATGGAATGTGTCAAAGTTAGGTAGTTTGATGTGAAGGGGATATGGTTTAATAGGGATCATCAAATGTATCAGGTCGATGAAAAGCAAGCAAGTATGTCATTTTGTTTCATTTTGGGAGGAGTGATCCTTTATTTATATAACTCAAACTTCCATATGTGTTCTAAGAGGGTTTGATTGTGTAGATACAAAATCACACACTTTGAGTCATTATTTAGTTTCAGTCTCATACTATTATTCATATGGTTTTTAAAAAGAAAGAGTAATAATCAACCCATGTCTTTGGCCATTATTGCATTGCTTTCTTTCGTTATTTTAGATCTTATACATGTACTTTCCCAGTCTATACTTTCATAATGCCAAAAATATAAGAAGTTCAAACAACTAGCCTATACATTTTGGGCACTTTCTAGCCATTTGAGCTTCTTATATTTTTGGTGGTCAGCCTTTTCATTGATGATTAAAAAATTAAAGCAAGAGAACCATATAAATATAAAGTTATGTGACCATGATGAGGGACTAAGCACTAAGCACTTACTATCACCACCTAAGGTTGCATCCATCAAAGGCATCTATGGCTGAATTTGCATCTATCTATCTCCATCACAAGGCAAACAAGGCTAGTTCATCTACATCACACTTCATAGGAGGGAAGTCCATTGTTTCCATGCATAAATTTACTACATTCTAAATCTAGTTATTTTCTCGTTACTTCATAAAGTGTGATTGGCACAAAAGCAACCTAAGTCACAATTGCGCACGTGCGCTCGCGCACACGCACACTGCACACGCACACGCACACGCACACGCACATGCACACGCACACGCACACGCACACACGCACGCGCACGCGCAGCGCGCCATGCGCATGTTACACACACACACACACACACACACACACACACACACACACACACACACACACACACACACACACACACACACACACACACACACACACACACACACACACCTAGAACTAAATTGGTTCTAAGATGTAGTGTAGCGCTTAGTGATAATTCCATCCATTTGGTAGCTAAGGACAATCTGACCCCTTCATATGTATCTTTATTTTTTAGGGTTTTGATTCTTTGCTTGGGGTTTTGTAGGTAATTCTTCATTACAAGTTTACCAGTGCTTCAAAAATCTCACAACAACATTCACACAACAGAAGCGAGCATAGGAGAACACTCAATGACACCTCGAGGAGCTTTCGGTCATTTCCGCATACCGGGGCACCCAAGGCGCCCCTAACCCTTCCAGTGCCCCGGTCTAGCCATACGGTCCCGGATCGCACTTTTCGAGGCTCCTATGCGAAGGTTTTCTCCTCCTGTTCATCGATTTCCCACTGTAACACGGTCTCGCGACATCATCGAATCAGATAAGGCCTTCTTAACCCTCTTTGCACATTAAGGTTTCACATTTCATTGCTTATATTTCTTGGGTACTATTTCAGTATTTTATTACTTCATTTATTTAGTTATTTTACTACTCCTATAGCATTAGATTACACTAGAATATTCATATTTTAGTTAATCGGATGGAGCATGGGGGTGTTAGAATTCATGGGGGTGGTTAGAAGACATGATAGGTGTAGAGTAGGAGATTAATATAATTTAGTGAGGAACACGAAATAGGAACATGAAGCACAAAAGGAGACTAAGCCTTACAGGAAACTAGGGATCATGAGAGAAGAAACTAACTACATATGTGAGTGGGGAGTGTGAGGGGAAGACTAGACTACGTGAGTGGTGGGGAATACACGAGCGGACCAAAACATGCAGGAAACTAAAGAGTGTAAGTGGTTGGGGTGTAAATAGGGATCGGAATGGGGAAATATGAGTTGGGATGAGTGTTATTATGGTATTCTAGTGATTGTATAATTGTATGTGTATTATTTTTTAAATTTTCTTGTTTGAAAATTGTTTGGTTATTGTGCGGTGATCACATAGTTAATTGGCTTGTTAATTGTATTTTTATTATTTAAAATTTATGCAATGATTACATAGTAATCGCCTAGGAAACAAGCCTACAATTTTCTTTTGAAAGTGATTTGATGATATCATAATAGTCACCTAGGAAACTAGCCTATAATTTTTTTGTATTTTTATGGTTTCAAAATTGTGTGGTAATTGTGCAATATTTGTTTAGAAAGTTAACCTTAAGTTTTTACTATTTAAAAATCACACGATCATTGTACACCGATCGCCTAGGCAACTAGCCTACAATTTTTTTATTGTTTACAAATCACATGGTGATTGCATAGTATTCGCCTAACCAACTAGCCTATAATGTTTTTTTGAAGTTTTTACTATTTGAAAATCATGCGGAAATTGCAATAGTCACATAGGTAATTGTCTTATAATTTTTTTTTTTTTAATGTTTGAAAATCATGTAGTGATTGCATAGTAGTCACCTAAGAAACTAGCATACGATTTTCTTATTTTCTTGTTTGAAAATCATGCAGTGATTGTGTAGTAGTCACCTAAGAAACTAGCGTATGATTTTTTATTTTTCTTGTTTGAAAATTACACGGTGATTACACAACAGTCGCCTTTACCAAACTAGCCTTTAGGAAACTAGCCTTTTCTACCCATGTTCAATCAATCTGAAATTTTTACAGCTTTTATACAACCCTTTAAAGAAAACATGTGAAAAATTTAGATGATTTGATTACACAGAAAAAAATTATGTCGATTTTCCCATTCAGGCATTTTGTCAAACAATTTGCATACCTCTTTAGAAAATTTATGTTATTGACTGCTCGCTACACACACACCCATTCATCCTGAAATTTTTTGGGTTTCTTCATGACACTATGGAAGATATTTCCACAAATTTTGGTTGAATTTCATTAGTCTGTTTAAGAGAAAATTGATGACCTAGCTCGGGCTTGCGTATGGATAATTGCATACAATTGGTATCGATTTACTTTCAAAGCTTCCATTAAATTGAAGTACCTTTTTACTAACGTCGTATCTTTATCTATGCTTCCACTGATCTCGAGGATTCCTCGTTTGATGATTATCACAACCTCACCTCTCATCCTGGAATAAAAGCACGATATACAGTTTATACTAAATACAAGAAAACATACCAAACAAAGATTGGCTTCCGCAAATTTCTATCATTCCCCTTCCATATTGTCTGTACACCGCATTTACACCCATTTCACCTCTCATATCACTCCCATACGGGTGTCCTTAAAAACAATGTGTTTTTTACTCAAAATAACACCTAGAAACTAAGTTCCTAGAATGAAGTAACTTCTACTATCTTTAGTCTTAACCATATTCTAACTTGATACTTGACCAAATCATCCCAAGACAACCCATGCAACACGTTTACAACATAAATTATCCCTTTTATGGCCTCAATGGCTTTATGTGGCATAATCCTGCTTTTCCCAAGCCTATTTACTACAACAAAAATTACATGCATAATTGAACTTGACTGAATCCCTATGGACGGAAAAAACTTTTCAAACCTTCCTAAACCTATTAACACACTTGAATCATCTAGCATCAATGATGTTCCTGCGTAATACTTCCCATGAAAGAGAGAATTGAGCTTCTAGCTCAAATGTATTCTTCTTGTTTTTCTTATTTGTCTCCTTCCTTTCTCCTCCAGTTGTGATTAGGTTCTTTAAGTATTCCTATGATGCATTTCATCAAGTATTTATTAGCTTCTTTCTGGTCTTCCTCATGTGGATAGGTTATTTGTCTTTTCTTAGTGTTTGTCTTGTTTCTTTTCTTGACTTTCATGTATTTCATTCTTTGCTTGTCCTTTTTGTCACCTCTTGAATACTTTTTACCTTCACTAATGCTTTTCTTCATGTATACATGTTTCATCATTGTTGCAATTCCTCTATGTTGGCTTGAGAACTCAAATTTCTTCATTTTGACTATCCTATTCTTCTACTACCTGTTGGTTTCTTTGTTCAATCTTAATATTCTTGTCTCCTCACTTTTCTCATTCTTTGTGGATGCTCCAACCACCCACTCAAACTGATGTACTTGTTCTTGGGAACCACACTTATACCTTTTCTTCATTTGCTTGCTTGCACAAAAGTTGAGTAGTAACCAAAACCATATTGTCTTGATTAGCTTGTACTTAACCTTGATTTTGTCCTTGTCATTAGTTCTTACTCCTTTTCTGTTCTTGTTCTCATTCCTTAGCCTCTCTGTTCTATTTTCCTGAACCTCTATATAGATGGTCTTATCAACCTGCTTATCACATCAACAACCCACTTGATCTTGATGCTCCAACTGAGATATTCCTCCTCTGCACCATTTCTTTTGTCTTATTGACTAAAACATAGTTTGGTCTTCTTCAAGTCTAGTTTCTTACATTTTTTCGATGTTATTTTCTATTACATATTCCTTCTTCAAATGAACATGATGTTGTTCCAAGTTACCCATGTAGCTCAAGTTGATATTACATTCTATACTCAAGTTCAAACCATCATTAACTTTCTTGATATTCCATTGCTTGTCTAGGAAGTAGCTAGAACGACTTATCCTTCCATATGTATCCATAGCTGCTTTTGAATTCATTTTTGACTTGACTATATCCTTTATTAGGACTGATTTCATATCTAAACACTAAGTTTCCTCTTTCATTGTTGTAACCTGCCCCACTTGCAATGATGCCTTTCTCATGCAAATTGTCACCTAGATTGGTTGTCAGACCCATACACCCTTGCTCATGATCTGAGATTACTTCTTGGTTACTTATTGCATTCCTGTTTGAGCCATTACCAATACCTTCTTGACTGGTCATCATTGTATACTTTACATTCAACACATTCATTTTCCATGAGAAATCTGATTCAACTTCCTTTTCAATCTTATTTGAAAATCCTGCAACAATTGCTTACACGTTTTCATGAGTATCCACCTTTTTACCATGTGTAATTTGTCTTATAGCTTGGCTTCTTGTCTCTAACCTACTTTCAGCCTCATATTTAGTTTTCTTTATCTGTTCCTCTTGCATATATAATGTTTTGTCTCTCAAATGATCTTTCTTCAACCTTTCTAGTATGTCTATAGGATTTTACTGCTGCATGTTCTCCTCCTCTTGTTCATTTTCTTTCTTAGGCTTCTTGGTTTCTCCTTGGAAAGCACTCACCATTGCCTCAGCTTGGTCTTTCTCCTTGAACTCCTTCATCGGTTCTTCATACTTCTTAGGCTATCCTGAAACTTGCATGAATCCAAACAATTCTTCTAATCTCTGCAGCTCCTCTCTCAATGTGAGAGTGTCTTCTCTTTCCTCCTTATCAAACTTAGGACCAATTTGGTCTTCTTCCACTATGTTAGCATCACTTCTATCATATGATCTTCCTTCATTTTCACCAATACTTAGTACTTCATGAGTTGTACCTGCATTCATACATGTAAACATTGGATTAGTTAGAAAATTTGGTGGCTTCTTGAACTCCATGCCTTCTCTTTCCATGGTTTCCTTTATGTAATATTTCTTGTCCTTTGGACTTGTCTTCAAGTCTCCCATATGCAATCTATCTTTCTTAACTTCCTGACTGTCATGCCTTCATTCAAGCAACTTAGTGCTTCTCCAAGGTGGTAATTTTGATTCACCATCTTATCAGCTTTCTCACAGTCTTCCTCTGTTGCTATCTTCTTCATGTGACCAGCTTCTTGGTCATCAAACACCTTTCTTGGTGTTTCCCTTCTCACTTTTCTTCTTACAAGTGCACTAGTGCACATATCTATTTCTGCCTTCACACTCCTTGAAGGTCTCATGTCTATCATCCACAACTCGTCATATGCATTCATCAAATCTTCAAAATAAGGCAACACTTTTACTATTTTTTTCCTCCTTAAGCTGTTCCATTGTATTGTGCAGGTATTTCTTTATTCTCATTAGCATGGCACTCCCTTCTTTCTTATCTCTTTCACCCTTTAAAGGTGTGAGACTATGCCCAAATCCATCCTTAGAAAATTTATAAACATTAGTTAACCCATCATGCTTGGCTTTTCTATCAAATTTCCAAGGTCTACCAAATAACATATGACAAACGTCTATAGGTAGAACATCACACAACACTGTATATTTTTACTTTCCAATTTGGAAATCAACAACACTCTGCTCACTTACCAATATTTTGTTATTTTGTTGCACCCATAGAATATGATAAGGCCTTGGATGTGAAAGTCTTCTTAACCCCAGCTTCTGCACCATGTATTCTGACATCACATTGTTTGTGCTTCCTCCATTTATGATGACATCACACACTTTTCCTCTAGACTTGCATATGGTTCTGAATAAATTCCTTCTCTGACTTACATCTATGCATTGACCATTCAAAGTTGTCTTTTTACCTCCTAGTTTACCCAAGACTAATTTAAGAGAGATTCACTTCTCATCCCTTCGTTTTTCTGCATAAGTGATTTGCTCTTGTTATCTGCCTTTTGTCAATCCTCTTAAAACAATTTACATCACTACAAATTGCATTCTCATTATCAAATGTACACATACCTTTTTCCTGGTTCCCGAATACTGGATTCCTTCTCCTATGCAGTTTGTAGACACAATTTTTTTGATCTCTTAAGATGATATTCTCTCTCTAACAATATTCTCAAATGCATCCATTCTATCCTCCATTTGTGTTCTCATCTCCTGAAATTCCTCCATCAGCTCCCTAAGCAAGCTTTCCTGCTTATTTTGCATCCTTGGATATAATTGTGCCACCATCATCTTTTTCTTATTGTTTGATACCCTTCAATCAGAGTCTCTGCTCTGATACCAAAATTGATGCTTATCTTAGCTCAGTTCAATTCAATAGCTTTCTTGATTCTTGAAAACATGATCTCTCTTGGCTCTTTTCATTAATTTGCTTTGGAATAGATTGTCTCTTATCCATCCTCGCTAGATCATTTTTCCTAAATGATTCCAAGCTCAATTAGAGTGATTTAATCAACTTCCTAACAATTACATGCATTGTAATTACCTTACTTGTCATAGGATTAGAACATACATTATAGGAAAATGGATTTCTTCTTCCTTATCTTGATTCCTAGACACACTTCACACTGATTCAAGTGAATAAGGCTTGGTATATATACAACCAAGACTTGATGTCAAGATGTTCAAATGTATTTCTAAATTCAACTTGCTTAGTTCAATGATTTTGGCTCCCAGTTTTCTATCTCTTCTTGAATAAAAGTTTAGACTTAGTTCTTCCACCAATTACCTTCTTGAGAGTGATTTTAGAATTCTACACCATTGTTATAGCCCTTCTTAATTGAGTCTCAAATCTTATATGAACTGCACTTAAGTTTCCTTTAAACACAGATTGAAAAATACTCAAAAATTGTAATTGTCCCTTCATGGTTTGACTAGGACTGTGTGATGACAGTCACTTCAAATATGATTTAAAGGCATCATAAATACTTTGGATATTCTTTAAACGTTTTTCCTGATCAATTACAACTTTGGAGCAATTGGAATCACCTCGAATTGCATAAATTTCACTTACCAGTTCGTTGTGCTGCTCCCACGAATCCCGAATTTTCTGTCATCAATAACTTTTTCTGCCCATGTTCAATTAATCTGAAATTTTTACAGCTCTTATACGACCCTTCAAAGAAAACATGTTCAAAATTTGAGATGATTTGGTTACACAGAACAAAATTTATGTCGATTTTCCCATTCAGGTATTTTGTCAGACAATTCGCGTGCCTCTGTAGAAAATTTATGTTATTGACTGCTTGCTACACACACACCCATTCATCCTGAAATTTTGTGGGTTCCTTTATGATACTATGGCAGAGATTTCCACAAATTTCGGTTGAATTTCATCAGTCCATTTAAGAGAAAATCGATGCCCTAGCTCAGGCCTACGTATGGGCAAATGCATACAACTGGTAATCGATTTACTTTCAAAGCTTCAATTAAATTGAAGTACCTTTTTACTAATATCTTCTCTTTATCTATGCTTCCACAGATCTCGAGGATTCCTCATTTGATGACTATCACAACCTCACCTCTCAGCCTGGAATAAAAACACGATATTCATTTTGTACTAAATACTAGCAATCGCACGTGAGTTGTGCGATGATAACGTCGAAGTTGGAGAAGGAAGTGAGGAGAAGGAAACTGCAATATATAAAAAATGAGTATGAGAAATGCATGTGGGTAGAAAATAAGAGGAACATATTGAAACGAGTGTGGAATAACACAAAAGTGTTACTGCAATAGGAGATGAAGGGGGATGGGACGAAGGTGGGATTCCTCTCGTAAGTGTGAGTGCGGTAGAGGTGCGGAGGACATTTAAGAGTAACGACTAAATGAAAATGGAGGAGAAATACGAACGACTGACAAAGAGGAAACTCTTGATATACCCATGAAGGTTAGGCCTTGTCTTTCCGTTCCTCCAATGTCAGTAGTGGCTCACTACAGAGTAAGCCCTTGGGATTTGTGGATTGAAAATGCCCAAGCAATTTTAAGTGGTAGTTATTTTGGTTTCTTATGGAAATTGGTAGAACAGGAAGATGGAAGGCGTTGTCTGCATCCCAAGGAGGCCCCAAGTATCGATCTTATTTGATGACGACAAATAAAAGAAAAGCAAGTGGATTGAAGGAACCTTCGTAGACAAAATAAAAATAGATTTTCCCCCATATGTGAAAGTTGCGGCCATGATGCAAATTGCACGTGGAATGCCTTATAGTTCTGCACAATAACCAACAATAATGTAAATCACATAAGTATGCTACACATGATCTGAAACCAAAACTTGTAACCACATGTAACATTTAAAATTATGTAAGGGGAAAATGAAGCGACATTTCTAGGCTGTGTTTTCTCATGGAAACATCTGTATGTAGATAAGATATGTTACTAATAACAAAAGAGTTTTAAACTATTCAGTGTGTTAATAAATCTTTAAAACATATATTATAACTATTATAGTTTGTTGGACGCTCGCAAAGTGTTTGGCAAAATGACTCAAGACAAATGTCTTCTCATGGAATATGATAATAGCAGTTAAAAGGAAGACATGGGATTTTTCAATAGACATCAACACATATTTACCAAATTCAACGAATGAAATTCCAACCCAATCACATGACCCTCGACATCAATTTTTTCTGATTGTGCCAAACTAGGAGCATCGAGACAGGGTTTGGGAACCCACGAAAAAGTAATTGAAATCCATTGTTTGGATGTTGTAGTTGCGAATGCGCTGATACACATGCATGCAATATGTGGAAACATTCAAAAGGCTCGTATATTGTAAGTGAAGACACATAGTCGAAGAAATAAAAATCACAATGCATAGGTGTACTTTGCATGGCAAATGTAAGAGAGAAATATCCAAGGATAGCAACATAAGAAATGTTATCCTTAAACAAATTTAAAGAAAAGGGTTTCTGGAGCAAGTAGTTATTATACCATATATTGTTATAACTGTATTTTTTTACCGTAAACAAGAATTATCAATAATTTATTATATATAATATATTAATAATTTATGTTTATATATTCGAATAATAAATAAAAATTTGTAAACTATTTACTCTACTAATCTACTTGTAAACCATATATTTCAATTGTTAGCTCGTTTAAATATGTAATTATTAATTAATATAATATATACATATATTTAATATTGTGGATAAACAATAACAATTGACAAAATATTATTTACGCAATCTGATAATCTGTGTGTGTGTGTGTGTGTGTGTGTGTGTGTGTGTGTGTGTGTGTGTGTGTGTGTGTGTGTGTGTGTGTGTGTGTGTGTGTGTCCTACAAATAACAAAAGAATGTTAAACTATTTAGTGTGCCAATAATTTTTTAAACCATATATTATAACTATTATAGTTTGTTGGACACTCGCAAAGTGTTTGACAAAATGATTCAGGACAAATGTCTTCTTATGGAATATAATAATAGTTGTTAAAATGAAGACACATGCTTTCTCAAAACATTTACCAAATGCAAAAAATGAAATTCCAACCTAATCACATGACCTAGCTCGACATCAATTTTTTTCGGATTGTGCCAAATTGGGAGCATTGAGACAGGGTATGGGAACCCATGAAAAAGTAATTTAAATCCAATTTTTTAGATGTTGTAGTTGTGAATGCGTTGATACACATGCATGCAAAAGGTGGAAGCATTCAAAGGCTTGACAACTATTTGACAAATTACATAATACAAATGCATAAATTGTTGTACATGCACAAAATGTTTTTTTGAAAAAGTCTTGGAGATATAATAGGTTGCAAGGTTGTAGAACATATTGTTTCAAAATTGAACATTGCAAACTTGTTTTGTGTAAAATTGGAGCACTATGGACCATACCATGACCATGTACAAAGAAATTTCATTTGTACAAACAATTATTTTTGTTTCTATCAATTCATTTTAGCCATAGTGTTATGTATGGAAAGGCCTATACCTTACCAACACAATACAAACTTATCCATATATATATATATATTGATGGTTGATTCTTTGATATAAATTGTATAGTTCATAATGTTTTAAAAATGTTATAGTTATTTATAAAATATATTTTTAAAGTGATACCAAGATAATTGTTAATGTCTTCTTAGATTAAATTGATCTGTGGCATTAATTTTAAATGTGAAAAAGTGTTTTTAAGATAATATTATTCTAATTAGTTTTAAACGCATATAAATCAATAAATTAAATCTAGTTATAGAAAATATTTTCTATGAGTTTATTATAATGAAAATATTAAATTATTAGGAGAAAATATACTTTTAGATTGATTTGGGAGTCTTCAATCATTAAATAAAGATTATGTAGAATAAGTTTCGACAACAAAGCAAAGTAAAGATCCATGTCCTTAACACTACCCTCATAATCTCGATCGGCCACTCCTTTTCATGCTTCACCACTTCGTGTCATATATAGATCTTTTTCACTATTTCCATTCCCACTATTTCCTTTTGTTCTTTATTTTCCAAGTACAAATACCATACTATCTTGTTGTATGTTTCTTTTTTCTTCTAACGTCTCCCCCATTTCACTTTCGGATTATTTTTATTAATTTTTTGTCATTATGGAAGTATTAAAACACTCATAAAATATTTGTGTATATGGTCCATCTATCCATGACAACATATTTTTTGTAACATATTACTTTTCAAATAACTTCTCTACTAAATTTGTTTTGTCTAAAGTGTAGTCTTTATAATTTTATACTACCATGTTCTTCCACTTAAACATTTTCTATTTGTCATATTATTTTAACAAATACAATTTCTTAACCCATAATATTTTCTCTCATTCCCCCACTCTCACTGATGTACTATTTTCTTAGAGACTCTATGACTCTTTTAGAATTGAAAAAGTTTAACTTGCAAATTGATGAAACTTATGCCATCTTCTATTCTAAATACTTCAAGTAGTAGTTCTTTAAAATGAATGCAATTTTTTTTAATACTTGTCAAATACTTTTTCATATGAAACGCTACAGGCATCCTTGTTTCATGGATTTTATTTCATATTCGCAGAAATGAATACATATGACCATTGCATGTTTTCCCCCATGCTGCCCACAAGAGAGACCACCACTGTCGTACCTGTGCAAAACACCTCATTTGCATAAAACAATTCATCTACAAGAATCAAGCGCTCTTGGACCTGCACAAATAAAGGGGTTCTAAGATTTAAATCTCAACAATAACACTTAAAGTCTGTACAGACAAGTTTGTTTCATCATTGAGATGCAAATTTATACTACACAAGTTCCATCCACAATGGCATTTAAAAATTCTATACTGACAACTTTGCTTTATCATAATTGACTTAAGTTGATGCACACAGAAGACCACTAGGAATATTTTTTTTAAAAACATTTAAACCCGAATACATATAAATACCCCATAACCTCGGCTACGAGCCACATTAATTATACATTTCATTGTAATAAATATTGCTATGTCTTCATCTTCCACATCTGCATGTCTTTATCTCTAACATTCCTACCTTTTGCGGACACGTGTAGGGGCCATTCAAATCCGTGCTTCGTCAACCATGAAATCTCATTCGTTGATATCTCTGTCATTGTCGAGAGGGGGTCGGGTTTTCTCACATAGAACACGCATATCGGTGTAATAAATATTGCACTAAATAATATAATTTCCCTAAAATCAAATTTCCATTCGTTGTAGGAAAGAGTTGGGTAATCTTAAAGATTTAATGAAGGGGCCAACGTAGCAGTATGGGTTGACATTGAATAGTACTATACCTACTTATGTGAGAATTTTTGAAAATGCAGTGCCTTCCTCCACAATGACAGGTTCAAATAATTTAAAATCGCTTCTGCAAGAAACAGACGAAATGGTGCAACAGTGCCCTGTGCATGATACCCAAAGTATGATATACCTTCTCTTTTTAAGAAAAAAAAAGATAAATGACATCATCTCAAGTATGAGATGCCACGTAGAAAATGTTGCGTTTATAGGCATGAAAACGAGCAAAGAAGTAAATAACAAAATGCAAGAAAATACCAACAAAAATAGTAGTCTCCTTTTCCGTCTCCCTCTAGCTCGCCTATGGAATATAACGTTGCGATATGGAAGACATGGGCAGAGGATGAGTCGGATCAGAAAAGTAAAGGGTATTATTGTGTATGGTTCCTGAGGCAGGAGGGGACTTGCTTTGGAAAGTAAGAATCCTTGATTTGGGAAACATTGTCGCAGAGAGGTGCTTCCTGTAAGCTTCTTTAGACAGACATGGAGTGTCATGGTAAATGCTGCTTTCTTTTTCCTCATCATTCAGAGTCACACGAGCTACATCAAAATCCATCGAACCTCTGTCACTCTGCAAACACCACAACCATTAGCATTTTTCCTTTTCCATACTCATCATTCATATTCCTAATAGTAAATACTTACACTAATGTGCCTGACCAGGAGCCGACCTGCCATGTTGGTATTTTCTTGCATGGGGACCCGTATCTTCCTCTCTTGGTTTTATTTACCTGTATGTCTCAAGCATTTTGTTTCTGATCAGAAGAAGGCATAAAAAAATGACATGGTCAAATGTTTCTATTGCAAGGTGTCCATATCATACCATTTTCTTTCAGACGAGCGACAGAACGTGTGCCACCATGCACTACAGCGCTTCATCAGATATCTAGCCACTACTGTTGCACGTTACTCATGGAATTTTAATATAATCACTCCCACACAGTGATAAATATTCAATGTGTATACATTCATCAGAGCATTCTCTCATTCTCGTGAAGGTAAAGTTGTATAATGTTTCTCATTTTCTACGATCGTGGCCATCAATGCCTTAATCGATCACTGTGGCCGTAACCCCTTGCTTGGTAGGAGATAGTGCCATGAATGTTTGCAGTCCGTAAGACCTGTTTGGTGACTGAAAACATGCCAGAGTCATCTTCTTTATGGTTGATACGACATTTCCACAGACAACTCGCCCATTTTCCACCCTCCCGTCATTGACGCAGAGATTTCAAAGGCTACGATAGGTATATTCAATCAATCACTATCTGCATGTCTTTATCTCTGACATTCCTACCTTTCGCGGACACGTGTAGGGGCCATTCAAATCCGTGCTTCGTCGACCAAGAAATCTGATCCGTTGATATCTCTGTTATTGTCAGAGGGGGTTGGGTTTTCTCACATAGAACACGCCTATCGGCGTAACATAAGAAAACATACCAAAAAATATTGGCTTTTCAAAAATTATATCATTCCCCTTCCATATTGTTTTTACACCACATTCACATCCATTTCTCCTCTCATATCAGTCCCATACAGTGTCCCTAAAAACAATGTGTTTGTTTACTCAAAATAACACCTAGAGACTAAGTTCCTAGAATGAAGTAACTTCTAATATCTTTAGTCTTAACCATATTCTTACTTGATACTTGACAAAATCATCCTAAGGCAGTCCATGCAACAAGTTTAAAACAAATATCACCCCTTTTATGGCCTCAATGGCTTTATGTGACATAATCCTACTTTTCCCAAGCCTATTTACTACAACAACAAATTACATACATAGTTGAACTTGATTGACTCCTATGGAGTGAAGACAACTTTTCAAACCTTCCTAAACCTATGGACACACTTGAAACATCTAGCATCAATGATTCTCTTGCATCAATCATGCACTAGGGTGGGGTGTTAAGGGAAAGGGTAAACTTGGAAATATATAGGAGGATATAGTGGTTGGAGTGTGTTGAACCATCACAATGATAAAATGAATAGTTAACAGGAGAAACTAACAAATCACTAAGGTGACAGTGCTTGGAAAATGTGGCCAAAACTCTAAGGATGGGGTTATGAGATAGATTTTCCAAATTGTGGTATTGGTGAGAGGCGTTACAAGAGAAATTTTAGCAAGGGTAGGAGAAGAATGTTGCAAAAATAACATGTGTGTGGCGAGGAAGGATGTATGTGGGGTTGGGTGAGTTAGCTTAAGGTCAAACATCATGGTTAGTGTGTAATGTCGAGGTGTCAAGAGGTGGTACATTGTGAAGTGTCACCCATGTGACTAAAGGTCATCGGGTGATATAAAGGATGTAATGGGACTAATAAATGAAGACCTAGTGAAGTGTGTAAAAAAATTACGAAGTAAAGGGAGCTCAATTTGAAGTAAGATAATGAGGGGTGTAAGGAAGGTGGGGCTAAGAGGTATAAAATGGGAATTGAAGTGTAACCACGATGGGTAAGAGTAGGCAAGGATTAGATATAATAGAAATATCGTTGATATTTATATGGAAATAAAGAAAAATATGATGAAAATAGGAACCAAAATCACACAAGGATCACATGGGTGACAAGGTCTAAGAAATCTAGAACAAGAATATATTTTATAAGACTGGTGGAGGATTGTAAGTCAAATTTGATGTCAACATAGACTAAAACACTAAAAAAATACATTAGGGTGTCTTGGGTGATTGTATTTGAGTAGTGTGATCCAAATACATATTTTATGAAATGGGTAAGGATCTATGTGTTAGTTTGAGACAATAAAGATCTATCAATTGCATAAAGATCACCTAGGTGAGTGAGTTTGAGTAATTTAGAGCACGAATAGATTATGTATGATGATCAAAAGATGGTATGACATGTCCGATTAGGAAATAAATTAAAAATACAATTAGAAATCATTTGGTAGTCACATAATAAACTAAGGTTAAGTATTCTTAGATACGAGGATATTTTGTAAGTCAAATGAAGGACTACAAGGATGGTCTAATAAGGATAAAATTTCAAAATATGATCATAACTTATAGGAAGTCATCTAAGAAACCGAGAGTGAGTATTTACAAATAAGAACACATTGTGCAATGACTTGTTAGAGTTGGTGTGATTCACAAAAGTAAGGTTTCGGATTACTCGAGAAACCTAGGATATACACATATGATTAATTTAGGCTTCATATAGTGATATGTGATGGTATAATGGATAATAGGCAATAATAGATCATATGGTGATTCAAATAATACAAATTATATTCAAATACGGTAAGAAAGGGTAGAACTATGAAAATATTTAATAGAATAGTGTTGCAGCGTTTTTCTAATAGTTAACAAATATGAATAAGGAAAACATAAGAGAAAATAGAATCATACCTCTACCGATAAGGGTGTATACTAACTTGGTATCTTGTTGATATATCTCAAAGGTATACAAGGGTTCTAGGGAATGTTTTTTTAGCACTAAAATGAAACATGGTGAAATATGATTTTTAAACTAAGATAGAATGTGGAGTTTTAAGAGGGATTCCTTTATTTTTGCAAACATTGGTGTTGAGTAGAGACAAGGGGATAGTGGACTAGGTAGAAGGGTTAGTTCTTTATTAGAAGGTGATGGTGATGATGTGTTGATTGATGGGGATGACAAGAGTGGCGAATGATATATTTCTATGGACTTGTTGAGGAGGGTTTTGTATGGATTTATGAAGATAAATGTGATGAAGTTTGATTTGATGAAATGGATTGTAGAATAGATGTTGGTGTGGAAGTTAACGATAATGATGATGTTAAAATTGATGAAGATAACAATGATGACATTAGACTAAAAGAAGATGATGATGATGAAATTTGAGGAATGTGAGTTGAAGGCCATGATGGGGTGAAAATAGAATTACCTTGGTTTAGAGAGAGGAGGAAGAAGGGGTGTGATTATAGGCGAAAGACTAGTAAAAGGGGTGATAGGATATGACGTGTATAGAATATTTCGATGAGATCATATTTGGAAGGGGATGGGTTGTTGAAGGGAACATTATTCATGCAATCTATATTGGAATATTTAGGGATGAGATCTATAATGATGTCCTGGGTGGGGATTTTGTGGAGGCATATGATCATCAATTTTTACATTGTCATTGTGAAGAAGGTCTTGAATGATATTATGTAATTAGTGGCATGTGTTAGTGGAATGTTTGAAAATGTGGTGATATGTACACAATTTTTTTGTGTATTCCGTAAGGGTAGTGGGAATTGGGATTTAGTAGCAAAATGGTAGGAATTGGATTAGTTGGGGAGAGGGTAATTTTTGGAGTATGACGAAGAGGAGTTGGGATAATGTCATGGCTGCTACTTGGATTAAAAAATACTACAAGACTTAAAATAAATAGGGGTATGAAATTGAATTGGGGATAATTGGAGTTGGGGAGGATGATTGCAAGTAAGTTTGTAAATAATGCGATAAGGAATATAGAGAAGCGACTTTGAGAAGTATATAGTTAACATTTTTGTGTGGAATTGGAAATGTTAAAGGGATGTATTGGATGTAAAAAAGTGATAGAACAATCGAGATGGAAATCCTCAATATATTATACCATTAGAATGGCTTCATCATTAGTATATATATATATATATATAACGAAAAAACTTTTGGCAAAAATGTTGATGAGTTCAAGTTGCAAGATAGGAAAGGTGAGGTAAGGGATCACCCTTCACCAATGTGAAATATAGTCTTAGATGGGCTCAATGTCATATTGTTCCAAATGATCTAAATAAACTAATGTGGTAGATATAACAATTTTTATAGAGAAACGATGAATAAATACATTGTAAATTTGGTTGAAAGAGAAGAGGATATGTTGTGGTAGAATGGTATGCCAATAATATAGCGAATTGTCGGTGAGAGAAAAGGAAGCTACACAACCTAATTGTATCATTATGATGGATAATATGACACATGTATCTAAATAAGTACAAATATTTTTGTAGATCCTCTATGTTATGGAATGTGTCAAAGTTGGGTAGTTTGATGTGAAGGGGATATGGTTTGATAGGGACCATCAAATGTATCGGGTCGATGAAAAACTAGCAATATGTCATTTTGTTTCATTTTGGGAGGAGTGATCCTTTATTTATATAACTCAAAATTCCATATGTGTTCTAAGAGGGTTTGATTGTGTAGACACAAAATCACGCACTTTGAGTCATTATTTAGTTTCGAGTCTCATACTATTATTCATATGGTTTTAAAAAGAAAGAGTAATAATTAACCCATGTCTTTGGCCATTATTGCATTGCTTTCTTTCGTTATTTTAGATCTTATACATGTACTTTCCAGTCTATACTTTCATAATGCAAAAAATATAAGAAGTTCAAACAACTAACCTATACTTTTGGGGCACTTTCTAGCCATTTGAGCTTCTTAAATTTTTGATGGTCAAGCATTTCCGTGGATGATTACAAAATTAAAGCAAGAGAACCATATAAATATAAAGTTATGTGACCATGATGAGGGACTAAGCACTAAGCACTTACTATCACCACCTAAGGTTGCATCCATCAAAGGCATCTATAGCTGAATTTGCATCTATCTAGCTCCATCACAAGGCAAACAAGGTTGGTTCATCTGCATCACACTTCATAGGAGGGAAATCTATTGTTTCTATGCATAAATTTACTACATTCTAAATCTAGTTATTTTCTCGCTACTTCATAAAGTGTGATTGACACAAGAGCAACCTAGGTCACAATTGCACACACACACACACACACACACACACACACACACACACACACACACACACACACACACACACACACACACACACACCTATAACTAAATTGATTCTAAGATGTAGTGCAGTGCTTAGTGATAATTCCATCCATTTGGTAGCTAAGGACAATCTGACCCCTTCATATGCATCTTTATTTTTAGGGTTTTGATTCTTTGCTTGGGGTTTTGTAGGTAATTCTTCATTACAAGTTTACTAGTGCTTCGAAAATCACACAACAACATTCACATGACAGGAAGCAAGCATAGGAGAACACTCAGTGACACCTCAGAGGAGCTTTTCTAGTCATTTATGCATACCAGGGCACCCACGGGTGCCCCTAACCCTTTCCAGGTGCCCCAGTCTAGCCATACAGTCCAGATCTGCACTTTTCAAGCTCTTATGCGAAGGTTTTCTCCTCCAGTTCATTTGATCTCCACTGCAACACAGTCTCGCGACATCATCGAATCAGATAAGGCCTTCTTAACACTCTTTGCACATTAATGTTTCACACTTCATTGCTTATATTTCTTGGGTACTATTTAGGTATTTTATTACTTCATTTATTTAGTTATTTTCTGCTCCTATAGCATTATATTACACTAGAGTATTCATATTTTAGTTAATCGGATGGAGCATGGGGGGTGTTAGAATTCATGGGGGTGGTTGGAAGACATGATAGGTGTAGAGTAGGAGATTAATATAATTTAGTGAGGAACACGAAATAGGAACATGAAGCACAAAGGAGACTAAACCTTACAGAAACTAGGGATCATGAGAGAAGAAACTAACTACATATGTGAGTGGGGAGTGTGAGGAGAAGAATAGACTACGTGAGTGACTGGGGAATACAAGAGTGGACCAAAACATGCGGGAAACTAAAGAGTGTAAGTCGTTGGGGTGTAAGTAGGGATCCGGAATGGTGAAATATGAGTTGGGATGAGTGTTATTACGGTATTCTAGTGATTGTATAATTGTATGTGTATTATTTTTTAAATTTTTTGTTTGAAAATTGTTTGGTTATTGTGCGGTGATCACATAGTTAATTGGCTTGTTGATTGTATTTTTATTATTTAAAATTTATGCAATGATTACATAGTAATCGCTTAGGAAACAAGCCTACAATTTTCTTTTGAAAGTGATTTGATGATATCATAATAGTCACCTAGGAAAATAGCCTACAATTTTTTTGTATTTTTATTGTTTCAAAATTGTGTGGTAATTGTGCAATACTTGTTTAGAAAGTTAACCTTAAATTTTTACTATTTAAAAATCACACGATCATTGTAGACCAATCGCCTAGGCAACTAGCCTACAATTTTTTTATTGTTTACAAATCACATGGTGATTGCATAGTATTCGCCTAACCAACTAGCCTATAATATTTTTTTAAGTTTTTACTATTTGAAAATCATGCGGAAATTGCAAAAGTCACATACATAATTGTCTTATAATTTTTATTATTTTTTAATGTTTGAAAATCATGTAGTGATTGCATAGTAGTCACCTAAGAAACTAGCATACGATTTTCTTATTTTCTTGTTTGAAAATCATGCGGTGATTGTGTAGTAGTCGCCTAAGAAACTAGCCTATGATTTTTTTATTTTTCTTGTTTGAAAATTACACAGTGATTACACAACAGTCGCCTAGGAAAATGGCCTATAATGTTTTTTAAAAATTTGCACAAAAATGTGCAGCATTCACTTAGGAAACTAGTCTTTATATTTTTATATTTTTACTATATAAAAAGTGTGTGAAGATTGCTCAGTATTTTTCTAAGAAACTAACTTATAATTTTATTTATTTATTATTATTTGGTATTATTTAGTTGGTGTTTGATATGTTGTGTTATTTTTTTGTTGGCATATTGTGTGAGTAAGTTTGTGGGTAAGTGCTTGTGGGATATTGTCTTGAGTGAGAATGAGATTAAGGTAAAGGGCATCACGGGATGGATGAAGATACGCAGAGGGCACCTAGATAGGTCACTTTGGTGACATAGTTGGGTCACATAGGTGATCAAGTTAGGTTTTAAGGGGAAGAGGAATGTGGAAGTGTTCAATGGTGGCAGAGGTGCATAAGTTATGCCTATCTTAGCTCAATTCAATTCAATAGTTTTCTTGATTCTTAAAAACATGATCTCTCTTGGTTCTTGTCATTAATTTGCTTTGGCATAGACTGTATCTTATCCATCCTCGCTAGATCATTTTTTCTAAATGATGCCAAGCTCAATTAGAGTGATTTAATCAACTTCCCAACAATTACATTGTAATTACCTTACGTGTCATGTAGGATTAGAACATACAATATAGGAAAATAGATTTCTTCTTCCTTGTCTTGATTCCTAGACACATTTCACACTGATTCAAGTGAATAACCAAGACTTGATTTTGGGATGTTCAAATGTATTTCTAAATTCAACTTGCTTAGTTCAATGATTTTGGCTCCCAGTTTTCTATCTCTTCTTGTATAAAAAGTTTAGACTTAGCTCTTCCACCAATTACCTTCTTGAGAGTGATCTTAGAATTCTACACCATTGTTATAGCCCTTCTTAATTGAGTCTCAAATCTTATATGAACTGCACTTAAGTTTTCTTTAAACACAGATTGAAAAATACTCAAAAATTGTAATTGTCCCTTTATGGTTTGACTAGGACTGTGTGATGACAGTCACTTAAAATATGATTTAAAGGAATCATAAATACTTTGGATATTCTTTAAACATTTTTCCTGACCAATGACAACTTTGGAGCAGTTATAATCACCTCTAATTGCATAAATTCCACTTACCAGTTTGTTATACTGCTCCCATGAATCCCTAATTTTCTGTCATCAATAATTTTTTCTACCCATGTTCAATCAATCTGAATTTTTTACAGCTCTTATACAACCCTTTAAAGAAAACATGTTAAAAAAAAATTAGATGATTTGATTACACAGAAAAAGAGAGAATTGAGCTTCTAGCTCAAATGTATTCGTCTTGTTTTTCTTATTTGTCTCCTTCCTTTCTCCTCCAGTTGTGATTAGGTTCTTTAAGTATTCCTATGATGCATTTCATCAAGTATTTATTAGCTTCCTTCTGGTCTTCCTCATGTGGATAGGTTATTTGTCTTTTCTTAGTGTTTGTCTTGTTTCTTTTCTTGACTTTCATGTATTTCATTCTTTGCTTGTCCTTTTTGTCACCTCTTGAATACTTTTCACCTTCACTAATGATTTTCTTCATGTATACATATTTCATCATAGTTGCAATTCCTCTATGTTGGTCTGAGAACTCAAATTTCTTCATTTTGACTATCCTATTCTTCTACTACCTATTGGTTTCTTTGTTCAATCTTAATATTCTTGTCTCCTCACTTTTCCCATTATTTGTGGATGCTCCAACCACCCACGCAAACTGATGTACTTGTTCTTAGGAACCACACTTCTACCTTTTCTTCATTTGCTTGCTTTCACAAAAGTTTAGTAACCAAAACCATATTGTCTTGATTAGCTTGTACTTAACCTTGATTTTGTCCTTGTCATTGGTTCTTACTCCTTTTCTGTTCTTGTTCTCATTCCTTAGCCTCTCTGTTCTATTTTCCTGAACCTCTATATAGATGGTCTTATCAACCTGCTTATCACCTCAACAACCCACTTGATCTTGATGCTCCAACTGAGATATTCCTCCTCTACACCATTTCTTTTGTCTTATTGACTCAAACATAGTTTGGTCTTCTTCAAGTCTAGTTTCTTACATTTTTTCGATGTTATTTTCTATTACAAATTCCTTCTTCAAATGAACATGAAGTTGTTCCAAGTTACCCATGTAGCTCAAGTTGATATTACATTCTATACTCAAGTTCAAACCATCATTAGCTTCTTTGATATTCCATTGCTTGTCTAGGAAGTAGATAGAATTACTTATCCTTCCATATGTATCCATACCTACTTTTGAACTCATTTTTGACTTGTCTATGTCCTTTATTAGGACTAATTTCATATCTCCATACTGAGTTTCCTCCTTCATTGTTGTAACCTGCCCCAAACTTGCAATGATGCCTTTCTCATGTGAATTGTCACCTAGATTGGTTGTCAGAACCATACACCCTTGCTCATGATTTGAAATTACTTCTTTGTTACTTATTGCATTCCTATTTGAGCCATTATCAATACCTTCTTGACTGGTCATCATTGTATACTTTACATTCAACACATTCATTTTCCATGAGAAATCTGATTCAACTTCCTTTTCAATCTTATTTGAAAATCCTGCAACAATTGCTTACACGTTTTCATGATTATCCGCCTTTTTACCATGTGCAACTTGTCTTATAGCTTGGCTTCTTGTCTCTAACCTACTTTCAGCCTCATATTTAGTTTTCTTTATCTGTTCCTCTTGCATATATAATGTTTTGTCTCTCAAATGATCTTTCTTCAACCTTTCTAGTATGTCTATAGGATTTTACTGCTGCATGTTCTCCTCCTCTTGTTCATTTTCTTTCTTAGGCTTCTTGGTTTCTCCTTGGAAAGCACTCACCATTGCCTCAGCTTGGTCTTTCTCCTTGAACTCCTTCATCGGTTCTTCATACTTCTTAGGCTATCCTGAAACTTGCATGAATCCAAACAATTCTTCTAATCTCTGTAGCTCCTCTCTCAATGTGAGAGTGTTTTCTCTTTCCTCCTTATCAAACTTAGGACCAATTTGGTCTTCTTCTACTGTATTAGCATCACTTCCATCATATGATCTTCCTTCATTCTCACCAAGACTTAGTAATTCATGAGTTGTACCTGCATTCATACATGTAAACATTGGATTAGTTAGAAAATTTGGTGGCTTCTTGAACTCCATGCCTGATCTTTCCATGGTTTCCTTTCTGTAATATTTCTTGTCCTTTGGACTTGTCTTCAAGTCTCCTGCATGCAATCTATCTTTCTTAACTTCCCTGACTATCATGCCTTCATTCAAGCAACTTAGTGCTTCTCCAAGGTGGTAATTTTGATTCACCATCTTATCATCTTTCTCACAGTCTTCCTCTACTGCTATATTCTTCATGTGACCAGCTTCTTGGTCATCAAACACCTTTCTTGGTGTTTCCCTTCTCACTTTGCTTCTTACAAGTACACTAGTGCACATATCTATTTCTGCCTTCACACTCCTTGAAGGTCTTATGTCTATCATCCACAACTCATCATATGCATTCATCAAATCTTCACAAGAAGACAACACTTTTACTATTTTTGCCTCCTTAAGCTGTTCCATTGTATTGTGCAGGTATTTCTTTATTCTCATTAGCATGGCACTCCCTTCTTTCTTATCTCTTTCACCCTTCAAAGGTATGAGACTATGCTCAACTCCATCCTTACAAAATTTATAAACATTAGTTAACCCATCATGCTTGGATTTTCTATCAAATTTCCAAGGTCTACCCAATAACAAATGACAAACATCTATAGGTAGAACATCACACAACATTGTATCTTTATACTTTCCAATTTGAAAATCAACAACACTCTGCTCACTTACCAATATTTTGTTATTTTGTTGCACCCATACAATATGATAAGGCCTTGGATGTGGAAGTCTTCTTAACCCCAGCTTCTGCACCATGTATTTTGACACCACATTGTTTGTGCTTCCTCCATTTATGATGACATCACACACTTTTCCTCTAGACTTGCAAATGGTTCTGAATAAATTCCTTCTCTGACTTACATCTATGCATTGACCATTCAAAGTTGTCTTTTTACCTACTAGTTTACCCAAGACTCTCCTCATTAAGAGAGATTCACTTCTCATCCCTTCGTTTTTCTGCATAACTGATTTGCTCTTGTTATCTGCCTTTTGTCAGCCCTCTTAAAACAGATTCACTTCTCATCCCTTCGTTTTTTCTGCATAACTGATTTGCTCTTGTTATCTGCCTTTTGTCAGCCCTCTTAAAACAATTTACATCACTACAAATTGCATTCTCATTATCAAATGTACACATACCTTTTTTCCTGGTTCCCGAATACTGGATTCCTTCTCCCATGCAGTTTGTAGACACAATTTTGTTGATCTCTTAAGATGATATTCTCTCTCTAACAATATTCTCAAATGCATCCATTCTATCCTCCATTTGTGTTCTCATCTCCTGAAATTCCTCCATCAGCTCCTAAGCAAGCTTTCCTGCTTATTTTGCATCCTTGGATATAATTGTCCCACCATCATCTTGTTTTTATTGTTTGATACCGTTCAATCAGATTATCAATCAGAGTCTCTGCTCTGATACCGAAATTGATGCCTATCTTAGCTCAGTTCAATTCAATAGCTTTCTTGATTCTTGAAAACATGATCTCTCTTGGCTCTTTTCATTAATTTGCTTTGGAATAGATTGTATCTTTTCCATCCTCGCTAGATCATTTTTCCTAAATGATTCCAAGCTCAATTAGAGTGATTTAATCAACTTCCTAACAATTACATGCATTGTAATTACCTTACTTGTCATAAGATTAGAACATACAATATAGGAAAATGGATTTCTTCTTCCTTATCTTGATTCCTAGACACACTTCACACTTATTCAAGTGTATAAGGCTTAGTATATACACAACCAAGACATTATGTCAAGATGTTCAAATGTATTTCTAAATTCAACTTGCTTAGTTCAATGATTTTGGCTCCCATTTTTCTATCTCTTCTTGAATAAAAAGTTTAGACTTAGTTATTCCAGCAATTACCTTCTTGAGAGTGATCTTAGAATTCTACACCACTTTTATAGCCCTTCTTAATTGAGTCTCAAATCTTATATGAACCGCACTTAAGTTTCCTTTAAACACAGATTGAAAAATACTCAAAAATTGTAATTGTCCCTTCATTGTTTGACTAGGACTGTGTGATGACAGTCACTTAAAATATGATTTAACGGAATCAGAAATACTTTGGATATTGTTTAAACATTTTTCCTGACCAATGACAACTTTGGAGCAGTTATAATCACCTCTAATTGCATAAATTCCACTTACCAGTTGGTTATACTGCTCCCATGAATCCCTATTTTTCTGTCATCAATAATTTTTCTACCCATGTTCAATCAATCTGAAATTTTTACAGCTCTTATACAACCCTTTAAAGAAAACATGTTAAAAAATTTAGATGATTCGATTCCATTTAAAAAAAAATTATGTCGATTTTCCCGTTCAGGCATTTCGTCAAACAATTTGCATACCTCTATAGAAAATTTATGTTATTGACTGCTCGCTACACACAAACCCATTCATCCTGAAATTTTATGGGTTCCTTTATGATACAATAGCAGAGATTCCCATAAATTTCAGTTGAATTTCATCAATCCATTTAAGAGAAAATCGATGCCCTAGCTCAAGCCTACGTATGGGCTAATGCATATAACTGGTAATCTATTTACTTTCAAAGCTTCAATTAAATTGAAGTACCTTTTACTAATATCTTCTCTTTATCTATGCTTCCACAGATCTCGAGGATTCCTCATTTGATGACTATCACAACCTCACCTCTCAGCGTTGAATAAAAACACGATATACATTTTATACTAAATACAAGAAAACATACCAAACAAAGATTGGCTTTTCAAAAATTCTATCATTCCCCTTCCATATTGTTTTTACACCACATTTACATCCATTTCTCCTCTCATATCACTCCCATATGGGTGTCCCTAAAAACAATGTGTTTTTTTACTCAAAATAATACCGAGAGATTAAGTTCCTAGAATGAAGTAACTTCTACTATCTTTAGTCTTAACCATATTCCTGCCTGATACTTGACAAAATCATCCCAAGACAGCCCATGAAACAAGTTTAAAACAAATATCACCCCTTTTTATGGCCTCAATGGCTTTATGTGGCATAATCCTACTTTTCCCAAGCCTATTTACTACAACGACAAATTACATATATAATTGAAATTGATGAACTCCTATGGAGTGAAGACAACTTTTCAAACCTTCCTAGACCTATTGACACACTTGAAACATCTAGCATCAATGATTCTCTTGCATCAATAAGGCACTAGGGTGGGGTGTTAAGGGAAAGGGTAAACTTGGAAATATATAGGAGGATATAGTGGTTGGAGTGTGTTGAACCATGACAATGCTAAAATGAATAGAAACTTACAAATCACTAAGGTGACAAAGTGCTTTGAAAATGTGTCCAAAACTATGAGGATGGGGTTATGAGATAGGTTTTCCAAATTGTGGTATTGGTGAGAGGTGTTACAAGAGAAATTTTAGCGAGGGTAGGAGAAGAATGTTGCATAAATAACATGTGTGTAATGAGGAAGGATGTATGTGGGGTTGGGTGAGTTAGCTTAAGGTCAAACATCATGGTTAGTGTGTAATGTCGAGGTGTCAAGAGGTGGTACATTGTGAAGTGTCACCCATGTGACTAAAGGTCAATCGGGTGATATAGAGGATGTAATGGGATTAATAAATGAAGACCTAGTGAAGTGTGTATAAAAATCGGGAAGTAAATGGAGCTCATTTGAAGTAAGATAATGAGGGGTGTAAGGAAGGTGGGGCCAAGAGGTAGAAAATGGGAATTGAAGTGTAATCTTGATGGGTAAGAGTAGGCAAGGATTAGATATAATAGAAAAATTGTTGTTATTTATATGGAAATAAAGAAAAATATGATGAAAATAGGAATCAAAAATCACACAAGGATCACATGGGTGACAAGGTCTAAGAAATCTAGAACAAGAATATATTTGATCCAAAACCGAGGGTTTCGGACTTAAGGAACAGTTAACAAATGTGCCAAATGAATTGCAAAACAACTATCTCTGAAAAGAGATGTAAATTACTCAAAGACTTCAAAATACATCAATTATCTCTGCCAAGAGATGTCTATCTCTTTTTCCGGTTACATATGTATTTATACTAATTTTATAAATACGAAAGGACACCTAGAAAGATGTGGAAGGTCACCAGTCTCGAGGGAGACGAGGTGTTTCATCTTCTAAGACTTACATGTGCACTAATTTTGCGAAACATACTATTTTTAGAATTTACTATTTTTAGACAGCACTACAAAAATCACAATTTGGGCCCCTTAAACGTGGATTTCGGGGGTCAAACATTGCCAAACAAAGTTCAAAACCTTCTCATCACATTTTACACATTCCAAGCTTTCCGTTGCCTTTTGAACGGAGTCAATCGGAGTACGGTGCAAAAGTTATGGTCTCTGGAAGTTGCGCCACTAAATTCTTTGCTGGATCATTCCTCCCTCCTTGAAGCAATGGTCCCCATTGCATTAAGATGCCCCATCATTTGTGGAAATTGCTTCTTTACCGGTATGCGGTGAGCCACTCACCTTGGTGACTGAGATTTCCTTTCTTTATCACACGATAGAGCTGAATAGGTTGTCCTCTGGTGGTCTTAGTCAAATTGTCCACAATCGATCTTCTTGGTGGGGAAAGACTTGCTTTGGATTGAGCTCGGAGATGTCAATTGTTCTGCTTTGTGGTGAAGTATCCAACAAAGGTGGATGGTATGGCTTGAGGAGGTCCACATTGAAGATGGGGTGCGAGACCAAGGTAGGGTGGAAGATTCAACTCGAAAGCATTTTCCCCTACTTGCTTAGTGAGAGTGTAAGGACCATACCAGAGAGGTCGAATCTTTACGTGTGGACTGCAAGCCGTTCCTTACGAAGCCATGACCAAACCTTATCACCAACACTGGAAATGATGCGGAACCCTGTGTTTATCATGGCGATTCTTATATTTTTATTCATTTTACGTAAAATGTCATGGACTTGGTCTTTGAATGTCTTTGGATCTTTCAACAAACCTTGTCGCCTTTTCTGCTTCACTTTTTCCATGAAGTGTGAATTCCATGGCAGGAATTGGGATGCATACATCAATGGGAGCCATAGGTTGGAATCCATAACAAGCTTGAAAAGGACTGTGTTTAGTGGAGCTGTGCAGGGCTCGATTGTATCCATGTTGTATGTATGGCAGGGCCTCGTCCCATGTGCGGGAGTGCTTGGAGTGGTACATACGAAGCATGTGAACAATTAGGCGATTCACCACTTCTGTTTGCCCATCAGTCTGTGGGTGAAAGGATGTGGACTTCATCAACTTTGTATCTAGCATTCCCCATAAGGTGGACCAGAAGATGCTCAGGAACCTGCTATCCCTATCAGAAACAATAGACTTGGGGAGCCCAAAGTTGATCCATACATGACTGAAATAAATTTTAGCAGTATCTTCAGCAGAAATATTTTTCTTACAGGAAACCATTACAGCCATTTTAGAAAATCGATCAACTACAACAAAAACACCATCATTCCCATGTTTCGAAGTTGGCAAACCTGAGAGGAAGTCCATCGAGACAGATGCCCAAGGCTTGGTTGGTTCGCGATGGTGTGTACAATCCCTGTTTCTTGTTAGTTGGCTTAGCAATTGCACAAGGAGTGCAGGACTTAATATACTTCACCACATCGGTCCTTAGATTAGGCCGGTAGAAATGCTTACAGAAGTCGCGATGTCTTGTCCACGCCAAAGTGCCCTGCGGTCTTGCTGAAGTGTGCTTCCTAGATCATCTTTTGTTGTTCACTAGCTGGAACACAGATGTGTCCCATGTGGCAGAGGAGGTTATCCTGTAGATAGAAATCAGAGACATGTTTTCCTTTACGGAGGGCTGATATGTGTGTCGAAAACTCGGGATCCTTCTCATACAAAGCTGCACCAACTTGAAGTCTCATGTCCACAGAGATCAAGAATAGTTGTGAGGGCTGCAATTGGAGGCGGCTTAGGCAATCTCTGCTTTTTGAGTTGGCACTTCCCTTCTTATGCTTTATTATCGGTGAAAGCTGTTGTAGGTATGTGGCCCATTTTTGGTGTCTCTCATTCCTCAACTTGCTTTGTGTACGAAGGAACTCCAAAGGCCTATGGTCGGTGTGGATTCTTGTCTCCTTCCCGAGAATGTAGTGTTTCCACTTTGCTTACATGCAGACAATGGCATAAAGCTCCTTATCATATATTGGGTACTTCTGACCGTGTCATTGAATGTTTCACTATGGTATGCAGTGGGGTGGCCATGTTGCATGATAACAACTCCCAAGGCATACTCGGATGCGTCTGTCATCGGCTCGAATGGATGATGTAGATCGGGAAGGGAAAGGAAGGTGAGCATAACCTTTCTTTGACCCTTCAAATGCTTTTGTCATTGTGCTTCCCCCATTGAAATTTAGCCTTGTTCCCTCCTTTAGTCACTGATTGAGTGCCGGGAAATATGTGAGAAACCCAAGACAAACCGGCGATAGAAATTGGCAAGGCCCAGGAAGCTACTGAAGCTCTGTAAGATTCTTTGGGGTAGGCCACCTTTGAATAACCTGAATTTTCTCGGGTCGACATGGACTCCTTCCTCATCCATGACGTAACCCAAGTACTGGACCTTTGTCATCCCAAATGTGCACTTATCAGATTTGCATACAGTCTGTGCTTCCGAGGGTCTGAAGTACTTCTTGAACATGTTGCAGATGCCTCTCCCAGGTCGGGCTATAAATGAGTATATCATCTAGGTAGACCACTACGAAGGAATTGGTGTAGGGCCGCAAGATGTTGTCCATCATCCTCATGAATGTTGCAGGTGCATTAGTTAGTCGAAAGGCATGACCAACCATTCGAATAGACCTTCCCGAGACTTAAATGTAGTTTTCCAAACATCGGTGGGCTCGATGGGGATCTGGTGATAGCCATATTTGAGATCAATTTTGGTGAAGAATTTTGCACCGCAGGAGCTGGTCCAACAAATCATCAATCCTTGGGAGGGTAGCGATTCTTCACAGTGATTTTGTTCAAAGCCCGATAGTCTATGCAAAGTCTCCATGTTCCATCCTTCTTTGGTGCCAAGATAATTGGACTTCCACAAGGTGAAGAGCTTGGCCTAATATGTCCCTTTTGAATCAATTCCTGGAGTTGCCTTTTATCTCCTCATTTTGAGGGTGACTGCGGTACAGGGCATGGCTATTGGGTAAAGGAGACCCAGGACCAAATCAATAACATGTTTTTACGACCTTTGAAATGGCACTCCTTTAGGTGTCCGGAATAGATCATCATACTCGGTTATGATTTGGTTGAGCTGCTTTTGTTTGCATTGAGTGCATGTTCATGGAGGCTGCAACAATTTTGTTTGTAGGTTTTGGCCTGATCATCAAGACGACAAACTGTTTGGTTTTCTCCACTAACTTCTTACATTGTTTGGCACTGATGAGGGAGACAGATTTTGGGGGAATGACCTCAGGTATCCGATAACGTTGACTCCCAATGGTAATGGTGACCCTTCTAGGTCGTGACTCATAGATGCCATGTCTATCCCACATAAATGGCTGGCCTAGGAGCACATCACAAACATCTAATGGAGCAACATCACACATGACTTCATCATGGAAGGGCTTGATGGCATATGGAAGGAGGCATTGTTGTGTGACTTGGAGGTCTCTTCCTGGGTTTAACCACCCGATACTATATGGCTGGGGATGTGGCTTTACAGGGAGGTTTAGGCTTTTTACAACATCAACAGAAATTAAATTCTTCTGACTTCCACTATCAAGGATAAAATGTAGTGGCTTACCTTTTACCCAGAGCTTGGAGTGGAAGAGCCTTTCCTTCTCATCCATATTCTTGACTTTTGAGGTGGTGATGATCACATACGGATCAGCATCTATAATTTCATCATCTTCATCCTTGACCTCGGGAGTGCATGCTTCTTGCAGTGCGAGAGAGTGTTGAAGAAGATGACTCGGCGAATAAGGACTTGATGGCTCAACATTCTTCCTTAGAGTGGCGATTTGTTTTGTGGAGGTCACACCACTTCCTGTCTTCTCCTTCTGCATCTTATTTCCTTGTGACTCCTTTTGTTTCCAACCTTGACCTCGGAGTGCGGCCTTCTTTATCATTCTTCCCCCTCACGGGTTGGTTCTACTTGAGTCCTCCTTTTGTGCTTTTGTTCAATCTTATTTGAAAACTTGTATGCCTCGTCGAGGGTTTGAAAGCGAAAGAATTCCATGTCCTCTCGGATGCTCCATTGTAGGCCACTGCGATATTTTAGAATCCTATGTTGTTACGTGTGTCTTGAATGCCCAATCTTGCGAGATAAAGAATGAAATTTGTCAGTATAATCTTGAACCATTTGGTCCTTACCTTGTGAAGTTCTTTGCCACTTTGTATGTACAAATCATCATAGGCCCCAACAGGGTAATATTCTTCCTTTATGGCATCCACGAAATCATTCCATGTGGGTTCTCTCTGCGATTCCTAGCTCATCCCTTTCGAGCCCATTCTTATACACACCCCACCAATTTTTTTGTGACAAGAGATGATTTGATAGAGAAAATGTTATCTTTTCCTTATCGGTAAATTGATTGAGAAAAATATGAGGTCAATTGGTCCAACCAGTTCTCTCTTGCATCAGAATTGATCTTACCTTCAAAAATAGGAATGTTGAAATTTACTTGCACCTTGAATGGAGTCGGGGCACAAAGGGGTGATTTGAGATGAGGAGGCATGATTTCCTACTTGTAGTTGTTGCGAGAATTTGGGTGAATTGTTGTAGCATCGATCCTTTTGCTCCCTAAGAGCTTCATTCACCATATTTTTGAGAGGATCATCCATCCTGGTGTTGTCGCCATTGGAGGTGCGCTGCGGCGAGCAACAGCAAGTATTACGAAGGATTGTGTGTGGACCACCCAAGATTTTTGTATTCGACCTCGTTGCAGGGATCATACACTCTCAAGCGACTTAGCTCGATACCAATGATCCAAAACCGAGGGTTTTGGACTTAAGGAATAGATTAACAAATGTGCCGAATGAATTGAAAAACAACTATCTCTGAAAAGAGATGTAAATTACTCAAAGACTTCAAAATACATCAATTATCTCTGCCAAGAGATGTCTATCTCTTCTTCCGGTTACATATGTATTTATAATAATTTTATAAATACGAAAGGACACCTAGAAAGATGTGGAAGGTCACCAGTCTCGAGGGAGACGAGGTGTTTCATCTTCCAAGACTTACATGTGCACTAATTTTGCGAAACATACTATTTTTAGAATTTACTATTTTTAGACAGCACTACAAAAATCACAATTTGGGCCCCTTAAACGTGGATTTCGGGGGTCAAACATTGCCGAACGGAGTTCAGCACCTTCTCATCACATTCTACACATTCCAAGCTTTCCGTTGCCTTTTGAACGGAGTCAATCGAAGTACGGTGCAAAAGTTATGGTCTCTGGAAGTTGCGCCACTAGAATTGCTGCCTGGATCATTCCTCCCTCCTTCAGAAGCAATGGTCCCCATTGCATTAAGATGCCCCATCAAATGTGGAAATTGCTTCTTTACCTGGTATGCAGTGAGCCACTCACCTTGGTGACTGAGATTTCCTTTCTTTATCACACGATAGAGTTGAATAGGTTGTCCTCTGGTGGTCTTAGTCAAATTGTCCACAATCTGATCTTCTTCAGCTGGGGAAAGACTTGCTGGATTGAGCTCGAGAGATGTCCAATTGTTCTGCTATGACTGAAGTATCCAACAAAGGTGGATGGTATGGCTTGAGGAGGTCCACATTGAAGATGGGGTGCAGACCAAGGTAGGGTGGAAGATTCAACTCGAAAGCATTTTCCCCTACTTGCTTAGTGAGAGTGTAAGGACCATACCAGAGAGGTCGAATCTTTCTGTGTGGACCTGCAAGCCGTTCCTTCTGAAGCCGCAACCAAACCTTATCACCAACCTAGAAATGATGTGGAACCTTGTGTTTATCATGGTGATTCTTATACTTTTTATTCATTTTCTGTAAAATGTCATGGACTTGGTGCTGAATGTGCTGGATCTGCTCAACAAACCTTGTCGCCTTTTCTGCTTCACTTTTTCCATGAAGTGTGAATTCCATGGCAGGAATTGGGATGCATACATCAATGGGAGCCATAGGTTGGAATCCATAACAAGCTTGAAAGGAATTGTGTTTAGTGGAGCTGTGCAGGGCTCGATTGTATCCATGTTGTATGTATGGCAGGGCCTCGTCCCATGTGCGGGAGTGCTTGGAGTGGTACATACGAAGCATGTGAACAATTAGGCGATTCACCACTTCTGTTTGCCCATCAGTCTGTGGGTGAAAGGATGTGGACTTCATCAACTTTGTATCTAGCATTCCCATAAGGTGGACCAGAAGATGCTCAGGAACCTGCTATCCCTATCAGAAACAATAGACTTGGGAGCCCAAAGTTGATCCATACATGAGTGAAATAAATTTTAGCAGTATCTTCCAGCAGAAATATTTTTCTTACAGGAAACCATTACAGCCATTTTAGAAAATCGATCATTCTACAACAAAAACACCATCATTCCCATGTTTGAAGTTGGCAAAACGAGAGGAAGTCCATCGAGATAGATGCCCAAGGCTTGGTTGGTTCTGGCAATGGTGTGTACAATCCCCATTTCTTGTTAGTTGGCTTAGCAATTGCACAAGGAGTGCAGGACTTAATATAATTCACCACATCATTCCTTAGATTAGGCCGGTAGAAATGCTTACGAAAGTCGCCAATGTCTTGTCCACGCCAAAGTGCCTGCGGTCTTGCTGAAGTGTGCTTCCCAGATCATCTTCTGTTGTTCACTTATTGGAACACAGATGTGTCCCATATGGCAGAGGAGATTATCCTGTAGATAGAAATCAGAGACATGTTTTCCTTTACGGAGGGCCTGATATGTGTCTGAAAACTCAGGATCCTTCTCATACAAACTGCACCAACTTGAAGTCTCATGTCCACAGAGATCAAGAATAGTTGTGAGGGCTGCAATTGGAGGGCGGCTTAGGCAATCTGCTGCTGAATTGGCACTTCCCTTCTTATGCTTTATTATCAGGTGAAACTGTTGTAGGTATGTGGCCCATTTCTGGTGTCTCTCATTCCTCAACTTGCTTTGTGTCTGAAGGAACTCCAAAGGCCTATGGTCAGTGTGGATTACTGTCTCCTTCCCCAGAATGTAGTGTTTCCATTGCTTACATGCCTAGACAATGGCATAAAGCTCCTTATCATATGTTGGGTACTTCTGACTGTGTCATTGAATGTTTCACTATGGTATGCAACAGGGTGGCCATGTTGCATGATAACTGACTCCCAAGGCATACTCGGATGCATCATCATCGGCTCGAATGGATGATGTAGATCAGGAAGGGAAAGGACAGGGGCTGAGCATAACCTTTCTTTCAGCCCTTCAAATGCTTTCTGTTGTGCTTCCCCCCATTGAAATTTAGCCTTGTTCCCTCCTTTAGTCACCTGATTGAGTGCCCAGGAAATATGTGAGAAACCCAAGACAAACCGGCGATAGAAATTGGCAAGGCCCAGGAAGCTACGAAGCTCTGTAAGATTCTTTGGGGTAGGCCACCTCTGAATAACCTGAATTTTCTCTGGGTCGACATGGACTCCTTCCTCATCCACGACGTAACCCAAGTACTGGACCTTTGTCATCCCAAATGTGCACTTATCCAGATTTGCATACAGTCTGTGCTTCCTGAGGGTCTGAAGTACTTCTTGAACATGTTGCAGATGCCTCTCCCAGGTCGGGCTATAAATGAGTATATCATCTAGGTAGACCACTACGAAGGAATTGGTGTAGGGCCGCAAGATGTTGTCCATCATCCGCATGAATGTTGCAAGTGCATTAGTTAGTCCGAAAGGCATGACCAACCATTCGAATAGGCCTTCACGAGACTTAAATGTAGTTTTCCAAACATCAGTGGGCTCGACAGGGATCTGGTGATAGCCAGATTTGAGATCAATTTTGGTGAAAAATTTTGCACCGCGGAGCTGGTCCAGCAAATCATCAATCCTTGGGAGGGGGTAGCGATTCTTCACAGTGATTTTGTTCAAAGCCCGATAGTCTATGCAAAGTCTCCATGTTCCATCCTTCTTTGGTGCCAAGATAATTGGACTTCCACAAGGTGAAGAGCTTGGCCTAATATGTCCCTTTTGAATCAATTCCTGGAGCTGCCTCTTTATCTCCTCATTTTCAAGGACTGACCTGCGGTACACAGGGCTATTGGGTAAAGGAGACCCCGGGACCAAATCAATAACATGTTTTACCTGACACTGAAATGGCACTCCTTTAGGTGTCTGGAATAGATCATCATACTCAGTTATGATTTGGTTGAGCTGCTTCTATTGCTGTATTGAGTGCATGTTCATGGAGGCTGCAACAATTTTGTTTGTAGGTTTTGGCCTGATCATCAAGACGACAAACTGTTTGGTTTTCTCCACTAACTTCTTACATTGTTTGGCACTGATGAGGGAGACAGATTTTGGGGGAATGACCTCAGGTATCGATAGTGTCGATCCGATGGTAATGGTGACCCCAATGTGTAATGGTGACCCCACATAAATGGTGGCCTAGGAGCACATCACAAACATCTAATGGAGCAACATCACACATGACTTCATCATGGAAGGGCTTGATGGCATATGGAAGGAGGCATTGTTGTGTGACTTGGAGGTCTCTTCCTGGGTTTAACCACCCGATACTATATGGCTGGGGATGTGGCTTTACAGGGAGGTTTAGGCTTTTTACAACATCAACAGAAATTAAATTCTTCTGACTTCCACTATCAAGGATAAAATGCAGTGGCTTACCTTTTACCCAGAGCTTGGAGTGGAAGAGCCTTTCCTTCTCATCCATATTCTTGACTTTTGAGGTGGCAATGATCACATCTGGATCAGCATCTATAATTTCATCATCTTCATCCTTGACCTCAGGGTCTGTAACTGCTGGTGCAGAGAGTGTTGAAGAAGATGACTCGGCGAGTAAGGACTTGATGGCTCGACATTCTTCCTTGGAGTGGCGATTTGTTTTGTGGAGGTCACACCACTTCCCTATCTTCTCCTTCTGCATCTTATTTCCTTGCGACTCCTTCTGTTTCCAACCTTGACCTCGGGTCTGGCCTTCTTTATCATTCTTCCCCCTCACGGGTTGGTTCCTAGCAGTCCTCCTTTTGTGCTTTTGTTCAATCTTGACTGAAAACTTGTATGCCTCGCCGAGGGTTTGAAACTGAAATAATTCCATGTCCTCTCGGATGCTCCATTGTAGGCCACTACGATATTTTAGAATCCTATGTTGTTATGTGTCTTGAATGCCCAATCTTGCAGATAAAGAATGAAATTTGTCAGTATAATCTTGAACCGATTGGTCCTTACCTTGATGAAGTTCTGCGCCTTTGTATGTACAAATCATCATAGGCCCCAACAGGGTAATATTCTTCCTTTATGGCATCCACGAAATCATTCCATGTGGGTTCCTCTGTGATTCCTAGCTCATCCCTTTCGAGCCCATTCTTATACACACCCCACCAATTTTTGACAGCAAGAGATGATTTCAATAGAGAAAATGTTATATTTTCCTTATCAATGAAGTGATTGACAAAAAAATAGTAGGTCAATTGGTCCAACCGATTCTCTCTTTGCATCGAATTGATCTTACCTTCAAAAATAGGAATGTCAAAATTTACTTGCACCTTGAATGGAGTCGGGGCACCAAAGGGTGATTTGAGATGAGGAGGCATGATTTCCTACTTGTAGTTTGATGCAGAATTTGGGTGAATTGTTGTAGCATCTCGATCCTTTTGCTCCCTAAGAGCTTCATTCACCATATTTTTGAGAGGATCATCCATCCCGGTGTTGTCCGCCATTGGAGGTCGCCTGCAGCGAACAGGCAAGTATTCTGAAGGATTGTGTGTGGACCACCCAAGCTTTTTGTATTCCGACCTCGTTCTGGGGATCATACACTCTCAAGACGACTTAGCTCTGATACCACTGATCCAAAACCGAGGGGTTTCAGACTTAAGGAACAGATTAACAAATGTGCCAAATGAATTGCAAAACAACTATCTCTGAAAAGAGATGTAAATTACTCAAAGACTTCAAAATACATCAATTATCTCTGCCAAGAGATGTCTATCTCTTTTTCCGGTTACATATGTATTTATACTAATTTTATAAATACAAAAGGACACCTAGAAAGATGTGGAAGGTCACCAGTCTCGAGGGAGACAAGGTGTTTCATCTTCTAAGACTTACATGTGCACTAATTTTGCGAAACATATTATTTTTAGAATTTACTATTTTTAGACAAAGACTACAAAAATCACAATTTGGGCCCCTTAAACGTGGATTTCAGGGATCAAACATTGCCGAACAGAGTTTAGAACCTTGTTATCACATTCTACACATTCCAAGCTTTCCGTTACCTTTTGAACGGAGTCAATCGGAGGTACGGTGCAAAAGTTATGGTCTCTCGGAAGTTGCGCCACTAGAATTGCTTTGCTGGATCAATATTATATAAGACCTGGTGGAGGATTGTAAGTCAAATTTGATGTTGGCATAGACTAAAACACTAAAAAAATACATTAGGGTGTCTTGGGTGATTGTATTTGAGTAGTGTGATCCAAATACATACTTTATGAAATGGGTAAGGATCTATGTGTTAGTTTGAGACAATAAAGATCTAGAAATTGCATAAAGGTCACCTAGGTGAGTGAGTTTGAGTAATTTAGAGCACGAATAGATTATGTATGATGATCAAAAGATGGTATGACATGTCTGATTAGGAAATAAATTTAAAATACAATTAGAAATCATTTGGTAGTCACTTAATAAAATAAGGTTAAGTATTCTTAGATACGAGGATATTTTGTAAGTCAAATGAAGGACTACAAGGATGGTCTAATAAGGATAAAATTTCAAAATATGATCATAACTTATAGGAAGTCATCTAAGAAAGCGAGAGTGAGTATTTACAAATAAGAACACATTGTGCAATGACTTGTCGAGTTGGTGTGATGCACGTAAAGTAAGGTTTCGATTACTCGAGAAACCTAGGATATACACATAGGATTAATTTAGGCTTAGGATAGTGATATGTGAAGGTATAATGGATAATAGGCAATAATAGATCATAGGGTGATTCAAATAATACAAAATATATTCAAATACGGTAAGAAAGGGTAGAACTATGAAAATATTTAATAGAATAGTGTTGCAGCTTTTTTCTAATAGTTAACAAATATGAATAAGGAAAACATAAGAGAAAATAGAATCATACCTCTACCGATATGGGTGTATACTCACTTGGTATCTTGTTGATATATGTCAAAGGTATACGGGGGTTCTAGGGAATGTTTTTTTAGCACTAAAATGAAACATGGTGAAATAGGATTTTTAAACTAAGATAGAAAGTGGGGTTTTAAGAGGGATTCCTTGATATACATTTCAATACGAGAGGTAAAAATCCATTTGAGAGGATCGTTGTCTAAGGTGTGAATATTGGATTGTAAAATAGCCTCTCAACTCCATATAATTTGTGGGATTTTCACCAAAAATGATAGATCCTTTCTCAAATTTATATAGCATGTCGGTTTATGAGTGCTCTAAACTATGAACAATTGGTGATGAAATCCAAGTAGTGTCCTAACAGAGTGACTATTTATGATTCCCAAAACCTCATTGCAACATGATAGAAGAGCATATACATTTATAGCCAAGAAATAAAATAGAAAAGATATTTTTTTAATTTATTTTTAAAATCACATAGCCATTATGTAGTGTTCACCTTGGTAGTTTGCCTTTAATTTAATTTTTTATTTTCTATTTTTGACCTATAGAATGAGTTAACAATCAAATGAAATGTGAATGATAAGTAGCAAGGGTTTAGTTACCTTTTAATGATGTCATGTGACATGGTAGCTTAGTTCTTTCCAATGAATGAAGCTTGATATTTGAATACCTAAATCTACCCTCGAGCACATTTAGAAATGGATTAGTATTTTTAGGTGGTTAGGGGATCTTCGTTAGTTATATACCTAGCCTTTTTAAGGAAAGCAAAGTTGACATGATAATAAATTGACGATCTAGTGATAGATAAATGATGAGAACAATTGATATACCTAATTAAAGACATGTGGGGATCCATTCAATAACTTTAGATGGATTGATGGTGGTTTTTATCTATTTTCGTTGATAGTAAAACCAAACGATGATTATAGGCCATTCATCTAAGCAATCGAGACCTATACAATTTTTTATAGAACTTGTCATCACAATAATGTAGTTGATCTCTGAAATTCTCTCTGTCACTTTCAAGAAACCTACAAAAAGGTACACGATGAAAGGATGAACAAGTATTGGAGAGCTAATAAAAGACCAATGGTCTTCTTTTTATAGATTTTTAGAGATATGTGTGTGTGTGTGTGTGTGCATGTTTTGTTACTTTTATTATTTTTAGATGTGTTTTACTATTTGTATGGTTTATTTTAATATTTATTTATGTTTTAGATGTATTTTCTTTTTTAGTGGGATTTTTAGTAATTTATATTATTTTTGCATTTTAATTGTTTTCGCCTATTTCATTGACATCACCTTAAATGCAAGGTGAATTTCTCAATGTCTACACTTTGCACCTTTTTGGGTTGTATTATACATGAGGCATGATGTAATGTAAAAATTGAAGACAAGTATGCACTTTTTTGGACCCTATGACAAGGCTTTTCATGTATGTGGGAATGGATTGATGAATGTATAGAGAAAACATTGTAAATTTTCATTAATGAGCCACTTAAGTAGCTTTTTGAAGGGATCAATAGGCTAATTTTGCAAGTTGATAAATGTTTGATGGATATAACTAATTGATCAATCTCTTGACAGATTTATAGTCATGAGGTTAACAAGAAAAGGATGTTGTAAGAGTACCCCCTTAAATGGAATTTTTCCCCCAACCTACCCTAAGTAGGCATAGGATAGAAAGTGCCAATTAACAAGTAGACATGAAATAAATATATAGTATAAGGGGATCAAGGAGCATAATGGGAGACTAAGGATACCAAGAGAGTAAAGATACATGCATTTTATTAGGAAGTTAAAGATATTATCAAAGCCATGTAGGTGATTGGGGAATGCAAGAGGGTATTGGGAAGCACAAGAGAGTACCATGTCATGCAATGTGGAAATGGTATAAGTAGATTATCACACAAAAACTCACTATTCAAATTAATTTATTCATATGGGATATTACATCTTTATATGAATGTCATTCATATAATCATGGAGATTATATTTCCACTAATATTTCAACTATATCCGTAAGAATACTCAATCTAACAAATAGTTTACATGTGTAATATTGTTTGTACACACAACAATATAACTCCCAAGTATTCTAAAAACTAACCAGAATATACATATGTGATTTATTATTTAAAATCACTTACATGATATAATGGAGCATTAACATATATTCCTAATACTACCCCCTTAGGGTGAACATGGGAGGAAAAAAACTGCACTTCTTCTGTAGTTTTTTGCCCTGCGTGCTCATGATCTTGGTTCATTGATGGTTTTGTAAAGGTTGACCAACAACCTCGGTATGAACCCCTGTTCACTAAATATGGATCCATGTCTAAGTTATGAACCCTTGTTCATCCTCTTCAAGTATCATGATGTTGTTTTTTCTTTGTGCTTTCATCTTTCCACTATATTTTCACTTCAAGAAAGTACATAGGAATTTGGTCACTTTATTAAATTAGGAACATACTATAAATGAATAAGAATAATGACAAGTACTCTAGAACAAAAACATACCATAGCACACACAATGAAAGCTCGGAACTCAATTCATATCAGAAAGCATAATACACACCACAAAATGCCACCACATCTTCGTGTGGCCCTGTTGTTGGTGACTGATGAGAGGTCATTGATTTATTTCCAACGTCTTATGCCTTCATCCTCCGGTTCGGATTCTCCTAACTCAGTAGAATGTGAACTTGAATTTCATATGTTTCCACATTTTACTTTATTTTTCTCGCCCCCACAATCTGAAACACATTATTTTCTAGACGTCGGGTAACACTAAAAACGCGTTCATAAGGCAATTTTTTTTTGTTTTTCAAACTTTTGACTATAATGAAAAATGATAACTTTATGATATTTGATACTATTTGAAAATATGAGGACTCGACTGGAAATTTTAAAAGTAATAAAATGAGATTACTTTTTAAATAAAAATAAAAATACGATTAAAAATGTTTCAATTCTTTTACATGACCTTGATTCTTTTAATGATACTTGAAAATAATGATGATGATTACATTATTAATGACAAACTATTGATATAGAAAATGACTCCACATTACTATCATTACATTAATTGAATCTAAACTCAAAAACATGACATTAATCACTTATTACAAATATGAATAATGACTACGAAACTAGCAATCATACATAAAGTGTACGTTGTGAACACCAAAAAGGAGACAATGGAGAAGATAAATTGAATCAAGAGGAACAAAGGGAAAGGAAGAGGATAGTAGAAAATGACATTTGAGCGTGGAGAAGTGGAAGGGAAATGAATGAGGAAACAAGTTTCCACTTTGTGAAACTATATTGTCTATGAACTACATGACTTTTATGTCAATCGAACAATGGAAAAAACTCATCTTTTGGAAGACGACGACAACACCATAGAGGGAGATATCTAAAAATGCAAGTAGCCAATATTTTTTGAATGTGTAGATTTTGAATTTAATGAGTGTTTAGGAAAAATTTAAATGTAAGAGGAATTTTAATACAAGTTTCACTTTGGACACATCGGGGACAGGAAGACGCAGATTCTAATTAGAACGCAAAGGTGGCAATTCCATGCAAAATTAAGGGTTATGTTTATCTCAAACTATCTTTCTAACAATAAGCAACCCTATCTGTTTTGACTCTCCATCTTAAATATGTAGAGGAACTTGTACTTTGGTGAATAGTTTAACAAACCATCACGTACCTATTAAACTATAACTCTTGTAGAAATAAAAAATAATTTAACAAAACATCAAAATTTATCTAAAAACATTGAAATTTAATAGATGTGTAAATGTATATATATATATACAAATTTCAATAAATATGTACTTGTATGAATATAATGTTTATATGGACAATAGTAAAGAACATATACATCTAATTATGAAAAACCAACATTGATACCAACAAAGCATCCTTTGTTATAACTATAAACACATAGAAAAATATTTCCAAAATGGATATGAATTATTCAATTATATATAACTATCGAAAACCAGATACAAATAAACAAAATGCCATTGCTTTGTGGGCGGAGATCGTTTGCAGTAGGAAATTTTACGTCAATAGATGCATGTGGTGTCGTACTTTCATTTTGAAAGTCAACATTGTGTGCGACATATCTTTTGGCTCCCATCCCTAAATTTTCCAAAGCATCTTCCGCCACAAAGCAAGTTTGGTTGCATTGTTGCACACTAGTTGTTGAAGGGCACCTTCGAGAGCACATTTCTTCAATTTTTTGGCTTGTTTGTGGGGACTTCAAACTCCATGCTAAGTGCGGTCATGGCCTAAGCCACTTATATTCACTAATAACCTGACCACACAATTTCCATGACATCACATTTTGGTGGAATCCAATTGATAGTTAAGATTCATCAAATGACATTGATACACTCCTCCACATCTACAACATGAATTTGCTTATGTAACTTGACTCTATCGAGGGGGGAAGCAAGCTTTCCATTTGTAAAATACCTTTGAACGTAAAAAGACAAAAATTAGTCATGTTTTGGAAATGTTTTTGTATTTCTTAGATGAGATTGGATAATGAAAATACATGGAATTTGTTCCTTTCCTAATTACGGTTTTCCTCAACAAGTCCTTCTAGATACCTATATATGGTGGTTCGGTGTGTGAGCCTCCATAATTAGATCATAGATATATAGGTAAAAACTTCAAATAAATATTAACTTGGCACCGAGGTGTGAAGCCCATTTGGAAAACATCTTTCGGTGTAATTACATAATCGCCACGTAAGAATACAAAAATTATGCCAAAATATGTAGCTTCTTCCTCCCTATTCACCCATATTTCATTGAATATTAACCAACACATATTCTCGCCACTTGTACCCATTACACTTGAAGACATATGGTCTTTTTAAAACTATTTTACATGCTAAACTAAAATATAGCTTAGATTGGTACATATGTTATTATTTTGAGCTCCTATTAATTACGGGTGTCTTACAGAAATACCTTAATTTGCACACATACAAATTAAATATTGTAACGCTAATGTAAATGCAATAACATTTAACCCCATGCAACCTCTTCCAAAAGCTAAACAAATAATTCCATTCAATAACATTAAAAATGCACTCTTCATATGTTCGTTGTTCGATATCTATGCTCCACCCCAACATGCATCTTCTTGAAAAAAACCCATATTCCACCACCTCATTCCTGGTAAGAGCAGAGGTTGGAGCCGAGAAAACCCAATTCTATGTAAATTTTGAGCTTCTCAAAACCAAGTTACATACATGTACACGGGGAGAGTCCATTCTCAATTCAAGTAAAATTTATGATGGTGGTGTACATAAGAAGCCAAATTAGAGATATGTTCAAATATTGACACATGGAAATGAGCTTGGGTTGATAAATAATGTGCAAGGGTGAAAAAAATATTGTGAACCATGCCAATGAAGACTCGAATGGTGCCCAAGAGGAATGTGCCTGGTGATAGGATTGAACCAATTCAAATGGCTATTGATAGGCATAATAAGTTTAAAACCGAAACGCGACAAAAATCCGTAAAAGAAATTTCCCATCACATGAAACCAATCTTTTCTCTTTCTCCCGCACAAATTCTTCCTCAGATTCGATGTTTTTGGAGCATTCTGAGTAGCAAATGAGCTTGTGGTCTGGGTTGATGGTTTTGGTCGTGGTCACAGTTTGCTGAGCCATATCGTATTCACAGTGGGAAAAACCCATGTTGTATTTATAGTGGGAACAAAAAACAAAGAGAAAAACAACTTCTAAAAAACTAACGGCCAAGATGCATCCGTGCGATGACGACGCACGTCACATTCCTAGTCTGTCGGTTTCTCTTACGCATGTCGCTGAGATTAGGTGTTGATGCAGTTTGGAAACACCTTTCAGCATAATTAAATGACCAACTTCCAATTGTACTCATCCCTACACAAATGACATGACACTTATATGAGATAAGACTATTTCACCAAATACGTGTAAGTCATACAAAAATTACAAGTTAAAATTGCCAATCAAAACTACGACCATAACCTAAAATCATGCCTAAATATAGAATCACATATTGATTTAAAACCCCCTAAAAACGCTAATTTGAAACAACTTAACATAATAATAAAAACTACTTTACAAAATTGCAGGCCTACTGGTATGGAGCTTGGACGTTGGTGAACTTAGCGCAAATGCAAAGGTGCCAAGGAAGTGTGTTCACAAGATCTACATAGGACTGCTATCAGAGAACGTTGCACCACAAAAATATCACAATGCTTGGCAAAATCTAGATGAGCTTGAGAGGAAGGTGTGATGCATGCTGATGGAGTTGTGATCCGTTTTGAATCGATGTAATATGGGGATCAAGCAATTCAACTACTGTATATATATCTAACGACTTGCCAATTTAGTGCTCCCAAAGGTCTGCGTACAAGCACATGGAATTTGTCACCGAATAGATGGATCTGGTGCATGCACAGCGTGTATTTTTAAGGAAGCTCATTGTATGTTGATGTATGCACCATAAATTTTATATGCACCGTGAAGATAAATACATTGAAAGAAGCCATGATTCACCTGTCCAGGTCGATCTCAAAGAAAAAATGTAGAAAATATAGAGAATGCACAGACACAACTCTCTGATACACTTGAACGGAAAGGGTGAAAACTACAATAGCTATCAGAACATATCACGACTATAAAAATACATGAGCTTGTCATAGGTGACTCAAATCATGGTGGATGACTTCTCATTCTAATCGATTTAGAAAGCACCCGTTGAGAAATTTAGGATCGGGCTCGAGCTAGAGATAGGACTCAAATGTAGAATCCTTATTTCCACAGTCAAAAACTTAGTTTTATTATTGACTGCAAACGTGCGTGATCTTTAGGGTAATCGATTTCCACACGGGTCTTAGCACGGGTCTATTCCACACCAAGATTAATTCCTCCAAGGAAATATGAGACATCAATTTTTTTTTGTTGTAGCATTCACAATAGAATTATCAAAAAAAGAACGCATAGATTCTAGGCAACAAGTCAAGTTAAGACATTGCCTCCTCTCAATCTATTTCACCATCACAGGTCAGATCTAGGAAGCTCTGATACCAAATGAAATAGTATAAGCAGATTATCACAGAAAAATCGCACTCATTATTCAAATAAATTTATTCATATGGGATATTACATCTTTATAGGAATGTCATTCCTATAATCATGGAGATCATATTTCCACCAATATCTCAACCATATCCCTAAGAATACTCAATCTAACAAATAGTTTATATGTGTAATATTGTTGTTACACACAACAATATAACTCCCAAGTATTCTAACAACTAACCAGAATATACATATGTGATTTATTATTTTAAATCACTTACATACTATAATGAAGCACTAACATATATTCTAACAAAATCCACCGAGAAGAACAAAGGGAGAATGTAGGAATGTAGGAAGAGCTTATGGGAATGCATTTGGAGGATCTTACTAGAGGTGGTTTGAGTCATGCAACTGAATGGTGAAGTGTAATTTTGTCATGGGTGCATTTTATATTATCTACAAGACTACAAAAATAATTTAAGGAATATTTTATTGATACATTCACTTTTTATGGAAAAATAAAGAGCTAGTTGAATAACTAGGCATGAAAAATGCAAGATTCTACAAATATGTGTAATGCAAGGATACTTGATACAAGATTTATGATGATGAAGACTACTCAATAGATAAGTTATTTGCACCGAAGGGTTAGGAAATGAATCGGTGTCGGGAGGTTCCACCTCCCACTCGACCCTCAATACAAAAATGTCCTTTGGGTTGAATATTTTGAGAGAACTATCGTAAGAGAAAAAATAACATATATAGAAACTACTAAATGAGAAAATGTTATTAAGGAGCCATAAAAGATGATTTTAAATAAGACACTCATCTTATGCTCACTAAATAGGTAAACATTGGAACAAATGAGAATCACACATGGTCAATCTTGGAGATTATAGGCATAATGTAGATTTTACTCATCTTGTAGAGCTAGTCAAAGAGTATAGAAACTTGTTTCAAAAAGGAGAGATTTGAAGGTGATACATCCATGTTTTGGAAATATGCACATTAATTCTCATGAAGGATCCAAGCCTATAAAGAAACTACCTTATAAAATGAACATGAATTTACATGTTAAGGTGAAAGAGGAGATTGACAATATGTGAGATGCACGAGCAATATTTTAAATTGAATATTTTGACCAAATAAGCTTAATGATAATAAGTATAAAAGTGGATGGATGGATTTTAATTTATACGAATATAATTTTTATTATGCTTGGGTTCAAGGCCCATTCCTAAAACCATTCACCTAGGAAGTGTTGGAAGGTATCATAGGGTGCGAAATTTATTCCTTCACTAATGGGTTTTCTAGATACCATCAGTGTGTACATTGTAGAATAAGGCAAGTCCAAGACCACGTTTATGACCAAATGGGGCTCTTTTTCATAAAACTTCATGTTTTTTAGGTTTTGAGATACACCAGTGACATTTTACACATTATCAAGAAATAATTTAAAGACTTCATTCTTAAGATTATATAAGTATACACAAATGATTAGAGTATATATGGACTATTAAGGGACCATCATATTAATTTGTACTTTATGTTTACGAGATTTAGATAGCTATAGATATCATTAAATTTTAATAACTATAATTTTTAGGCCCTTTATGGTACTTTCTTTGGGAATGTTATATATAAATAAGGTTTGTTCGTGGACACCCAAAAAGTAACAATGATCCAACAATTAGAAGTTACCCAAATCTAAAGGATATTTGTGTGCTTTGGGTCATTGTTAGTATTATATGAAGTTTATAATAAATTATGTGTGTACTTTTGTACCTCTTAACAATTTACAAAAAGGGGTTAGTTCAAATGGACATGATTTAAAGAAATATAAATCTTTATCAGAGGACTAAGATCAAATGAATATAGCAGTAACATGCAAGATCTATCCTACAAGAAACGAACAAGTGTGATAACTAGTGAGATAAGAATGAATTAGCTTGTATCTACATATTTGAGCTAATTTTGGGTTGGGAAACAGGATGAGAAGGCTGGATCTAAACCGCATATGTTCATTTTGAGAAACTAGGATTTGGAAGCTCTTTGGACATGTACGCTAGATAAGGACAGGATCACCCGAGAATTGGTGTCGAACTATGCGCTAATGTCCTAGCAACAACTCTACTTCTGATCTTTTCAAGGTATAAATTCATTTTCTTCCTTTTTCTCTTTGTCACATCCACTTCCATGTAGTGTTCCTATATCGCACCTAAACCTCGTAAAACAAACCCTATCTACTCGCACAATGTTCAACCAAACATTATATGGGATAAATAATGTATATGCTTCAGTCAGACTAACCTCAGTGGTCACCCCAATGTGATTATCATCGAGCACCGTACTACCACATTTGAGAATCTATGTAGTTGTAGTTTTTGGGGTAAGTGCATGGAAATGGGGGCCAAAAAGTGGACAAAACACATGAGAAACGAAAAAAATAATTAGGATAAGGTTGATTTTGGTATGGTAATTACCAAACCAAAACACTTATGCTTTTCCTAAAACTTTAAATAGTTTTCAAAAATTACTAAATAGTGTGTGTATATAGACGTGCATGTTTATGTTATTTTATATCCTAATGTAAGTCTCTTGGCTTGGATCTCGTTTGGAACTCTAAGTCCAAGGCTTGAACCTCGCTAAAACACAACAAACAACGTGTTTTTGACCAAAAGAATGTTAAAATTGTCTTCCACCATGATAAATTCCACAAAATAGGATCAACAAATTCATTAAAAATATGACTACAAGGTCAAATAAACTTTCTTCTTTCTAAATATATGATTTTTCAAATTTTTTTGACTAGTATAAGGTTTCCATCCTTATTATTTTTTGTCTTTTTATAGCTCTATTTTTTGTATTTATACATGTCTATCTTTCACCGTGTATCTTTTGTTTCTCTCATCCAAATTGAATTAAAAAAATCCATTCCCAAACTAGGACTAATTCTATACATATTCAAAAAAATGCAATTTTTGATATTTTTTGAGGTAGTTAGGGGCATGGTCGGCTATCCATTATTTTTCAAATTTAAAAATATTTGTACTTGGAAAATCATAAAATAATAAATACTGATTAAAAATCTAAAAATATATATATCCCAAACTAGATGATCATATCTATCTTTCTACCAAAGGGTTTTCAAAAATATTAAATAGTGCTCAAAAATTGGGGGACACGATCGGTTATCTACTATATTTTTAACAAAAATAGGAGAACTTATTGGTATTTTAGTTCGTTAACCCACTTACACTTAACAATTTTTTAAAAAATAGTAGCTTAGAAACTAGACTCAAATGGCTACAATTCAGGTTCTTACAACGTCTTCAAATTTTTAGTGTAACTCGTACAAGTTGGCGTTTCTTATTTTTCAAAAAAAAAAATATCCACTTAAAACCCCTTTTGGCTCTCATTTCTATGCACTTACTCGTGTGTGATTGAATTGTTTCCCTTAAATCTAGGTTGCCTTTATGTCAGTTGTACCAGCGGACTACAACTACTTTTCCCCAAGATAATGTGTGAGATAGAATTCAGAAATAGCCCCCTCTATGTAGTGAATAATGCAACCCAAATGCATCCCTTAAATGTTGTTATTGCGCAAGTAGCATATAAGAAGTAATAACTCAAAGTTGTTGAGCCCACAACAATAATAAGTAAGTCATGTATATATATGATTCCCTTGTTTGAATTTCATCATTAACAACCAAAAAGGTTGACCCAAAGCGATAAAAGAGACTTTAGAAAAGATAACAAATGATGTGGCATTTCAAACTTGAGAAAAGGTGGGAAAAGGATAGAAGTGCCCAAAGGGGACAGAGAGTGCCTAGACGCTCCCGTCCCTAATGGGTGGTACTATTTGGGATGCTCATAAGATATTAAAAAATACAGAGTTGGTTCATGAGTTTTCCAATTTCCAAAAGTAAAGTGACCATTTGAGAAAAAAAAAAATCAAGAGTATTAAAAGGGATAAAGCAATATAAAAGCAAAACAAGTGTTCTTATTTTATGATTTTATTTATCATAAATCATGCATATAATGACATACTTAGAGGCATGATATAAATATAAAGTGTGTGATATCATGACTACATTTTCTCCCACTTTATGTTGATGAATGAATATTTGGTAACATAAAGTAGATAGGAAGAGTGTACCTTATAGAGATCCAAAGTGAGTTGTAACCGATAGCATGTTAAATGGGGATTATGCTTGATAGTGTTCTGAATGGAGATTATAGAATGTGTATTGTGGAATCTAGAAGAGGATAAGGATCCTATGGATGACCTTGTGTATGCAATAGAAATGATGCATGTGTTTTTTCCTTGGATGTTTCCTTTCTAGAGTGTTTTGTGCTTTGAGATAGCTCCTTATTCCATTTTTGTGCTGCCTTTTGTCGAAGTAAGGTCAATCGTGCAAAAGAAAATAAGTGCAGTCAATGCTCATGATAAATGAAAATGAATGTAAAAATAGAAATGTGTATTGAAAAACAAGTGAATCAAGGATAAAATACACTGAATGTTGTGAGAGAAGAGATAGAATTGTTCTCATATGTTTTTACCTTGGAAATGGTTGGAATAATAATGAGAATTTAGGCATCTTGTTACTAAACTAAGGATTTGAGCATTTTTTTCTAAATTGAGGATTTTGGCGTCATGTTACCAAACCGAGGATTTGAGTGTCATGTCGCTAAACTAAGGATTTAAGCATCATCTTGCCAAAGGAAGAGTATTGGGAGAGTTGTGGGTTTTTCCTCCAATCGTTAATGCTTCCCCATGAATAAATTTCACTAGAGATGATCACAACCCAATAGACATCGATCACAAATGATCTTGAGAAAATAGATTATTTAGTTACCTTGCCTAAAGTGTGTATTTTGCCAATGATTTTATACCCGTTGTTATTGATGGAAATTGGAAAATAGTGTCAATGGAAACCTATTTATCCCGCAATGTACTTGTTTTTACACCAAGAAAGAACCACCCATAAGGGACACTAGCACCCACCGCTTGCTCTTGTATGTGTTGGGTACTTTTGTCCCTACATAAATTTTGGCCCAATTTTGATTATGAACTTGTTTCTTAGCTCGTGTTTGTTATGATTGTGTTGTGTACCATTCTATGTCTAGTCTCTAGACTCAATGTTGAGAGGTGAAATAGTCACTGATAATTTTTCCCACTCGTTTGAGGTGCGTGAGATGAAATAAAGTGAGCATGGCCCAAACAAGGAAAGTTGAGACTGATGTGCACATCTGAAATATAAATCCTCCATAATAATAGGGAATTTGCATGGTGACAACCATGATGCATGCAAAATAATGGGAAAGGCTAGCCAAAAAGTGTTAGTCACAAACAAACATGGAAAGATGTAATAGAAACTAGTCAAAACATGCAGAACTATATGCAAGGGAAATTAACAAAATGAAAGAAGATAAAGAAATAACACATATGTTATACCTTCATTGTAATTCTTGCAAACCTCAAGTAAGATTGTAGAAGATTTTAAACTTGTTTGATCTTTTTGAAGATTGGATTTTGGATTCTTTTTTATATTACTCTCCAAAGTTGGTTGTAAATGTTATGAGAAGATTTCACAAGGATGCGGATGTCAAATTGGTAGAAGTTGGATGTAATTTTCTCAAAGCTCTAGGGATGGATTTATAAAGGAAATGGCTTACTTTTATAGCTGAGGGTAGATCCATGAAAGGTGGATGAAAGATTGACTAAGCTTCAGGTTAATGGTTGAATCACCCAGGTTAGCAAGTAGACTTGGCAATAAGTAATTGTAGCTTTATAGGAGTAGTTGACATTTGGAATAGTAGAAGTTACATCTAGAAAGTTGGTTGTACGCACTTTCTCTATAGCCCCCTCATTTCTAGGAATCTAGAAGTGGAGTTCAAGTTTAGTTGACTAAGGAGAGGAATTGATTAAATAACTAATTTAATTAGTATTTAATTATGAGGGAATAATTAACCATTTATTTAATTAAATGTTTAATTATATTAGCTAGGAGGGTGTAGGAATTAATTTAATTAATTCCAAAGGCATGTTAGAATTAAATTATTTAATTCCAAAGGGTAGGAATATAGCTTAGGTAATAGAATTAATTTAATTAATTCTAAAAGGGTGTATTTAAATGGTGGAATTAATTTAATTAATTCCAAAGGGGTGTACTATGAAAAGATAGAATTAATTATAATTGGATAGAAGCAAGATAGAAATATGTATGTATTTTTAGGGTGTCTACATTTTCCCCTCTTTAAAGTGCTATTGTGAAGTAATAGTGCTTTAAAGATAGTAGATGCATGCATATCGCAAGCATAAAGTAGTGAAGAATTTGGATGCCCCAACGAGTAGAATCATAATGGAATTCCCCTAAGCGGGTGGATGACATAGCAAGGTGGTGGACAACCACTTAATAGGAAAGAGAAAAGGAATTTGAACAATGAGGATGGAAGGAATTGTGCTCATAACATGAGCATCATTTGGAGAGTGTGAATATAAGAGAAACCTTTATTTTACTATTTCACAATAGATTTTTCACCATGATTATTAAGGAATCAATATGGTTAACCCATATGCACGTAAACAAAACACACACACACACACACACACACACACACACACACACACACACACACACACACACACACACACACACACACAACAAAGAAAATATAAAAAGGAAAACAAGCCCAATATGAACAATAGGTGCAGGCATCAGGGTTATAAAGGAACCAAGATGTTATCACACTACTTGCAATTGGTCCAAGAAGGTAAACATCAACAATGCAACACAACATTGAAAAATAAGACAATCAACCATGCCCCTAATGTATGCCACAATGATGAGTAAACAGATGCAAATGCCCCCAAACACTTAAACTTATGAAAGGCTTGGGAATAGGATCAGACTAGAAGAGCGGAGTATACTTAGAAACTCCTCATGACACTCTTGTTGGATCCATGTTGCAAATGATCTGAGAGAAATTTCCCCAGCAAAAGTTATATCATGAAGGAAAACAATATTGTGACTTGCCCCAGGCAGAGTAAGTAATCATGAAAAGGGAAGAATGTGATAGTTGTAAACATCAGAATGATCACTAGGGTAGTAGATAAGAGTAGGACTCTATCAAGATTGTGTTGAAATGTTGAAAGATTCACTACAATATTTTCCAATTATAGGATGTCGATGATAAGTGAATGTTTGTTTGAAAAAGTTTTATGATTTTTCTAATTTTTTTGAATTTTTGAAATATTTTGTTTTTTTATGGTTTTACAAATTCTTAGAAAATGTGAAGTACAAATACAAAGAAATGTAAACAAACTTGAATTCATAGAAAAAAGGAAAACACACCATGGTTTATTTAATAAACCAGGAAGAAGACACAACACGTGCAAGTAGTCAAAAGACACAAAACAAACATACGACAAACCCAATATGAACAAGAATGAATGACACCAAAGTTATATGTGAACTAAGATGCCAAGATTTTTCCTGCAATTGGTCTATAAAAAAGGTAAACAAAGTGCAATAAAATAACAAACTAAAAGAAGTAAAATCATCGTCATAATGTTGGCAAACACAACAATACAACACAATTTGTAATAATGACATCTAATGACACTCCAAATGTGTTCCACATTGAAGAACTAGACAGATATGAATGCCCTCGAGTGATAGCTTAGAACGCGAGAGGATTGAATCAGACCAAAAATTAGAGTGATGCTTAGATACTCCAAATAAATCTTATTAGATCTCGCTGAAGTTTGATATGTATTGTATTTAGTCCAAGTGTGCCCCAAGCACAGTTATGTTACGAAAGGGTAAATGATTGCCTCGAGCATAGATATACACCACGGGTAAGAAAAGTGACTAGAGAAATATGATCTGGAACGATCATGAGGAGCGTTGTCAAATGGAGAAATTGTTGAACTGTGTTATCCAATTGTTAAGATTGGTCAAACATTTTTTTGAATGTTTTGCTTTTGTCGGTTTAAACTATTTTTGTGATTTTTGAACAATTTTATATTATTTTTGGAATTTGGAACAATTTTATATTGTTTTTGTATTTTTTGAAACATATTTGAATGTTTTTTTATGTTTTGAAACATATTTGAATGTTTTTGTATTTTGGAAACATATTTGAATTTTCTTGTATTTTGGAAACATATTTTGAATTTTTTTGTATTTTGTGGAACATATTTGAATTTTTTTAAATTTTGGAAAAATATTTAAATGTTTTTGTATTTTTGACTCAAAAAAGGGGTCTGCACAATCTGAACTCATGTTCAAACAATTATAAGCATTCTATTCCATTGGCAGAAATGTATATGATGTAATGATAAGATTTCTCACTCCACTCGTGACTCCAAATGATTAGGAAGATGCGAGGGATCATCATTGAGAGCCAAGAAGGATGTGAAAAAGAGGTGAATATTGATATGAAAATGAAGATGATGGATGTTAAGATGCAAGGTGTAATAATGATACATGTGAAAAAAGTTGTAACTCATCTTGATCAAGATTATTTGACCGATTCCAAGACGATTCCACTTTATAGGTTTTGACTAGACTTAGATCCGTAGATGGCCTACTGATTGGAAAAATCCAGTTGAAGGAATTTTTGTCTCTCTTAACATGAGCAACTAAATTACTTCTGGGGATTTTTTGATTAAGCACTTTAAATTCAGATTTGATAAAGGATTCATTGATTAATTATTTTTTAGAAGGACCCCCTACATGTTGCCCTATACCACTAGTAAGAGACAAACGCTCAACACCAAAGATAAAATGTAGGTGACTAAAGGCATCTCCTCTATTCCTAGTCTCATACTACTAGTAAGCAAAGTATGGGCTCATCATGAAGATTATGAAGGATGAAAGGTGTAATTATTTGTTTTGTATTTTTATGATTAATTTAATTTGTCTTGTATGTTGATGGTGTGCTTATTGAGAAGGAAAATTATGCCCCTATGTATCAGCCTCGTGTGACTAGTAGGACACAAGGGTTTAACACTGTAGACTAAGATGGGTGGTCAAAAAGGATTGGGTAAATAAGTTTGAGATTTCTATTAAAGGGAGAGCTTATTTGAAAGGAGGATTTACCATCAGTGAGCTTTGAGACAAAATTATAGGTCAAAAGATATGAAATAGTAGAAACCATAACAAGGATGAGACACATAATGCGCAATAGGAACAAGGTTAACTTGTGTCATGATAGGTGAATAATGCAAAGATATGATAATGGTATGATTAAGATATTTTCCAATAGGGGTAAGTGCACCAATCGGGGGACCAAAAAGTGGACAAAATCTGAAAATAGGCAAACTACGTACATGTTTTTAAATAACGTGTACGCATTTTATTTTACTTGGTTTGGTATTTCTTGAACCTAAAATGCATACACGCTATGATAAAATATAAATATAAATATTAAAGACCTTCCTCATTTTTGTTTTCCCCAAACACAAATTCTCTAGCAAACCCTCTAATCACGTTTTGTTTTCAACCATTTAGCTCCCAAAATCATCTGCAAATCACCATAAAGGTTGGATTGAGGTGGAATCGAAAATGGTGCCACGAAGAAGAGGTAGGGAAAAAAATTCTTTGAATTGCATTGAAATTTGGTAATTATATTGTATATTTTAATTAAATATAAATTTTTTATTATTGTTACAACTCCACAAAACCACAATAAAACCCTGTAAATCTTGTCAATCCTCCTATCCCTCCTACAATTGTTAAACATCCCCAAGTAGTCAAGAGGATTTAATAACCCATATAGTGGAGAATAAGATTGAAATTGAGGAATTAATTAAAACAATGAGGGATCCCCATTCTACAAACCCCCACCGTGCCTCACTTACAAACACATTGGAGGCATTATTGGCTCAAGGTTGACATGGAAACGAGTCAAATTGATCTATGGAAATATTATAGAGAGTGTCAGTAGGCAATTATGCTAATAAATTATCATATGCAGATGTAAAAATAAATAAACTAAAAATACCTCATATGTGCATTATTCATGCAGAATGGAACCAATTTACATGTTTCGTTGTCATAAAAAATAATTTTTGGGATCGATGGTGGATGGTATTTGATATTCCACCTTGCAATAACAATGAGGTTCCACTATACTTTTGAGGAAAATCTATTGTGAGTTTATCCTCAATGAGATCTCAAACTATTTTGACTACCACAAGTTTCAAGGCCGGGAAAAGGCTCTACACAGGATAGACTAGGTGCACAATATGCACCTATTCAACATGGTAGAGTCCCCACACAAAATCCCCTCATCCTGAGATTTTCCCTACAGCAGTGAAGGAGACAGTAGAGATTGATACATTGCACACGCTTCAGGCACTCTCTAATACCCTTTTCTAACATACGAGGGATATTTATGATACCGATGTTGGTGGAGGTAGACAGAGTATTCCTCCAGGTAGTAGTAGCATGAGGCCACATCTTTGCACATCTTGTGGTAGCATATGCTTGGGACCCGATGAGGATGATAGTTTCATGCAGACTGGTGTTGGTGGAGTCCATTTGGTGGTACACATGATAATGTGGCTATGTATGACACTTTTTGAGTGATACATTTGGATTTCAGACATCAATGACACCTTCATGTATTTTTTTTTTTTCATGTTACAAAAAGATCTCGAGTACTTGATTTACTTATATATGTTAATTTTTAAAATAATTGTATTTAAACTTGGTCAAATTTATTAACTTACACATACATATGTACATGTATGCATTAATATTACAATGCACGTGGGAGGGACATCATCATCCCAACCACATGTTGTGAGCACCATGGCTATGTATACATTCATAGAGGTAATTTAGAATGTTAATTGGTAATTTAGAATGTTAATTATATATATATATATATATATATATATATATATATATATATATATATAACTTTTGAACTCAAATATATGTCTATATATGTATGTTCTTGTATATATATTATATATGCTCAACTAACTTGACGTGATATATTTTTATAAATTTGATGACCTCACAAGACACACCACCATCTCTGCGAGGAGTAGAGAAAGGTGTTGTCACTACGATTTCATCATGCGCAACAACTCACTGAGGTATACAAACTATGTATTTTCGTTAAATAGCTTGTGTAATTCATATTATGTTCAATTATTTTAATAATTTCCTTCATTGTAGCATCATGTAGATAATCAACATGACTACATTGTGTATACACAGGAGTTACCATGACAGGAGCAGCCATGTTCATATGATTCATAGGCATGGCATGGTAAAAAAATAGTTGTATATTGATAAAATTAGTTAAAATATTGTCATTACACATACATGTACTTAGTTGGCATAAATGTTTAGATCTGCATTCAAAAAATATTATTGTTAATATAGTTAATTTTGATGTTTGATTTTGTAATCTTATGTGTATGTAGGGTTCAACCCCTTCCATTTTTACTTCGAGGGCACGGACTCCTCGAGCTCATCATTTGACACCCGGTTCTGATCCAATAGCTCTCATTGACTCAATTGAGCATGAGATGTAGATTCAAGTGTGACCAGAGAGATTGTGGTAAGTGCATGTACATGTAAATAGTTTCATTAGCATGGTCTTATACATGTTGAAAACTTATACATTAAGTTTTGACAAAAAAAAATTGTATGCATTTACAAGTTCAACTACAGTTGAGTTTTGAGTGTAAGAGGACTCGTAGTCATGTCATGGAGGATCCCAAGTCATCTCATAAATCTCCATCTACATCTAAGGGAGGGCCTTCTTCGAGCAGGGAAAAAAGAGGGATAGATTTTGATGAATAGGATATATATATGTCTTATGACATTTATTTTGTATGCATATGTGCATGGCATTATATGCACATTGACATTGTATGTACGCCTATATGGAATTGACTTGATATTATATGACCTATTCACATTTTTATATTTATTGTGCACGTTAATACTATTTGGAACTCAATATTTTTTTATGAGACCTTACATTTTGATATTATAATTATATCCAAACTAATATGATGTGCACTTGACAATATAATACATTATGGATGTTTTTTCATTTATTGGTGTTGTATACTAGCATTTTTCGATGTATAATATGCATGAAACTTTGGAAATCAATATTTATATAACATGTATAAAGAGTTATCTAATCTGAGTAATTATTCGTTCAATTTATCAATGTGTATATGTTTAGAGAACCTTTTCTAGACCTAGGTTCAAAGTTTCAATTCAAATTAAATAAGATATATTATTGAATTTTTATAAATTGTTTGTGGTTTCATTAGAGTGGTTTCATAAATAAGATATATTATTAAATTTTTATAAATTGTTTTTGGTTTCATTAGAGTGGTTTCATAATAATAATGACTAAGTATCCATATTCATTATTTATGTGATTTTGATGCAAATAAAATAAAGAAATGGTCATTTACACAAGTTCAAGATGATTTAACAACTACCCCAACCAATCTCTGCATGAGAGGATCATTCACTAGGCCAAAATGGCTAAAAATTGTTCTATTTGTCCAAACCTTGACTAAACTGGTACAATATCACCTTGCAATGGTCTCCTTGGCACTCTAATCTATCTCTATACAATGCTTCCAGTGTCAAAGGACTCCTTAAACAAGTTCTATTTCATACAACACTTACTCTTGTCTTTACCTTACTTATGCTTCTTCTTGCTCTTGGTCTCTTTGTACTAGTTCTTATCTTATCATGCACCTACTTCCTTCTTCAATGATTCTTAGTATTCTCCCCTATTTTAACACCTCAGAAAATCATTAGGACCATCACTAACTTGATTCATAAGGCTCCAAACACCATTGTTGTTCATCTTGCCAAAACTATCAACTATGCCCCTTAAGACAATGTATCTTGCAACAAGCATGGATAGAAGGATCTAAGGATACCCAGAAATTCTTACAAGATTCATTAGTTCACTTTTCCATCCCTAAGGTTCTCCCAAAATCTCAGACTCCAACTCCTTCTACAACTCCTTAGAGCTCACCTTTTCACTTTTTTCTCTTGAAGCACTAACTAGCCTTGTCCCACTGTATTGTGTAGCATATATCCACTTGTATGAGGTTCCCAAGGACAAATAAAGCATATTCAAGCACCCATTAATCCTATTATACTTCCCTATAAGTTTCAATGCTTAGCTCAAGATATAAAGCTTGGGTTCTTTGTAAAATGGCTTCTCAAACTAGGTTTACAACTGTGCATACAATCCTCTAAGGGACTGGTAAGGAAATCTCACTCTTCCACCAATGAAACTCAAAAATTCTTCTTTTAATAGTTGAGGGACCTCTTCAAGATTGTTCCTTCCAAATCTTATGCAATAATTCCTTGATTTCATGCTTCAAGACTACAAACCCTCCTAAACCCTGATTGTGGTTCATTGTGGATCCCGAGAGGCAACATTTGGCTATAAAACGGTTGGTTTTTGGTTCCAAGACCTCAAACATGATTCTTATGATCTTCACCACTCCTTCTTGACTCATATCTTACCATAAAATATAAAAATGAACTCAATGGCTTGAATCAACAATCCTCTGCTCGCTCATACGTTGGTTCAAGGTATCTATAACGCACAATATAGTCATGCACACAATTTGCATTTATCACTTGATCATTAAACCATGCAACAAGAGTTATCCAAAAGGGTAATACATCAACATTCTAGATTTGTATCACTTAGTTTCACTCTAATGCAATAATATTCAAAGAAAACACAATTTTGGTCTTACACACAAGTCTATTCATTCCATTGCATGCTAAAACAGAGTACAAATTAGCTTACACACAGAGTCTATTCATCTCTTTCAATCAAAATTAATAAAGATCATATTTACCAAAAGTACAAATTTATCACCAAGAGTGAGAGATAAAGTAAGAGAAAGAGAGATAGAGAGAGAGAGAGATAGATAAAGAGAGGGAGAGAGAGAGAGAGGGAGAAAGCAAGAGAAAAAGTGATGAGAATCAAAGTAAACATTAGTTTTTACTCAAACTCTAATGTAAGGCTATCCAATACTATATTTACAAATAGAATCTTGTGGCACCAAATGCAGATGTGCACACGTGTGGATGATGGTCCTGGTAAACGGTGGGCAAGTCTTCGTTTCGGAGCCCTACGGTCCGGTGCTTAGGGCTACATCAATCGGGCGTAGTCCCTTAAGAGCCCTAAAAGAAAAAAAAATTCTATAAGTTCACCAGGTGATTTCTCGGTCTTTGTGGCATCTTGAAAGGCCTTGTATGATCCTACACCTTTACATTGGTACCCTCTACAAAATCTTGTCTCGGTTTACTCCATTTCAATTCGGTCCTCTCGTTGTCCTATTATTTGTAAAAGCACCAAATAGTCCAGTTTGAGTCAGTATAAGGTTATCCAATGCTATATTTTACAAACGAAAGCTCATGACACTAAAAAAACTATGCACATACATTGGGGTGGCTTGGTAAACTCTTGAGGAGGCTTTGTTTTGGTGCCCAACAATCTTGGTGCTTCAAGGCTACGTTGGTCGGGCATAGTCCCTTAAGAGCCCTGAGAGCAAAAAAAGGTTATAAGTTCACCAAATTATTTCTCAGATATCCATTGCACCTTGAAAGGTCTCGTCTCGAACCTACATTCTAGGTTGGTACCCTCTATGAAATTTTTCTTAGTTTACGCCATCTCAATTCAGTCCTCTTTGTTGTCATATTGTTTGCAAAAGCATTGAATAGTCTAGTTTAAGTCAATGTAATGTTGTCCATTGCTATATTTTTCAAATGAAAGCTCATGGCACAAAATGACTATGCACACTCATTGATATGTCCTGGTAAATAGTGAGCAAGGCTTTTTTCAGATCCCTATGGTCTCTACGAGACTTCTAGACTACATTCATCTGGACATAGTCCCTTAAAATTCCTAAGATAAAAAAGGATATAAGTTCATCGGGTCATTTCTCGGTCTCCGTGGCACCTTCTAAGGTTTTTTTCGATCCTAAACTTCCGCATTAATACCCTCTACATAATATTTTCTGGTTTTTACACCATCTCAATTCAGTCCATTCTCCTGTTGTCTTATTGTTTGCAAAAGCATCGAATAGTCAGTTTGAGTCAGTGTAAGGCTATCTAATGCTATATTTTACAAATGGAAGATCATGGCATTGAACCAACTAAAACTACAAACATGTATCGGGATGGCTTGGTAAATGGTGGGCAAGGATTTTTTGTGCCCTACGGTCCCGGTGCATCTAGGCTACTTGTCTAAGCATAGTCTTTTAAGAGACTTGAGAAAAAAAGGTTATAAGTTCGCCAAGTGATTTCTCGGTCTCCATGGCACCTTGAAAGGTCTCATCTGATCCTACACCTCCATGTTGGTACCCTATACAAAATCCTATCTTGGTTTACTCCATATCAATTTGGTCCTCTCGTTGTCCTATTGTTTGTAAAAGCATTGAATAGTCTAGTTTGAGTCAGTGTAAGGTTGTCAATGTTATATTTTGTAAATGAAAGCTCATGGCACCAAACCGAATGTGCACATGCATTTTGATGGTCCTGGTAAATAGTGGGCAAGGCTTCATTTTGGATCCATATAGTCCGGTGCTTGCTACATTAATCGGGCGTAGTCCCTTAAGAGCCCTGAGAGAAAAAAGTTATAAGTTTACCGAGTGATTTCTTGGTCTCTGGCGTATATATCCTAAATATCGGTTCTATAACATATATTGTGTATTTAAAGTCAGACTAATGGGAGTATTCAATCCATGGACCGAATCTAATTTGGTAAGATTGCTAACTAACATATTTTCTGGTCGAGAAAGCGTTATTAAGCTCTTTGACTTTCGGATTATTAGTAGCGTGGCACCTTGAAAGATCTCATCCGATCCTACACCTTCGCGTTGGTACCTACAAAATATTGTCTCGGTTTAGTTTATCTCAATGTAATCCTCTTGTTGTCCTATTGTTTGCAAAAGTGTCGAGTAGTCCAGTTTGAGTCGGTGTAAGGTTGACCCTTACTGTATTTTGAAAATGGAAGCTCGTGGTATGAACCAACTTGCTGTGCACATGCATCGGGTGTCCTGGTAAATGGTGGGCAAGGCTTCTTTTTCGGTGCCCAAAATCCTTCAATGCGAAACAAGTACTAGGAAACATGTTAAGAAGATATGGTTCATATAATATAGGTGGTGAAATGAGAATTGGAAGAAGAGATTTTTCATACAATATAGGTGGTGAAATGATAATTTCTACTTATTATTCATTTCTAATATTTAATTTCCCTTAGCTTCTCTTAGCTTTGAGAATAATAAATTCTCTACTAACAATGATGTCAACCACGTGAAGGTGGAAGCTTTTTTGGCACCACTAACCTACGTAAACATGTTAGTAAGAAATTAAATAGAATTTTAAAACCTACAAAATTTAAAACAAAATCATTAAAGTAAATATTCAAATTAAATTCATGTAGATGTATATCTAATATTAAGTGAACATACCTTTGGAAATTCAATCCAATGAACCCAAGGATCAACTCTACTCTTGACAAGTAGCAAGAATTGCTTCATGATCTGATTCACGAACCTTCCACATATTATTATTTGATGGCCTACCTCGATATTTGATCAATTGAATATTTGTTTATAAGAACCAAATGTGAATAGTGAAGTATCTTTCTATATATTTCATAGTCTTCAAACAACCAAGTATTTGATTTTTTGATAGGATATCATCGAAGCCAAGTTCCAGTGACTACCACTGACCTAATGGGATACTCAAGGTCTTCACCATCAATGACTATGGAAGTCAATTTTTTCCCCTCTACACAACGAGACAAGAAGTAGTTTGTTCCCTCTTTGTTAAATTATGTCACAATAACTGAAAATGTACCCTACATCACAAAGTAAAACTCAAGTTAGATTTAAAATTCATTAAGATCTTATCATTTAATAATTTATAAATTTATAACATGACATACATATGTACCTTGTTGCACTAAATTAGAGACTTGGTCAAAGTCAAGTGATGTTGTCATATGATCTGAAGACACTGTAAGTTGTAATGCTTATGGAACTTGATATGTGTCAAGTGGAATTAGAGGTCTACAAGTCCATTCATCCACCCACTATTGTGACTCACATTCATTCCACACAAAATCAATGCATGATATACAAAAACATGTCATGCACCTAGTATGAATAGTGTAAGAACTTGCATTTGAACTATGAAATGAGTGCATATCACTTGATCATGTAACTGTCATACAATCTTCATAGCTTGTCAAATGGTGTTCCTCTATCAACCAAAAATATCTATGAACCATTGAACTTTCTTGAGATTCATGGCCCATGTTCTTGATACACTAATCAACAATGCTTTCGCACTGTAAATTTAGCACCATTTTTGAAGCTTTGATATTTCTCTTGCAAGGGCTCTTTTCACACATGCTCTTACACCATCATGCTCTCCTTTCCCATGTCCTACCTTAGTAAAACTCTAGATATGTTGTACACCTATTTCTATGTGCATCCTGCTTAGCTAATAAAACATTTGTGCATTCTTGAATTGTGATGTGTAGTTTTCTGACCAAATGTAATGTTGATTGAAAACAATGTTCCTCTCATTCAAGTTCACATAAAACAACTAGAAACACCCTTGCACATATTCTATAGAATGTGTCTAATCATCAATGATGTATAAATGATACTCTCTTAATATTTTTTTATCTTTCTCAGTGCTTTCAAGAGTGTATGAATGTTATATGCACGAAAATAACAACTTGCACTGAGTTATAATTGAACCTCCATTTGTGGCTACAATGAGTAATTCTCTACGAATTCAACTACTAAAACAATAGTACCGAGTGGGAATGTGTCCTTTCTTAACATGAATTGTTCATCTAACCATCGAGCTTTATGTGTGTGCCTTGCATACTCATAAAAATTTCTCTCTCGAATTTGACCATATATTTGGATACATGTAATTGTTTTTAACAAGCTTACACCTCTTAGATTATTTTCCATATTTTTATTGATATGATACAAATTTATATTTGTTGAAACCAAATAATTCTTTTCATAATGAATGTGTACTCTCCTCATGGATACAACTTTTCATTTTTGCAAGCCACCACATATGTTGCATGTTCCATCCAAACATGCTTTGTTATAAAAAAATTGTCTAGTTGATCTTTCACAAAATATCGTAGGAATAAATTCCCTTGCAGATTTTTGTGGGACATTTAATCCACACTCTTGCAACATGATGTCAATATGCAAAAAATAACATACTTGACAAAAACATCATAATGCATTGAAAATTCAACATGATACATACAACAACAAGTGGTACATGAGTGATTGATTTTCACATAAAAGGGTATGTTCATTTCAAAAAAATCTTGGTTAATGTTAATTTCTAGATTTCCATTCTTAAACTTAGAGAAAAATTGTGTTTGAGTCATGTCCAAGAATTTTTTTGCACATGATTCACGATTATGATAACATATTCTTCTTTTTATTGTATCTCTTCTATTCAGTGACGCCCTTGTGTTCTCATTCTAAAAACTTTACAAGTAATTCTTTTAGAATATCAAATGTATCCTTGTCTTTATGGGAGTCTACTAGATAATTCCCAATAGTCAGTGTTATTGGTTGACTCAAGACTTTTGTGTCTCCCTATTGCTTTCATTAGTGTTTTTCTATTTAGCTTCAAAGCTCTACTTATTTTTATAATCAAGCATTTATTAATTGTTTTATCACTTACTATACAATTAGTAAGTGCACGTTGTGTAGCATTACTATCTTTGGTGCATTTTTTGACACCTACAATATGGTATGTTTTATGTATATTTTCAACAATTGCTGCATTTCGATCATCAACATTAGATGTTCTTAACCCTAGGATCTTCATTATAGGTATCATCTTAATTAATTTCATCAATGTAACAAATAATTGACATTTTTTTGTATCATTTAATTTCTCAAAGTAATTATCCCAATTTCTCATTCTCACATTTCTTTCGGCATTTTGTTAGGCATTGGTTTTATAATGTTTTCATCAATTTCAATTAAGTGAATGGGTTTTCTATGCAAAATGGAAGGAGGTGTTCTTAGAGGTATAGATTTATTAGCAAGGTTACATTCTTTATTCAGTGTTTCCATGTAAATTTCAGGATTAACATTTGGATTCTCAGGTAAAGGTTCAACATTTGGATCCATACCAACATTATCATTCAATTCATTATCAATATTCATTGCAAAATCATTATTCTCCTCATTTTCATTATGTATTTCATCCTCATTTTCTAAAACATTAGGTACATTTGATATAGTAGATGTACCTTGCCCTCCACAAAGTTTTTGCATCCACTTCACTTTCTTTATTCTCATCTCTTCTAATTTCTCTGGTGTCTTATTCTTGACCTTCTTCATGTCCTTACATCATTTTTTATCCCCATGATTACAAAAATATAGATAGTGGGGTAGGGGACAAGCTCAACTACTCAAAATTCACGCAAGAATGTACAGAATGTGCAGAGCAGACAGAAAGGGGACATAAATCCCATGAAAGAGGTGAAAAGGACATTGGAGGGCATGAAGTATATAAAAATCATAATGTGTACATGTTTTGCAATTTCTTTATTCTAAGACAAGCCTCTTCGCTTAGATCCGATTTGGATCCCCAAGCCTGAGGCATGGACCTACAAAAACACAACAAACATCATGTTTTGAAGAAAAATGGTAAAATATGTCTTCCTCCATAATAAATCCAACTAAAACAATCAACAAATTTATTAAAAATATGACTACGAGGTCAAGTAAACTTTCTTCTTTCTAAAAATATGATTTTTCAATTTTTTGACTAATATAAGGTTTTCATACTAATTATTTTCTATGTATTTTTGTAGCTATTTTTTTGAGTTTATACACATCTATCTTTCATCGTGTATCTTTTTTTTTGACTCATCAAAATTGAATAAAAATTTTACAGTCCCAAACTAGGACTAATTCTATACATATTTAAAAAAATTCTACTTGAAAAATTATTTAAAAAATACTCGCTTAAAAAATATAAAAAAATCTATCCCAAACTAGATGCTCCTATCTATCTTTCTACCAAAGGGTTTTTAAAAATATTAAATAGTGCTCAAAAAATGGGGGACATGACCGACTGTCTACTATTTTTTTTACAAAAACAGGAGCACCTATTGGCATTTTAGATCTTTAACCCACTTACACTTAACCATTTTCAATAACATTTTCAAATTTTGAGTGTAACTATCTCAAATAACTCATACAAGTTGAAGATTTTTATTTTTAAGAAAAAAATGTCCACTTAAGACCCCATTTTAATCATGTTCTTATAACATTTTTAAATTTTGAGTGTAACTATCTCAAATAACTCGTACAAGTTGAAGATTTTTATTTTTCAAAAAAGTGTCCACTTAAGACCCCCTTTTGGCCCCTTAACTTGGTTCATTTACCCATAGATGGAATGTTTATAGTTATTTGTACTCACTTTTCAGCTTTTGATTTGCAAACAATGCTTTAAGAAAAGGTTTAATATGGATTTTTTATTTTCTTTTTATGCTTTTGAATTTTTTTGAAACTTTGGTGGATGAAGGTTTGAAATGGACTCATCGGGGAGATAGGTCCATGTTTATGAAAATTGAATAGTTTTGTTTTACAAGACTTGGGAGGATGAGATCCAAGTTAAAGGATACTATCAAATGATTCGATGAGTTCGATTTACGGGACTTGGGTGAACGAGAATCTAATTCAATGGATTGAATAAAAATATTCAAGGAGTCCCGATATATGAGACTTTGGTGGACAAGGGAAAATTCAAAGGATGTATGATTAGATAAGTTTGTGATAGGATTGAAATACCTATGTGATGTTAGAGGAGGATTGTCAAGGTGAAGTATATGTTGAAATGTACATTCATTTGTGAGTGGAAGAATGCAAGGAAAGAAGGATTAATCTCTAGATGTATATCTAAGGCTCCTTATAGGCTGTATAGAGCAAATGTTCAATGTTGCTCTATCGAGGTTGGGGAGTAATTTATTTGGCAAAATATTTGTAATTGAAGTGTGAAAAGGTTGTATAAGGATATTCCTAGGTATACGTACCTCGTAAAATGTATTAATGTAGATGTATTGACAATTAGGAATCATCATTTATTAGATGCCTCTAAGATTGATCGTGTGAGGTATTATGGACACGAGAAGGTTGTGTTGTTGCAAGTTTCCAATCTTGTTGTGGTTTTTCTTCGATAATAAGACTAGATGTGTTAGGCATAGGAGTCGGCAATGAAAGAATAGAATCAATCTCAATGGCACTTGATGATGTACCCTCTTATGTAGAGTCTATAGTTAGTTCAAGGGATGAAAGGGAGCCTTGAAGCAAGTATGAGCTCTTGTTTGATGTTATAAGGTTATTGTTCGAAACATGTTCAATGTCCTGTTTAAACCGTAGGAAGAAAATATGGAGAAGAGATAAATTGATTTGGAGGGAGAGATAATTGAACTTTATTGTGATCTTGTTGAATTTTAGTATGTATATAAGTGGGGACAAATCAAATATTCATTAGAATTTGTGGTATTTGACATGTCATCGGTTGTGATAATAACTTTGTCATCAATCTCTTGTCTCTTTTGTCAAGTAATTCTTGTACATGATTCTTAAATTGTACACATCTATATGTAGAGTGGCCATCAATGCAATGGAAGTCATAGTATGTATCGGGTTTGACCAACAAGTGATAAGAGTGACAAAAAGGGTGTGAAAAGTTAACTCTTAACAAGGTGAGTGTTAAGAGAAATGAAAGGGTGTGGCTTCACAACACTTAACAAAATGAGTATTGCTAAGGTAGAAGAGGGGATTGAAATGTTAGTTAAAAGACTCTTAACAAAGTGAGTGTTAAGAGAGATAAAAGAAATGAACTTCTATTGACCCTTTACAAAGTGAATGTAAAGAGGAAAGAGGTGAAAGAGGTTGGCTTTTCAACTTGCGAAAAATGAGTGTTACAAGAGGAGACTTGAAATCATGATGAAAAAGCTCAATTCTTAACAAAATGACTATTAAGAGGGAAGAGACTTAGAAATATGATGAAGGTGCTTGAATCTTAACAAGATGTGTGCTAAGAGAGGAGACTTAGAAATATGTTGAAAGTGTTTGACTCTTTAACGAGATGAATGTTAAGAGAAGAGACTAAACAAGGGAAGGATAACACTCAAATGATGACAATGTGAATGTCAAAATATAGAGGTGAAAAGATGATGATGAAAAGCTTGAATCTCAACAAAGTGAATGTGAGAGATGATGGGAGAGTGATTGGTTAAGGATATCAAATTAGAGAAAAGTGAATGCTTTAAAAGAGAAGGGTGAAGAAGTAGGGAATATGTCAACAATTCAACAAAGAATGTGAAATGTAATGACACAAGATGGATGAATGCTTAAAGTTCAACAATGGAAAATTTAAACTCAAGACTTAGAAAGATGAAGGACCAAGTGATCACAAATGTGTTTGACTATGATAAAGAGAGTATCACAATGTCAAGACTTAGATGGAATAAATGATGAAAGTGTTTACATGTGGATATAAATTTCCACAACTCAAGACTTAGATTTGTGTGCAAAGAGGTGAAAATGAGCCCAAATAAGGAGTATTTGGGGACGTAAGAGAGATATGAAGATGAACCCAAACAAGGAGTATTTGGGAAAGATTGAAAATGGGAGAATGAACCCAAATAAGGAGTATTTGGGAAAGCAGTGAAAATGAGGTGAAAGTGATAATCGTAAGATTTGAGTGTGGAACACAACTCACTAAATGAAAAGAAAGGAGGAAAAGTGAAAACAAAAGTGTAAGTTTTGGCCTCTACCTTAGATTGGCTTGAACAATGTGTGGCTTCCTAGGTGGTTCTCTCAACTAGGTGTTAGCATTATACACAAGTGAGCATGGTGTTATTGTTAGATGTCGGATTTACTTTACCCACTTTGAAACCTTGAGCAAAGATATTGTTCAAATGAATCGCACTAGGCTCACCACTAAGGATATCCATGACTCTAATCTCGCAAAGGAATACTAGCTAGCTTATGATGGGGCTACCCATTTTTCATCCGATTCCCTCAATTTTCTAATTACTTTGGGGTTCCTATGGTACTCTTCAAATGATTTTTATGGCTTCTACTAAATCACTTCACATAGTTATAGCAATTCCACAATAGCCTTGTCAACCGCACTTGCAAATATAGTGTGAATGGTTCATTTATCTTGATTAAAAAATAATATTGTTTTAAATACCATTCTTTAACAGAGGCAACCTACATTTAGTAAAAAAATTTAAAGCAACGTTCAAGGCAACCCACAATTAGTAGTTGAAGAAAGGCCTCATGTAGAGATGGTCCTGCAAACAAGAGTTAGAACATTTTCCTAAGGTAGAGGACAAGATGAAAGAAGCAAGCCCACATTTCGCTTTCCAAGATCACTAAGAAAGCACAAGGAAAGAGCATACGTGTGAATGATCTTTGATTAATAAAATAAAAATATTAATTCCTAAAATACATAAGAAAAAATCATGTTTATGATTTCCAAAATCACTTTAAAACTGTGAGGAAAGAGCATACATGTGAGGTTGTTATGTTTAAACCAAAAAAATTATAAAATACTACACATTTTGGCACTATTTTGATCAATTTTCCTTCATAAAATAAATATGGAAACCTACACACAAAATTTTAACAATTTGTAGCAAAAAAATAAATCAAACGTGCAAAAAAATTACAAGTGTTAGGAGAAATAAAACCATAAATTTTCTATAATGTTAAATCAAAAAATTATTTTTTCATTGCATAGATCGTTCGAGACCTTTCCGTAAAAAAGGATTTGTTTCAAGTCTGGGAGTAAAAATTATGGCTAATGGAAGATGGGTTATGCTAGTGCTCTTAGTGAAACATTTAAACATGAGAAACATGACCTGAAAGCTTGTTTTTTTTGTTTTTTGACTTTTGTACTTCACCTGAGAACCTAAATTTTTGATAGCAAGGTTAAATAAAGACAAAAGGCACACAAACAAAGTTAAATCATGAAATGATAAACTAAAATGAGAAAAATAATGTGGGAGGTCCCACCGAGCATGCTAGAATGTATGCAAGGGAAATTAACATAATGAAAGAAGATAAAGAAATTAAACTCAATTTATACCTTCTTTGTAATTCTTGCAAACCTCAAGTAAGATCGTAGAAGATTTTAAACTTGTTTGATCTTGTTGAAGATTGGATTGTGGATGCTCTTTGATATTACTCTCCAAATTTGGTTATAAATGCTATGAGAAGATTTCACAAGGATGTGGATGTCAAATTGGCAGAAGTTGGATGCAATTTGCTCAAAGCTCCAGGATGGATTTACAAAGGAAATGGCTTTATTTTATAGCTAAGGGTAGAGCCATGAAAGGTGGATGAAAGATTGACTAAGCTCCATGTTAATGGTTGAATCACCTGGGTTAGCAAGTAGACTTGGCAATAGGTAGTTGCAGATTTACAGGGGTAGTGGACATTTGGAATAACAAAAGTTACATCTGGAAAGTTGGTTGTACACACAACTCTATAGCCCCCTCATTTCTAGGAATCTAGAAGTGGAGTTCAAGTTGAGTTGACTAAGGAGAGGAATTGATTAAATAACTAATTTAATTAGTATTTAATTGTGAGGGAATAATTAACCATTTATTTAATTAAATGTTTAATTATATTAGCTAGGAGGGTGTAGGAATTAATTTAATTAATTCCAAAGGGTAGGAATATAGCTTAGGTAATAGAATTAATTTAATTAATTCTAAAAGGGTGTATTTAAATGGTGGAATTAATTTAATTAATTCCAAAGGGGTGTACTATGGCAAGATATAATTAATTCTAATTGGATAGAAGCATGATAGAAATGTGTATGTATGTTTAGGTGTCTACAAGAATAACATGGAAAACACATAGTGAGTATTTGGTTGAAAACATGGGACACCACTCAGGATGTTGTAAGACACTTAAAACCCTCAAGGATATGAAAACAAAGACACATAATCAAGTATAGGGCATAACCCGCAAACAATGACAATCAAGATACAATCAAATTAGATAACCATGGTTGGAAGTAGGTCTACAAGACAAATGATACACATGAAGCACTTGTTAGCATGTTAGAAAAATTGATAGTATACCACAATGTATATAGCTAGAAATAGGAATACAAGTAGTAGTTATTGTCATGATAGAACCTGAATATAGAGAAATATTAAAGATATATGCCACGGGAGCCATAATGGGATTGGTAGGTGTTTTCACGCTAAATTTATAGCATAAAAAATTGAAATTTTAGCCATGACAATCAAGCCCACACTCAAAAAATCTTTGAATCGGGTTATGTGAACCTTCCTTCTAGTCAATCTCTGACTATGTAAACCCCATCATGGCTAATTGGGACATGTTAATTAGATTTTTAAAGTGTGTTTCATGTTTAGGTAAGTTGGTGAGTAACAATTCATGAGTTCATTGTTATTCACCCTGGAAGGAATTGCTCCCGAAGGCCTAAAAACGACCTATTTTCATACTTCTAGCACCTACAGAGCACATTTAGGGGTGTCCCAAGAAGATATAATGCCTCCAAGAAGTGTGTGACATATATGTGAAATCATCTAAGGTTTTTAGGAAGGTTTTGGAATAAAATCAAGTGTTTAGGAACAAGTTATGTGAAACTAGGTCTTTGGGAGCAAGGTATTGGGAAATGCATGTCCTAAAAATGCTAGTCACCTTGTTCTAAGAGTTTCAGGATCCTTACAAAGATTCAGAATCTCATACCCTAGTCATTGGAGAGATAAAATATCCTACTTCATGTTAAAATCATCAAGGAAATGTTTTGGGAAAATTGAGAGGTGAAAACTTGTTTGATAAAGTGTGACACAGAGGTCCTGGTACAAGATGTAACTTGCTTGAAAGGTTTCAGAATCCTCATGAAGATTTGAGAGCCTAAAAAAATCTCAAATGAAATTATATTTAGTGATATTCATAACCCATATGATTTGTTAGTATGTGGTGATCATAAACTCTTCCTACCACTCAGTCTATCGATGCAACGCCTTGAGGAAAATTTGAAAATATTGGAAAAATATGATGAATAATTCATTTTCATGACTTCTAGATATTCTCATTGGATTCATTTTCCTTTTTCCATAAATATTCATATATTGGATGACTTATTTTTGTTGAAAATTACTCCCGAAATGGAAAAAACAAGTTCATCGTGAAACGCGACAACTACTTTCGTGAGACAACAAACCCATTGTTGAATGATAGCAAGTTGTCACACGAAAATAACTTTTGATGCTCTAAAACAATACCATTGTCACAAACTACAAAATTTTTTTTTTTCACATAACACTCATTTCTCCTCCCCGACAATGAATTTCAAGCATCCTAAGGCTTGAGAAGCGAAAAGAAGGTGTTGATGCGTACAACACAACACGTGTGAAAAACCTACGTATCAACAAAAATGTTGTCATGATGAAAACATGTGTGACAGAAAGTCAAAATGTTGTTATGCATCAGGAAATTCAATATTTTTTCTTGTGACATGGGAAATTGAGGTCATTTTTAAAGTAAATTTTTTGGTGACCTAAAGAGATGTCACACGTCAAGAAGATGATGTCATGCAGAGGGGATTCATGGTGGCATGGAAAATTATGTTGTGTGTCAAAGAGATTTTGAGTGACCCATAGATGATGTGATCAGAAGATGGAGGAAGATGAAAGGTCATAGGTGACGAAGGAACATCAAAGGTCATGATAGGAACTCAAAAGTTCAACAATCATGGAGGAAGGTGAAAGGTCATGCGATGGGGAGATGAAAGGACAATCATAGCACTATAAATATGAATGGCACCCTCATTTCAAAAGGGGATGGTTGATGCTTGTTTACTAGATCTCACTTCCTTTCTAGAATCAAGTGCCTTCATTTCTTCTATTTCTCATCTACTATTATTCTATCTCCATCTCAACTTGTACTCCAAGAGCATTGTAAATTGTGCAACATGATGCAATAAGACTTTGTGTTTCTTGTTGATTGTTCCTCTTTCTTTGCAAATGATTATTCTTATTTATGTAAGTTAAATGTTCTTATTTTAATGCAAAAAATTTTGTTATGTTATTTTTTATTAAAATCCCTTTATGATTTTTTCTCTCTTATCTCCCTCACTAAGTAATTTTCTTCTCTTGTATTGAATACAAACAATTGCCACATGTTTAGGGAAGTATTCATGTGTGATCTTGGTCTTCAGGAAACCCTAAAAATTATTTTAGATTATTTTCATTTCCTTATTCACAATAAATGGATTTGTCCCATTCAAACAAAGGGACTCATTCACGTGCACTATTGGTGAGAACCCACTAATTTTCCCACTCGACAAATTATTTTGCCAACAATTTTGGCACCCACTGTGGGGAAGATTTAGCATATCTGCACCCAATTTTGATTCCACAAAATCCAAAAAAATGTATATTCCAAAAATAAATAAAAAAATATGGAATTTGAAAAGTCATTGAGCCTTATGTCCTCCACTGATGGCTATTCTGGTAATCCCCAGTCTTGAGGCTTGAGATTCTATTCCATATACAAGAAGATATTGCATCATATTTGAGGGAAACCATTTGGCACAACATAGAAAGCTTCATTCATTAATTTACTACTACAATAGTTCTAGATTATGAAGAAGAACATGTAGAAGCCTTGGAAAGAGAGAGACAAGTTCAAAACTAGCAGAGGAGAGCCTAGAGGATTCTTGTGTGAATTTCACATTCAAGTTGGCTGACAAAAGGTATACAATATCTTCAAGAGGTAGTGGTGTGTTTGATCCCAACTTTGAATAGTTGCAAGATGATTTTAGTCAAATTGTAAGAAGAACAGGCCGACAATAATCCCCGCAATTTGATCATACTTTGTCTTTTAAGTCCCCTGCTAACAAAGTTGCATTTGAACCTTTAAACTACATTCCTCCACAAGAGGAAATTTTGAAGAAGAGCTTGAAAGAATCAAAGTCATCCTCGAAGGATTTGAAGAAGAAAGAAGTTGAAGAGGAAGAACCTCCATATCTCAATAAGCATCGTTACCTTGGGGAAAAATATGGGCCCATTAGCTCTCACCCCGCCCCTGCATGATCTACCTAAAGGGTCAAGAAATAATTTTCCCAAGTTCCATGGTGATGGGAAGTAACATCCAGATGACCACATTGTAGCCTTCATCACTTGCTTCTATAGTGCTAAGAGTTGGATATGAAGATGTATCCTTTTCCACCTCTTTATAGAATCTTTACAAGATGCAAAGAATGAACTAGTTCTACCACTTGCCAGCTAGATCTATAACTAATTGGAATGACATGAAGACCAAGTTTGAAACCATATTCAAACCTACAGAAGATGCTCATGCACTTTTATCCTAGTGGACTCATTTAAAGAAAGATCCCTTTGAACCAAAGAGGAAGTTCATGGAAAATTTCAATAGGATGCTTTACAAGATACTTGAGGTGGCCCGACCTATCGAAGACAATAAGCTAAGATTCTTCACAAATGCCCAACTCCCTAAGGTGAGTTTTATGCTAAGAAGAACTCAACCAATGGATTTGGAAAAAGCACAAAACCTTGCAATTGAAGTGGAAGATGATCTGATCATGTCGAGAAAGATAAAAAAGGTCCAAGTAAGGAGAAAGGCCAAGCTCAAACACGGGTACCATAGATTCATTAGTCTAGAAATTGGCTAATGATGTCTTGTCTCTCAAGAAGCAATTTGCTCAAGTTTCTATAAGAAAAGAGGCTCCCAAGAATAACTTTCCAAATAGATAAAGGATCATCCCACCACCTCAAATACTTTCTCTAGAGGCTCCTCTTGTCAATGCATCCTATGATACACATGGTGATGATGAAGATGAGATTTTTGAACAAGATGATGATGATGAAGAAGAATATGGGCTTGGAATTGAAGAAGTCGATGATGCTAAGATTGGGTATTTCAAGTACTCATCTAGAGATGAAAGTGAAGAAGGTGATGCACCAAGTTTCTCTTGTGTGGTGTTCACTCATTCTCAATAAAAAAGAAAATTCTTTATTGTTGCTACTCCTAAGAAGAAGAAAGATGCAGATTCTCCTTGGTGACTTCATCTAAAAAATAATCAATGGAGGAGTTGCACTTCCACCTTGTATGGACTCTGCTAAAGAAAACTAGACCTTGTGGTAGCCAAGAGGACCACCGATGAAACAAGTAAGTCTCCTAAGTCTACATCTATTAAAGCATCTTCTTCTAAGGTTTCTAATGTTACTTCCAAAATGGTAAACGTGTCTAGAAAAACTTCTGAGGTACCTAATAAGCCCAAAGTAGCTTCCAATTCTACCTATGTTGCCAAAGTAATCCCTTATTCCAAAGTAGTATCTTCTTCCAAAGCTTCCACCACCTTAGATACATCTGCTTCATCCTCTTTTGATATCATAGACCATGTCAAAAGGTCTAAGGTCCAAATATTTGAGTCTAAATATTTGTAGACCCATCCATAACAGTTTGATAAACTAGTCCAGTTTATCAAAGGTAGTAACCCAAAGCAAAATTTTGTCACACCCTCTCCCAAATGGTTACTACCGACCCCTAATTCCCTTATCTCAAATCATGATGGCCTTAAGTGCATCTAATACTGACAAAATTGAACCATTTTACCTTTCTCTCCTTGTTGGAGGCTACCAATTGAACAATTGTATCATAGAATCAGGTGCTTCGATAATGTGATGCCAATAAAAGTAGCTAATGCCCTTGGTCTCACTCTAACATGGGCTAAAGGATGGTGTTATTAATGGAAACCAAAGAAGTACCACTTGTGGGAAGAATAAAGGATGCCTAAGTTGCTCTTAGCTGATTTTGTTTGAGAAAAAGAAATTATTGACTATCTTAGTGGTAGACATTCCAACCTCATATGGGATGTTATTGAGTAGAAAATTTTGTAGATATTTGGGAGGAGAAATCTATATGGATTGGTCTTTAGAAAATATTCCAGTCAAAGGACAAATGAAAAAGTTGTTTCCGACAAGAAAAATGAAGTATATAGTGCACAAATCGGAAGATACTAGAGCCAACATTCTTTATCAAGACAATGGACATGGGAACTACTTCAAGAGGAGGATGAAATTCATATCCTGATAGGAAAAAAATTCATTTCGATGGACTATTGAGTATGAAGGAGAGTGGAGGAATCTTGATTTGTAGCAAGGAAACCCCAAATTTCAGATGATGTGAGCCATGAAGGAGAAAAGGTGATTCTTGATGAATCACAAGCCAAAAAATCAGCCAATATGTTTATCCACGCTGAGAAGTTGTTCTCACACCCATTCAAAGATGAAGATTCTCTCGACCATGTTTTGGAAGAAGAAATACCAACTTGTGACGACACTTTGAAATGTTTGAAAGAATAATCTATGCAAGAATTGTTAAGATCTACGGAAGAGACAGAAGATCCTCAACTCAGCTTTAAACTCCTAATGTGAGTTATGGACTTACAAGGCAAGTATGAATCTAGTGTTGGTTTCTCAACTAATTAAATTTGGTCATGATGAATTCTATCAAGGTGAAAAATATGATGTCCCTCCTGAGATAATGATTGATGAATATGTTGATGAAGATGATTTTTTCTTCTATCCATTTAAAGATAAGTATTCTTACTATGAGGAAAAGATTAAAACAAAGGTCCTTGATTCATTTGATGATGAAGCCTCCAATATTAAAGAATCATTGAAGTTCGATGAACCTTGGGATGATGGATCAATTTCTCCAAACTATTTCATCAAATTCAAAAATAAAGATTCTTCAAATGAATGTGGTGGTGAGCTCTCGACAATTTTGAAAAAGGAATCCTTCCAAGAAATTTCAAAATCTGTGGAAGGTACATAAGATCATGATCTAATTCTTGAACACTTGACTCACGTTATGGCCATACAAGATAGGTATGAGACTATGTTTTCTCCTTCATCCCATATTGAAGTAGAAAAAAAGATGAACTCAAGGCTTCTCATGAAATGTTTACCAATAAGCATGAATATGGGAAAGAGGATAACTTAGATAATTCAAACAATCCAATCAAAAATCAGCCTTGGGGCAAGGATGAGATGTTAAACAAGAAATCAGCAGTGTGGGTGAACACAAAGATGATTTGTAATCTAAAATGGATAGACTTTGTGAGAAAATATCTGAGCATCGAAAGGATCGTGTAGGCTCACTCGTCCCAAACATACAGGAACTTATGAAAGAATATGGCTTTCATAAGAAGTTGAGAAAAGGATGATACTTCCTCGAACTTGTCAACAAATTCATGGAACATTGTTCAATAAATAAGGTTTTATTGTATCCAACCTTGTTCTGTAATGACTCTTATAGCCCAATGGATAAGGCATTGGTCCTTTTAGTGTTTTGAGATTCTTGGATTCCCACTTTCCTTGTCTTCACTTTGTTCATTCTAAAACAAGTCCCTAAGCTAGATCCAGTAGTTATCATGCTACATGTCTAACATTAAAATTTGAAATTTTAGTCATGACAATCAAGCCCACACTTAAAAATCCCTAAATCGAGTAATGTGAACCTTCCTTCCATCCAATATCTAACTATGTAAACCCCATCAAGGCCAAGAGGGACGTGATAATTGAAATTTTAAAGTGTGTTTAATGTGTAGGAAATTTGGTGAGAAACAAATCATGAGTTCATTATGATTCACCTGGAAGGAGTTGTTCCCTGAGGCCTAAAAGGGCCTATTTTAAGACTTCTTGCACCTACTAGAGAACACCCTTGGGGATGTCCCAAGAAGATATAATGCTTCAAATAAGTGTTTGATAGATATATGAAATCATTTGAGGAAGTTTTGGAAATTTTGGAAGAAAATCAACGTTTAAGAACAAGTTATGTGAAACTAGGTCTTTGGGAGCATGGTATTGGGAAATGCACGTCCGAAAAAGCTAGTCACCTTGTTCAACGAGTTTGAGATCTTGTGAATATTCAGAAGCTTATACCCCATGTATTGGAGAGATAAAATACCCTACTTTATTTTGAAATCATCAAGGAAATTTTTAGGGAAAATTGAGAAGTGAAAACTTGTCAACAATGTAACACAAAGGTCCTGGTACAAGCTATAACTTGCCCAAAAGGTTTGAGGAGACTCATGAATATTTGAGACCTAAATAAATATTAAATTAAATTATATTTATTTCTCTTCATAACCCATATGATGTGTTAGTATGTGGTGATCGTAAACTCTTCCTATCACTCAGTCTATCGGCGCACACCTTGAGGCAAAAGTGAAAATATGGGTAAACTATGATGAATAATTAATTTTTAGGACTTATATATATTATCATTGGATTAATTTTACATTTTCCATAAATATTCATATATTGGATGACCTATTTTCGTTGAAAATTTCTCCGAAATGGCGAAAGTAAGTTCGTTGTGAAGCTCGCTGATTGTTGTCGTATGCGACAACAAAACCATTGTCTCATGATAGAAAGTTGTTGTTGCACTAAAAAAACTTTTTTATGCCTGAAAATAAGCCTATTTTTTTCTTGAAAATAAGTTCTTGTCACCTAATACTCATTCCCGTGACCCAACGGTGAATTTCAAGCATCCAAAAGGCTTGAGGCGTGCGACAAAGAACAACACGAGATGCTAATCAAACACCATGATCAATAAGATGAAAGAAATTCACCAGAATAGATTTACATAAAACTTTTGCAAAAAAATGAGAAGCAATATCATATATTATTATGGAACTCAATGCAATACATTGAGAACGGGCCTTGCTTAAATAGGCAAGGAATAACAATCTAAGAACCAGTCAAGGTTGTAGATCAAACCATAAAACAAGGAAATAACTAGACATCAAAGAACTAGTCAAGACCATAGATTTAGGAGAGAACTAGACATCAAGGATCTAGTCAATACCATAGATCAAGGAAAGAACTATACCTAACAACTAGATAATATCTCCTAATATCTAAATAAGATAAAAGAAATATCCACACACATAAGTGGGTGAGGATAAATACAATAAAGGTAAATAAAGTACCTAGGTGAACATGAGCTAAGATAAATACCTACTCTAATAGTCACCTAACACTCATTCTCGTGACCCAATGGTGAATTTCAAGCATCCAAAAGGCTTGAGACGTGCGGCACAAGGTGTTGACGCACAACAAAGAAACCTAGACAAAAACAAAAATTTTGGCATGCGATAGGAAATTCAAGATGTTGTCGTGCATCGAGGATTTCAATATGAATTTGTGCGACATGGGAAATGAGGTCATTTTTTCAAGTAGATTTTTATGACCTAGTCAAATGTCGCACGTTAAGAAGATGATGTCATGCACAGAGGGGATTCTGGTGGCACGAAAAATGATGTCGTGAGTTAAAGATATTTTGAATGACCCATAGATGATGTGATCAAAATATGGAGGAAGATGAAATATTACAGGTGAGACAAGTAAGATCAAAGGTTGTGATAGCAACTCGAAAGGTCAATAGTCATGGAGGAAGGTGAAAGGTCATATGGGGAGATGAAAACAGAATCATAGCACTATAAATATGAATGACACCCTCATTTCAAAAGGGGATGGTTAATGCTTATTTACTATCTCTCACTATATTTCTAGAAGCAAGTTCCTTCATTTCTTCTATTTCTCATATACTATTGTTCTATCTCCATCTCAACTTGTACTCCAAGATCATTGTAAATTATGCAACATGATGCAATAAGACTTTGTGTTTCTTGTTGATTGTTCCTCTTTCTTTGCAAATGGTTTCTTCTTATTGATGCAAGTGAAATGTTATGATTTTAATGTAATAAACTCGATATGTCATTTTTGATTGAAATCCCTTTCTCATTTTTCTCTTATATCTCCCTCACTAAGTAATTTTCTTCTCTTGTATTAAATACAAGCAATTGTCACAGGTTTAGGGAAGTATTCTTGTGTGATCCTTGGTCTTTGGGCCACCCTAAAAATTATTTTAGATTGTTTTTAGTTCCGTATTCTTAATAAATGGATCTTCCCATTCAATCATATGGAAATGGATTGGTCTCGTGCACTATTGGTGAGAACCCACTAATTTTCCCACTCAAAAATTATTTCGCCAACAGTTTTTGGCGCCCACCGTGGGGTAGATTTAACATATCTGCACCCAATTTTGATTCCACAAAATCCAAAAAAATTGTATATTCCAAAAATAAAATTAAAAATCTAGAATTTGAAAAGTCATTGAGCCTTATGTCCTCCACTAATGGTTATTCCTAGTAATCCCCAGTCTTGAGGCTTGAGCTTTTATTCATATACAAGAAGATATTGCATCATATTTGAGGGAAACCATTTAGCACAACATAAAAATCTTCGTTGATTACTTCATCACGCTACGAGAGTTCTAGATTCGAAGAAGAACGTGCAGAATCCTTGGAAAGAGCAAGACAAGTTCAGAACTAGCAGAGGAGATCCTAGAGGAATCTTGTGTGAATTGCACATTCAAGTTGGCTAACAAAAGGTATACAAGATCTTCAAGAGCTAGTGGTGTGTCTGATCCCAACTTTGAAGAACAGTTGTAAGCTGATTTTAGACTTCCTATTAGTCAAATTGTAAGAAGAACATGCCAACAATAGTCCCCGCAATTTGATCCTACTTTGTCTTTTAATTCCCATGCTGACAGAGTTGCAGTTGAACCTTTAAACTACATTCCTCCACAAGAGGAAATTTCTAAAGAAGAGCTCAAAAGAATCAAAGTCATCCTCGAAGGATTTGAAGAAGAAGATGAAGAGGAAGAACCGCCAATGGCTCAACAAGCACCACTGCCTTGGGGAAAAATAAGGGCCCCTTAGCTCTCACCCCACCTTTGCATGATCTACCTAAAGGGTCAAGAAATAATTTTCCCAAGTTCCATGGTGATGGGAAGCAGCATCCAAATGATCACATCGCAGCCTTCATCACTGCTTTTGGAGTGCTAGGAGTTGGATATGAAGATGTATCAATCCACCTTTTGTAGAATCTTTGCAAGATGCAGTAGCAGACTGTTTCTACCAATTACCAACTAGATCTATAACTAACTAGAATGACATGAATACCAAGTTTGAAATCAGATTCAAACCTGTAGAAGATTCTCATGCACTTTTTTCCCAAAGTGGTTTCAAATAAATAAAGATCCCTTTAAACCAATGAGGGATTTCATGACAAGGTTCAATAGGATGCTTTACAAGATACTTGAGGTGGCCCGACCTACCGAAGAAAACAAGCTAAGATTCTTCACAAATGCCCAACTCCCTAAGGTGATTTTTATGCTAAGAAGAACTCAACCAATGGATTTGGATGAAGCACAAAAGCTTGCAATTAAAGTGGAAGATGATCGATCATGTCGGGAAAGATAAAAAAGGGTCTAAGTAAGGAGAAAGGCCAGAGCTCAAACGTGTGTACCATAGATTCATTAGTCCAAAATTGGTTAATGATGTCTTGTCTCTCAAGAAGCAATTTTCTCAAGTTTTTGTGAGCAAAGAGGCACCCAAGAAGAACTTTCCAAATAGAAAAAGGATTGGCCCACTACCTCAAATACTTGCTCTAGAGGCTCCTCCTGTCAATGCATCCTGTGATACACAAGGTGATGATGAAGATGAGATTGTTGAACAAGATGATGACGAAGAAGAATATGGACTTGGAATTGAAGAAGTCGATGATGCTAAATTGGGTATTTCGAGTACTCATCCGAAGATGAAAGTGAAAAAGGTGATGCACCAAGTTTTTTTTGTGCGGTATTCACCCATTCTCAATCAAAAAAAGCAAATCTCTTATGTTGTTGCTCCTAAGAAGAATAAAGAGGTATATTCTCCCATGGTGACTCCATCTAACAAAATAATCAACAGAGGAGCTACATTTCCACCTTGTATGGAATATGCTAAAGAAAAACTAAACCTTGTGGTAGCCAAGAGGACCACCGATGAAACAAGTAAGTTTCATAAGTCTACATATGTTGAAGCATCTTCTTCTAAGGTTTCTAATATTATTTACAAAATAGTAAATGTGTCTAGAAAAACCTCTGAGGTACCTAATAAGTCCACTGATGAGCTTCCAAGTCTACTTCTACTACCAAAGTAACCTCACGATTCCAAAGTAGTATCTTCTTCCAAAGCTTCCACCACTTCAGATACATCTACTTCATCCTCTTTTGATATCATAGACCATGTCAAAAAGTCTAAAGTCCAAATCTTTGAGTCCAAATATTTTGAGACCCATCCATAATGATTTAATAAACTAGTTCGGTTTATCGAAGGTAGTAACTTAAAGAAAAATTTCTTCACACCCTCTCCCAAATGGTTACTACCCACCCTACTTCCCCATCATCTCAAAACATGATGGCCTTAAGTGCATCTAAAACTGACAAGATTGAATTGTTTTACCTTTCTCTCCTTGTTAGAGGCTACCAATTCAAAACCGTATCATAGACTCAAGTTCTTCGACAATGTGATGCCAATAAAAGTAGCTAATTCCCTTGGTCTCACTCTAACATAGGATGAAGGTTGGTGTTATTCAATGGAAACCAAAGAAGTACCACTTGTGGAAAGAATAAAAGATGTCTAACTTACTCTAGCTAATTTTCCTGAAAAATAAAATATTATTTACTATCTTGGTGGCAAACATTTCGACATCATATGAGATGCTATTGAGTAAAAAAAAATTGTAGAGATTTGGGAGGAGAAATCCAGTTGGATTGGTATTCAAAAAAATTCCATTCAAAGGACAAATGAAAAATTTGTTGCCAACAAGAAAAATGAGGTATACAAAGTGCACAAATCGGAAGATACTACAGCCAACATTCTTTATTAAGACAATGGACATGGGAACTACTTTATAACATCGAAGAGGATGATGAAATTTTTATCCCGATAGGACCAAACATTCCTTTCGATGGAGTATTGAGTATGAAGGAGAGTAGGGGAATCTTGAGTTACAAAGCAAGGAAACCTTAAATTTCCAGATGATGTGAGCCATGAAGGATAAAAGGTGATTCTTGTTGAATCCCGTACCAAAAAATCAACCAATATGTTTATCCATGTTGAGGAGGTGTTCTCACTCCCATTCAAAGATGAATATTCTCTCGACCATGTCGTTTTGGAAGAAGAAAGACCAACTTGTGATGAGACTTTGAAATGCTTGAAAGAAGAATCTATGCAATAGTTGTTAAGATCTCTGGAAGCTTACTGTAAGATCCTCAACTCAGCTTTGAACTCCTAATGCGAGCTATGGAATTACAAGGAAATTATGCATTTAGTGATAGTTTCTCAACTAATTCAAAATTTGGTCATGATGAATTCTATCGAGGTGAAAAATTTGATGTCCCTCTCGAGATAATGATTGATGAATGTGTTGATGAAAATGAAGTTTTATCCTTTCCATTTGAAGATAAATATTCTTACTATTAGGAAAAGATTGAAAGAAATATCCTCAAGTCCTTTGATGATGAAGCCTCCCATATTAAAGAAGCATTGAATTTTAATGAACCTTGTGATGATGGATCAATTTCTCCAAACTATTTCATCGAATTCAAAAATAAATATTGTTCAAATGAATGTGGTGGTGATTTGTTGACATTTTAAAAAAAGGAATCCTTACAAGAAATTTTGAAAGTTGATGGAAGGTACATAAGATCATGATATAAGTCTTGACCTCTTAACTCATGCTATGGCCATACAAGATATGTATGAGACTATGTTTTCCCCAATTTCTGCCCTTATTCACTAATCTCCCTTTCTCACCACATCGCCTATACCCTCCTTTGCTAAATAGCCTTTGTTGACTTCATTGGCCCGACCCAAGGCCAAAACCAATCATTTGGCCCGACCCAAGGCCGCAACCAACCATTTGGCTCGACCCAAGGCCGCAACCAATCATTCGGCCCGACCTAAGGCCACAACCAACCATTCGGCGACCCAAGGCCGCAACCAACCATTTGGCCTAACCCAAGGCCGCAACCAACCATTTGGCCCGACCCAAGGCTGCAACCAATCATTCGGCCCGACCCAAGGCCACAACCAACCATTTGGCCCGACCCAAGGCCGCAACCAACCATTTGGCCCGACCCAAGGCCGCACCACTCAAATACCTCACCCAAAACCAACAAATTACAATTTTACCCACCCATCCTGTAGCTTTTTGTTCAATCGAGCTCACCTGTTCGTGTTTTAGCATGATTAGGGTACTTGACTTGATCAGTCGACCAACTTTGCCTAGACCTAGACCGTGACATTTATCTCAACCAAACCAACCATTTGGTACTGCTGAACATGCCTAAACATTCCTGTACCTTACCCGTTATATCCCCTGGAGCTACTTCCTATGCCTTGGATACCAGGATTATATCACCCTTGTTTGGATAAACTATCGACCTTTGCCTATGAATTGCTTGTTTGCTCTTCAAATCATGTACCCTGGTCGCACTACTGCATTTCAACGTGCGTCTACTTCTTTGGACCTACCCCACCATCTCACCATCATCTCAACACCATTTACCCTTTATCAACTCTATCCCTGATTTCACGCTACCTCAATCTGTGATAGATTTGAGGGGGATTACCTATACCCTTAACAGGGGTAACCACTTCATATTATTGTCCGTGCAGCTTTACAAGACAAGCTACACGACAATAAGGGGCTAATGTAGACACCAAATTTGTGTCTTATGACCCCCTGTGCCCCGCATCTCATTTCGCAACCTAACCTCATCACCTAAACCTTACACAATTATTTATTAATTACCTTATAATTAATAAATCCACATCACCATACCTGCCACCTCATTTCACCACCTCATCATGACCTAGTCCTAACCCTAAACTAACCTAATTAAGACCTATAACTTGGTCTACATCCACACCCATGACTAAATGACTCCTCACCCGCACCTAAAACCAACCTCGTAATGACTTGACCAAGCCCGCAACTAATCCCTCGGGAGAAAAGGAGGGAAAGTTGGCTATTTTACTAAAAATAGCCCACTTTGACCTGACCGATACCGGTTCCTACTCGACCGCCGTCGGTTATGTAACCGCCATCGGTTCCCTGTAAATGACCTCCCCCAACCAAAAACAAAGGGTGGATTTTTCATTGATCTGAATCAGAAGTCATTGAAAGGATCCAGAGTTTACTTGGCCGAGCAGGGACAAGTGAAGAAACAAGAAGAGTTGGCAGAGGAGGACATCAAGCCGGAGGCTGCCACTGAGTAACCAGAGCCCTGCGACACTCATCCGAACATCGGGAGGGAAGATATCTCATCTTCTGATTGTCAGGTCATCCTGCCTGAGTTCTGCCTTTGTCATCACAGTCCTTGGACCTGCATCCTCATCAATAACCAGTAAGTAGTATCTTGTATGTCCTTTTAATAACATTTCTTGAACTTCTGAATCACAGCCATCATAAGTCTATTCCTAGATCTACTACCCAGCAACACACTACATCTAACTGTCATTCCTCTACCCTTACATTACCCCAAGAACACCCTCCCGTACTCTCTGAGTCCCTCTCATCACCTCGTTACCTAACCCCACTCATTTACCAGCCTTATAAACAACACAACCACCCTACAACCAACCTTCACCAAAAGCCCCTAAAACATTGCCCCTACCGATATCGGTTAATATCAACCGGTACCGGTGACAGTGACCGGCATCGGTCACTGTGATTCAAAACCAAAAACCAGCCTTTCCTCTACTTGTTTCAACGAGGCAATTAAATTGTGATTTTACAATAATTTGTGTTAATTCATATTAGCAGGGGAACTGACCACCTTCGAAAGGAAGTTTTATATTTCCTGGGCCAAAGGCAGTTCCCTCATTTATTATCTAATTAGAATCTGGTGGTCTTGTATTCTTACTTGCAGGTAGTCCTTCCCAAACAAAAAGGAGTTCTTTGCAATCGATCTAATCTTTCTCTACGGTACGTGCACACCCTCTCGACATTCAACAGGTATTCCTCCTAGCCCTGACCCTTATCTATTTCTCAAAGGAATGAAAGGATAGAAGCAACTCTATTCCAAAAGCTGAAACATTCTGCATGTAAACACCTTCATCCCATATTGAAGTAGAACAAAAAGATGAACTCAATGCTTTTCATGAAAAGTTCACCAATAAGCATGAAAATGGGAAAGAGTATAACTTAGAGAATTCAAACAATCCAATCAAAAATCAGCCTTGGGGCAAGGATTAGATGTTAAATACGAAATCAGAAAGTGTGGGTGAACACAAAAGATGATTTGCAATATAAAATGGATAGGCTTTGTGAGAAAATATATGAACATCCCAAGGATCATGTAGGCTCACTCGTCCCTAAACATACGAGGCACTTATGAAAGAATATGGCTTTCATAATAAGTTAAGAAAAGGAGGTTACTTCCTCGAAACTCCGTCAATTACTTTGCAAAACATCATCGCTCAATGTTACCCATTCAAAGATAATTTCTAAAGAGAAAAAGTATTTCATTTAAAGTAGGTTGTCCCCACATGTACCATATGTGAATATATGTTTGTGTGTTTCCCTTCTCACAATTGTCTGTGTTTGTCTCGTGTTGTGTTCAATAAAGAAGGTTTTGTTATATCCACCCTTGTTTTGTAATGACTCTTATAGCCCAATGGATAAGGCACTGGTCCTTTTAGTGTCTTGAGATTATGGGATTCCTACTTGCCTTGTCTTCACTTTGTTCAATTCGAGACAAGTCCCCAAGCTAGAGCCAATTGTTGTCATGTTAAATGTCTAGCATAAAAATTGAAATTTTAGCCATGACAATCAAGCCCACACTCAAAACTCCTTAAACTGGGTAATGTGAACCTTCCCTCCAGCCAATCTCTGACTATGTAAACCCCATCATGGCTGAGAGGGACATGCTAACTAGATTTTTAAAGTTTGTTTCATGTGTAGGTAAGTTGGTGAGAAACAATTCATGAGTTCATTATGATTCACCTAGAAGGAGTTACTCCTGGAGGCCTAGAAAGGGCCTATTTTAAGACTTCTTGCACCTGTAGAGCACCCCCGGGGATTTCCCAAGAAGATATAATGCCTTCAAGAAGTGTGTGACAGAGATGTGAAATCATTCGAGGTAGTTTAGGAAGGTTTTGGAAGAAAATTAGTGTTTAGGAACAAGTTATGTGAAACTAGGTCTTTGGGAGCAAGGTATTAGGAAATGCACGTCCTAAAAATCTAGTCACCTTGATCGACTAGTTTCAAGATCCTTGCAAATATTCGTAAGCTCATATCCTAGGCATTGGAGAGATAAAATACCCTACTTCATGTTGAAATCATCAAGGAAAGGTTTCGTGAAAATTGAGAAGTGAAAACTTGTTTGACAGTGTGACACAAAGGTCTTAGTACAAGCTATAACTTGCCCAAAAGCTTTTAGGAGCCTCGTGAATATATGAGAGCCTACATAAAGCTAAAATTAAATTATATTTAGTTCTCTTCATAACCCATATGAAGTATTAGTATGTGGTGATCATAAACTTTTTTTGTCACTCAGTCTATTAGTGCACACCTTGAGGAAAAAGTGAAAAATATGGGAAAAATATGATGACTACTCAATTTTCAGGACTTCTATATAAGTTCATTAGATTCATTGTCCCTTTTCCATAAATATTCATGTATTATATGACCTATTTTCATTGAAAATTTCTCCCGAAATGGTGAAAACAAGTTCACAATGAAACTTCCAACTATTGTTGTGCAACAACAAACCCATTTTCACATGAAGCAAGTTGTTTCCGCATGACAACAACTTGTGACACTTGAAAACAAGCCTATTTTCATCGATAAAATTTATTGTCACCCGACACTCATTCTCATCACCCGAAAATGAATTTCAAACGTCTAGAAGGCTTGAGACGCGCGACAACAAGGTGTTGACGCATGACACGAGAACCTAGTTGACAACAAAAATGTTGTCATGTGATAGGAAAGTCAAGATGTTGTTGTGTGACACAGAAAATGAGGTCATTTTTTCAATCATATTTTTGGTGACCAGATCAAATGTCGTGCATCAAGAAGATGATGTCATGCATAGAGGGGATTTTTGGTAGCACAAAAAATGATGTCATGTGTCAAAGAGATTTTGAGCGACCTAGAGATGATGTGATCAGAAGATGGAGGAAGATGAAAGGTCACATGTGACAAAGGAACATCAAAGATCATTACAGGAACTCGAAAGGTCAACAATCATGGAGGAAGGTGAAAGTTCATGTGGGGAGATGAAAGGACAATCATAGAACTATAAATATGAATGACACCCTCATTTCAAAAGGGGATGGTTAATGCTTGTTTACTAGCTCTCACTTTGCCTTTCTAGAAGAAAGTTCCTTCATTTATTCTATTTCTTATCTACTATTGTTCTATCTCCATCTCAACTTGTACTCCAGGAGCATTGTAAATTATGCAACATGATGCAATAAGACTTTGTGTTTCTTGTTGATTGTTCCTCTTTCTTTACAAATGGTTTCTTCTGATTAATGCAAGTGAAATGTTTTGATTTTAATGCAAAAACTCTATTATGTTATTTGTTGATTGAAATCCCTTTCTCAGTTTTCTCTCCTATCTCCCTCACTAAGTAATTTTCTTCTCTTTTATTGAATATAAGAAATTGCCACATGTTTAGGGAAGTATTCTGTGTGATCCTTGGTCTTGTGCCACCCTAAAAATTATTTTATATTTTTTCATTTCCTTGTTCTCAATAAATAGAGCTGCCCTATTCAAGCATAGGGACTTAGTCTCGTGCATTGTTGATGAGAACCCACTAATTTTCCCACTCAACAAATTATGTTGCCAATAGTAGGGAAGAATGTCAAGTATCATACATCATGTAGAAACCTGTAAGTGATATGCATTCACCTCAAAAAGTACCATGTGAACGCACATGTGTGTATGGAAAAATGATAGAGCATACTATGAATCCAAGTAGCATGATAAGCAATGTACAACATAGAATAGTATGAGTAAACAAGGATACATCCAATCAAGATCTATGTTTTAATTGTTTTTAAATATGTGAACATGAAATAGAACATTTATGAGGGAAGGTTCCTCCCGGTCTATTTGTGCAAGGTGAGGTCCATATAGGTAAGTGTGCCCTCAACAGTCGTGTTTAAACCTAGAACAAGAGTGCAACATCGGGTTGTAAAGGGGGTAGTATTCCCCAAGTGTGAATGTTGTATTGATCTATTTAATAGGAACAAAGGATGAGGGCCCACTATCTACCAATGTAAAAGAGGAATGCATTTGATCATGATCCAAGGCCCTAGTATCATGTGAAAGTGCACGTATCGTAGCGTATGGAGTATATTGTGTCATAAATGTGTAGAAACTAGAATAGGTGGAACATTGGTAAGTAATAAGTGTAATTTGGGAAACACGAGAGCTACCAAGGAATAATGTCAACATAGCGAGGGGAGAACTATATGGATTCTAAGATCCCAAATGTACGAGGAGTAAATGCAAAGACATACACAATAAGGATATGGAAAATAGAAGGGATACTAGGGTTATTAGCAATAGTGGAAAGAGTAAGTGAAAACGTAAGGATCAATATGTAAGTCAAGAGATGTGTAGCATATGTAGTGTTAGGAGGCTCATCAGTATTAATCAAAAATAATGGATGGAGAAACACAAGACTCTCGTAAGCAATAGGTGCAATTTGGAAATATTGGAAGCAATAAAGTTAAATGTAGTAGCCCGTATGGTCATATACGTGAATGTGGAAACAGGGGAATTTATTGACCCCATGGATGTAACAACATGAGGTGTATCCATAGTATATTAGTCATGCATAAGTTTGGACAATGAGTGAGTTAAGAGTGAGTCGATCAGCATATTTTGTTCTTACTTGTGGTGAGGAGGTTGCAACAAGTGATGTAACATTGGAATAAGTGAGCATGTGATCATAAGAAGTGCATTGAGAGTTGCACTAACAAACAAAATTGAAATTCTTGGTCATGGTGACATTTTTGAAGGGGTTATGAGTGTCTCCCAACACCTTAGGTATCGTAGATATAGTGACCATCATAGTGGATAAAGCTATAGATATAGGTAAGTGTGCAACAATATGTATTAGGGATTGAGCATCATGCAAATCAGAATGAGACATAGTGGGAGGAGTATCATGAGTGACTATAAAAAGTTTATCATTGATTTAACAAAAATAGAATAATGTTAAACCCTAATTATAGAGTCACGTATGATAAATAAATTCTAAAGTACATATTTGACACAAGCAAATAAGATAATAAATATGAAAATCTAAGTGCAAGAGAGAGAGTAAGGATAGCTTATTTCACACTTTTCATGGAATTGATTTGGATTGGAAAACTGATGAATAGGAAGGGGCGAGACCATTGAAAATGTGCACTATAAATTTTGGAGTTGTCGATGAGGATGGACTATGGTAACTAGATTAGGTCAAGGGTGTGTGGGTGCTAGATTCTACTACTTGGCACATTTGATGCGTAGGTGGTCGAACCGATTTTTCCGATATCACACAAGTGTTGTTGATAGTCATTATTGGTCACTTGTATGTCGCACCTTGATTATTGGATGTACCTGTAACCTGTAAAATGGATGTTTACCTACAAAACCCACAAAACCGCATCAAATCCAAAAAAAATAAAGATGCAAGTATGGGAGTCATATTGACTTGTGGTCAACCAATAGAGAGTGAAATTCAAGCTGAGGGTGATGTTAAATCTCTAGATTTGCATAAATAAATTAAACAATAATTAATTAAAATCAACACATTAAATGAAAACTACAAAAGATAGAGACCAAATGTAAATAGAATGGAGAAAATTCTATTGAATATGAGAGGGCATTTTATACAATTGCTTGCTCCAAAAATCATGGAGTCAAGTCTTATCATTTTATCCCCAAATCTCTCCTTTATTCCCTATTCTTACTCTCAATCCCAATATATTCTCATACATTCCTATCTCTATGAGTTGTGCATGACAACTAATTGTGCACACTCACATATTATTTAAATATTAAATAATACTAATATTTAAACCATATGTTCACACTATGAACACTAATTTCCTAACAGAGGGTTGCACTACATCTCAGACTCCATATAGTTTTTCTGAGTGTGTGATAGAATTGTGCCCTAGGATGCCCTTGTGCGAGCACACTTGACAACAAACAATAGCTATATATACCAATGTAGATAGATATGTGGATGGAATATTGAAATTCCCCTTCATATGTGGTTTATGCATGTTAGATGGATGCCTTTAAATGTGACCTTAAGTGATGAGAGTAGATGCTTAGAGTTTGGTCCTTTATTTTGGTCTCATAGCTTTGTATTTATATGATTGCCTTGGTTGAATTTTGTAATTGACAGTTGGAAGGCCGACCCATAAGAAAATAAGATGACCAAAATATAAAAGAAGCCCAAAAAGAGTGAGTAAGGTGGAAAGAGGTCAAGGGTGCCCAGAGGGGACGAGGGCACTGAGCATTGGCATCCTGGGTGCTGGTGTCTAAGGTCATAAAAGATAAACAAGTGAAGTATCTACTGGGTTATAGGGTGTAAAATACCAAAAGAAGATAAGAAACAAATCAAAGAGGCCAAAGATAGCTTTCAATTGCTAATTCTCTCACTTAGGAATCATATGAATGCAAGTATGCTTTTAAGACCTAGAAATGTACCCAAGTGCGTGATTTTATGTCTACATTTTCCCCACTTTATGTTGTTGAGTGAATACTTGATAACATAAAGTAGATAAGAGATATGTACTTGATAACCATGTAGAATGTGATGGCGATAGCATGCCGAGGAGACAAGTGAAAGCATGAAGTGATAAAAATGAAGCATGGAAGCTAAGAAAGAGGAAGTGACCCTAGGGATGAAGTGTATGTGCATTGTACATGTTGTACATTGTTGTGCTTAATGTGTGGTTTCTTCTTGTTGTGTATTAAAGATGGACCTATAAAAGAAGAGTGAAAGAGTAATCAAAGTTATGTATTATGAAAACCTGCAAAAGTATGTAAATGTGTGTAAAAGTAGTAAAAGGAAAGTGTGAACTGATGATCACGAGTGTAAAAGGATAGAAAGATGTCCTAAAAATGCTGTGTAGAGTGAGTTTTTTGGGTGATCTCACACCAAGAGCAATTTTTTCGGCAATCTCACATGAAGAATGAGTTTTTGGGCGAGCTCACACCCAAGGTTGATTTTTTGGGTGATCTCACGCAATGGTAGAAGAGTGTTGGGGAAAGAGGTCTAGTGTTACTCTCCTTCCATGATTGGTTCACATATTATACACCATTGCAGATGGTTTGTTATGTGTTGTTCGAGTTGTACCGTATTATTTCCTTATTAGTTTTGTGTAGAAAAGGAGAAATAATTCATTTTGCTTGATGAAGGATTGTGCCTGCAGTATCTTTGTGAAAACAAATATGTGAATTGTTGTATATTATGTTGATATGAGAAATTAGTTGTATCTGCTCCTAGGAAATAGATGCCCGAGGGAGGTCAGGAGTGCCCAGGTGCTAGTGTCTATATCTAGGCATTAGATTCTATGCTAACCGAGGACCCGAGTCATATTTTGGGTCGTTTATGTAATCTGTAGCATGTATTGTTCTTGTGTTGAACTATACTTTGTTATAGCTCTGAGTTGTTGTATGGAGTGAATGTTTCACCCAATGTATCCCGCCCTCATTTGGGGTGCATGTGACGTCACTAGGAGAATATAGCCGAAAGGAGAGGACCAAAAATTGATCTAAATTATACCCTGGAGGGGGAATGTACATGGAGAAACCAAGACACATGCAAACAAGATGGCTAGATACATGTGTTAGTAGAAAAAGTAGTAACCATGTCATATAAAAGTAGTGTAACAAGTAAATGTGCATACAAAAGAGAGAATGTGACAAGTGGGTTCCATACATGGGACATCGCTCACAATGTCACAAGACAATCAAGGCCAAAGTGGCCAAAAGAATACAATGTGCATACAAGACAAAGGGCATAGCCCAAAAATAATAGCATACAAGTAGAAAGAAATGATATATAATGTCAAGCAAGGTGTCAAACAACCATGGTGGCAAATAGTTCCTACAAAGCAAATGTTGCACATGAAGCACCCGTTAGCATGTTAAAAAGATAAAAATTATGTCAAGGCATGTATGTATTAATGGAACACGTAGTGTGCTAATAAGAATAGGAAGTAGTATAAAATGAAATAATAACACATGTAATGTATGAGAAAGTATATTTCCCCAAAATCCTTAGTGGTACTAATAAGACTTACAAAGTGTCAAGCATCATTGCTACGTGTAAATATTTGTATAAAGTCTGCATTCACAATGAAAGACCAAGTGAACGCATATGTGTATATAGAAAATATATTGACATACTAAGTACTCATCTAGCATGGGAAACAAAGTGTACTTGTAAGTATAAGGAAAGAAGAATAAGTGCAACTAAGATATGCAATATGTTGTGTATGAGTGAGATGGAATGAGATGCAATGTGAATGCGAATGTGATAGGAGCATTACCCCCAGAGATGTGAATGAGCATGAGATGAGTTTCATTTATAAAATACCCCTCAACAATCATGAATGAACCATATAACAAGAGTGTGACATCAGGAAATGGTTTGAAATATATGCTAGAAAGATAGATCTTGAAGCATAGAGCATAGAGTGTAGAAGAGGTAAGGTTCATTTTAGATTTAGACCCTTAGAAGTCAAGTGTGAACCTTAGCACAAGAGTGCGTCATAGGGTAGTATGGAATGTTGTAAAGATGTATCATGAAGCATAGAGCGTGAAATGTGTAGTGTGTGAGGTTCATGGATGTAGTATTCCCTCAACAGTCAAGTGTGAACCTTAACACAAGAGTGCATCATATGGTAATGATAATACAAAGTGTATCAAGTTGTGTAATGATGCTTAGAAAGATGAAGTATGAAGCATGGAACATATGAGTATAAATTGTAGACAAGCGATGATGTTATGAGAGGCGGAGAGAAGTAAGCATGATGCCCCCAAGTGTATGATGATGATTGAGTTATCCAACAAAAATGAAGGGCAAGGGTTCTCCACCTAATGGCTAAATAGATAAAGACGTGTGACCATGCTCTAATATTGGTGGAATATGATATTGACGTTGTATATATGAAGGAGACCTAGGTGGTGAACACCTATGTGAAGTAGACCGAGGAGGTGATAAGCACCCATGTGAAGGAGACCTAGGAGGTGATGAACTCCTATGTGAAAGGGCTACCTGAGTAGGAGATTTAAGCCAAGAAAATGGACCAGTAGACCGATGAGAATGAGTAGGTCATGTGTGAATAGGTGAGCTAGGTGTAGAAGATGCCTTATATTTAAGAGGCCCAAGGGGCCTAGATGTTATAGATAATGAGAAGACATCCTCAAGAGGAGGCAAAGGCAATGGTGTGGAAGGTGGAACACCTTTGAGAGTGACAACTTGCTTATTGTGAATGAATTTGAGACACAGTGGGTAATGGAAAAGATAGCCTTAGTGGCACGGAGCCAAGGAAGACCTAATAGCATGTCACAACCTTTGATTGAAGGTGCCACAATGAATGGCACAAGCATGGTGAGAGGCCAAACTATAACTGGAAGATTAATGTATCCTTAAAATTTAGGAATTGAATATGAGATTTGAGAGAGTGGATAATTAATAATGACGAGGAGTGCAAGAGAGCACACACTAATATGATCTGATAGATTGATCATAGTGTTATTGACATTATAAGATCGATGGAAGCATTGATGTTTAGTGTATTAGTAGAAAATGTAGCATGATAATCGTGATCAGAAAATGTGATGAGTGGTGGAAATGCATCAATATTAACAACTAGAAAATCAAGAGCCCCCGATGAAGGAGGAAGCAAAGCACAATATGTATGATTAGTTGAAGAATCAGCAACTTGTTTATCATGCTTAGGTAATGGATATTTTAATATTTTGAGATTTTGGTTGTCATTAACTGGCTTAGATGTCGAAGGCTCAGGGAGCTCAATTTCAATATTGTTGATAAGGTCTTGAATGAGATGCCAAGTTTTAAACATCGATAAGTGGATTGCCCAACACATTAATGATAGTCACATCTAGTATTTCGTTATAATTACGCCTTTAGGGCAAGATGAATCAATATTTGGTGGTGGTAGAACCGTAATAAGATTGATTTCAAGAAGTTGTGGAAATAGAAGGTGCAAAGCATAAGGCATTTTTAAATGTACGCTTTGGAGGTTTTCGTTAATTATTTTCAAGAGTAGAAATAACATTAACATTACTTTTTCTTGATGTGCTTAGGAGATGGCTTGAAAGTAGATTTCCTTTTAAACCGAGTAGAAGACAAAGCTTGATCATGATATTTGAGCTTGCCCATAGATAAGAGTTTGCTTCACATAACTTAATCATATGGCATAGTTGATCAAATGATGGAGAGGTCTCAAAGATGATTCTCTCTTGTAATGGAGATAAAAGACTTTGGAAAAAAAGATCTTGTAATTCTGAATCTGTGAGTACAATAGTCATCTTAGCTAAATGGTTCTTATAGTGTAATACATAATCATCTAGATGTTCACTAGAGCCTTCTTTGATTTGTGGAAGATGCATATAGGATATTTTAGAACTGATATTAATGGAAAAATAAGCAAGAAAAACATCGGCTAAATGTGTAAATAATGTTACCGAATGAATAGGTAGATCATAGAACCAACACATAGCATAATCTTGGAGGCTCTATGGAAATAACTTAGCTAATAATGTATGATCATCTACATAATCTATACACACCACATGAAAAGCTTGAAGATGCTCTTGAGAGTCACCATGGTCATTGAAGGTGGGCAACTTAGGAATGACAAAGTTTGGAGGGAGTGCATGAGTGGAAATGGCGGGTGAAAAAGGAGTATGAAGGAGTAATGTGGAATCAAGAGATGGAGATGCATGAGAAGTAGTTATCTAAAGTTGACGAATTTGTGTCTGTAGATCTTGATATAAAGAAGCTAAATCAAAATTATTTGAAGAAGATTCAAGTTGTGTATTAGAAGAATTAGGTTGAATGAGTGGAGTAGTAACAATGGTGGAAGTAGGAATGTGAAGTGGTTGAGTGGAGGCCATGACAGGTTGAAAAAGAACCTACAAGAGGTATTGAAGAAGCATCTCGAGAGTTCTTAGCGATCAAAGAAAACATGGAGAATATGTAGAATATGTGTAGGATTTTCACGTAAATCTTGATGAAAATTAGTAAGCTTGTCTAATTGTTCTTGATCAACATTTGTATATGTTGAGTTGTGGAGCTTAATCGCTTCATTGGCATAATTTTGCAAACTTGTTAGAATACACAATAACTAGCATCAGTTGATAAATTATCATTGATCACCTATGGACCGGTATCGGTCAGGAAAGGAGGAACTGGCATCGGTTAGGGCTAACTAACATCATTTAAGGCTAATAGGAAATGGTTGCGTATGTGTGACTATTATAATTAAGTTTCAGGAATTAGATTTATCTATAGTTGTAAAGTGAATCTAATGGTTGTAATTGCATAGCTAAAGTGCCCTAAGATTGTAGATGCATATATAAGCATAAAGTTAGGGTTTAGAAGGAAGAATTCAATTGAGAATAGAGAGAAGTTTCCTTTTGAGAGAAAAGAGAAATTTGTAGAGAAGAAAGTATAGGACATCCAAGAAGATGTGGAAGATTGAAAATCTTCATTGTATTTCCTCTGTGATGATAAATTGGTTGTTTCTTGGTGGACGTAGCCCACACTGGGTGAGCCACATTAAATCTTGTGTATTATTTCTTCTTTTTATTTATGTATTGATTTTTTATGCTTAAATATGATTAATATATCTATACAACGGTGTGATAACCCCAACAACTAGTATAAAGAGTAACTTTATTTGAGGGTTGTGTGTGTTGACAAATTTACTCACAGAGGGATTTTTGATTGAGTGGGAGAAAAGCAATGGGAAAAGAAGGCAAATTTAGAGTAGATAAATTTGATGGCCATGACTATCTATTATGGAAGATACAGGTGGAGGATTATACTCATATCGAAATATTTATACTTACTATTGGATGAGAAGGCAAGACTGCAAAGATGACTGATGAAGAATGGAAAATTCTTGATAGAAAGGCTCTGGGATCTATAAGATTGAGCCTGACAACATTTGTGGCTTTGAATATTACTAAAGTAGGATCTATGATAGAGTTGATGAAATATTTAGCAAATCTATATGAAAAACCTAGTGCTTCAAATAAAGTTTATTTGATGAAAAAAATGTTTAATTTAAAGATGCAAGAAGGTGGATCTGCATCAAGTCATTTGAATGATTTTCAGTCTATTGTAAATCAATTAAAATCAGTTAGTATTCCGTTTGAGGATGAAGTGAAAGCACTTTTATTATTATGCTCTTTGTCCAGATAGTTGGGATAACTTGGTAATGGTTTTAGTAATATAGCATCTACTACTAATGTTTTAAAGTTTGATGATGTGGTTAGTATAATCCTGAATGAAGAAATACACAGAAAAAGTACTGGAGAATCATCATCTAGGAATGCTTTAAATGTAGAAATCGGGGAAAGTAAAAGGAGAGATCCAAGAGCAAGAATAATGGGAAATCAAAGTCTAAGAATGGTAGATCTAAATCTAAAGGTAGAGGTATAATGTTGGAATTGTGGAAAGAAAGGTCATACAAAGAAGGATTGTTGGTTTAAGGAAAACAAAGAGAATGTACCAAAGAAAGGTAAAGAGGAAAATTTTGTTGCAAAAGAGGTAATGCAAGATGCCCTAATTCTCTCCTTGGATAATAAAATTGAGTCATGGGTTTTAGATTCAAGAGCTTCTTTCCATGTAACCCCTAATAAGGGTTATTTCATAAATTATGTCAGGGTAATTTTGGGCATGTTTATTTAGGAGATGATGAACCATGCAATATTAATGGTAGAGGTGAAGTTCATCTTAAATTACAGAATGGAAATACATGGATATTGAAATATGTGAGGCATGTTCCAAGCCTTAAAATAAATCTAATTTTTGCAGGACAATTGTGTGAAACTGGTTGCATGGTTACACTCATAGCCGAATCTTGGAAAGTTACCAAGGGATCTCTTGTTATAGCAAGAGGCAATAAGGTAGGATCATTGTATTTATCTACTGTATTATTGATTCCTTTTCTATTCTATCTACTTCATATTTAGATATAAACATGTAGCACAACAATCGACTAGGCCATATGAGTGAAAACGGAATGCATATATTAAAGTCAAAGGGCAAGTTATCATATTTGAATCATGTAGATCTTGATTTTTGTGAGCATTGTATTTTGGAAAGTAGAAGAGAGTAATATTTCTCAAGTTGGGGCAATAAACAAGAATCATAAATTAGAGCTTGTACACTCAAATGTGTGGGGACCAACCCAGAAACTTCTCATGGAGGATCCCAATATTATGTTACTTTCCTTGATGATGTCATAAGAAAGGTATGGGTTTATTATATTAATCGTAAATCTAATGTTTTTGAAACTTTTAAAAGATGGAAATCCCTTGTTGAAAATGAATCAAATTCAAAGTTAAAGTGCCTTAGATCTGACAATGGTGGTGAGTACTTGCAGCAAGGATTTCAATGATTATTGTTCAGTAAATGGAATACATAGAGAAAGGATGGTTCCTAGAACACCACAGGAGAATGGTGTTGCTAGAGAGAATGAACAGGACAATCATGGAACGTGCTAGAAGCATGAGGATACATGTTGGATTTCCCTTACATTTTTGGGTAGAAGCAGTAGACGCGGTGGTTTATTTGATTAACCATGGACCTTCAAGTACATTAGATGGTGGAATACCAAAAGAAGTTTGGATTGCAAAAGAGGTAGATCTTTATTTTCTTAAAGTATTTGGCTCAGAAGCTTTTATGCATATTGACAAGGAAAATAGAAAGAAATTATATGCTAAATTCAAAAGATGTACTTTCTTAGCTCTGATGATTTTAGATTCCAGTTTTGGGATTTGGAAGGTTTTAAGATAATTAGTAGTCGTGAGATTAATTGGAATGAAAATAGAATGTACAAAGATTGAGTTTTGGTAGCCAAAGGTGAACCGCTAGAAAATTTTATGGATGAAAATGAACTCTCATATTCAAAATTAACACTTACAGGTTTACATAGTAACCGGTATCAATTTACCCCCCGATCGACATCGGTCCCCTATATCTTGGCGTCGGTCATAGAGGAGACAGACAGAAGCATCGATTAGCTGAGCGACGCGTCGGCGAGAATGTGACTAGCGTCGATCACTATCGAATTAGATATAAATCTACAGGATGAGCAGATTGAGCCTCCGGCACCCCAAATCTCAGTGAGAAGGTCATAAAGGGTAAGTAGACCTCGGAAAGATTTTCACCTTCCTTGTCTTATTTATTATTGACTTATAAGGATGAACCAGAAAACTTTGAAGAAGCAATATAGGATAAATCCCACAAGCAGTGGGAGCATGGCATGAATGAGGAGATGGACTCCTTAGAGCAGAACCAAACATGGAATTTGGTTAAGTTATCAGTAGGTAAAAGAGCATTACAGAATAAGTGGGTTTACAGGATCAAGGAAGAAGAGGGTGGATAGAAGAGATACAAGGCAAGGCTTGTAGTAAAGGGATTTGCACAGAAAGTAGGTATTAACTTTGGTGAAATATTTTCTCCTATTGTTAAGATGAATTCTATTCATATTGTATTGAGTTTAGTAGTGATAGAGAGGATTTACATTTATAGCAACTTGATGTCAAGACAAAATTTCTTCATGGTGATTTAGAGGAAGAGATTTATATGAATCAGTCACTTGGGTATGAAGTCAAGGGTAAGGAGAAACTTGTGTGCATATTGAAAAAGAGCCTATATGGGCTCAAGCAAGCTCCAAGGAAATGGTATATGAGGTTTGATAGCTCCATGTATGAGCATGGTTATTTCGGACATGAATCGACGATTGTGTTAATTTCAAGATGTTTGGAAATGGGAGCTATATTATTTTTTTACTATATGTGGATTATATGCTTATTGCATTATCTAGTATACAGGACATTGGTGAGCTTAAAGAAAAGTTAGCTCACACATTTGCAATGAAGGATTTAGGAGCTGTAGAGAGAATCTGTGGCATGCAAATTCACAAAGATGTGAATAACATGAAGTTATATTTGTCTCAGGAGCATTATATCAATAAGGTGTTGGAAAGGTTTAATTTGCAAAATTCAAAACTTGTAAGTACACCTATGGCTGGACACTTCAAATTGAGCAAAGATTAGTGTCCTAAATCACACAAGGAGGTTGAGTACATGGCACGAGTTTTGTATGCTTCATAGTTGGAAGCTTGATGTATGTTATGGTTTGTACCAAACTAGACATTACACAGGCAATAGGAGTTGTGAGTAGATTTATGGCTAATCTAGGTAAAGAGCATTGGAAAGCAGTCCAATGGATTCTCAGGTATTTGAGAGAGACATCGACATGTAGTTATGCTATGGAGGGTCAAATACTTCTTTACATGGCTATGTGGATTCAGACATGGCTAGTGATTTGGATGGCAGGAGGAGCACCATTGGATATGTTTTCACAGTAGGTGGCATGTGATATTAACTAGATTTCTAGATTGCATAAGGTTATGGAATTGTCTACTATGGAGATTGAGTATGTTACAGCTACGAAGCTAATGAGGAGATGATATGGATTATCGGGTTCATGGAAGAGTTGGGAAAAGAGCAAGAGGATTACAGATTACGGTGATAGTCAAAGTATAATTCATCATCGTCAAATAACTCAGCATTTCATTCTAGAATGAAACACATTTAGTTGATATATCACTTCATACGGTAGGTATTGGAGGATGGGCAGCTGAAGTTGGAGAAAATTCATACAAAAGAAAATCATGCAGATATGCTAATAAAGCCATTTGTAAAGGAGAAGTTGGAGCTACTCTCCAAATTTTGTTGGTCTTTGAGTTTGGGACTTGAAGAGGGAGAAACAAGCCAAAGGAAAGGATTAGAGGGTGGAGTTGTATAGTACAGTGTAGCAATTTATCTACAAGTGGGAGATTGTTGATTTGTGGAGATTAATCGCTTCACTGGCATACTTTTATAGACTTGTTGGAATACACAATGACCGGCGTCGGTTGACAAACCGTCATCGGTCACCCATGGATCGGTATTGGTCGAGGGTAAAGAGGAACCAACATCAGTTAGGGCTAACCGACATCGATTTCTGTATGTGACTATTATAATTAAGTCGCGGGAATTAGATCTATCTTTAGTTGTAAAGTGAATCTAATTGTTATAATTTCATATCTAAAGTGTCCTAAGATTGTAGATACATATATAAACATAAAGCTAGGGTTTAGAAGCAAAAATTCAATTGAGAATAGAGAGAAGTTTCCTTTTGAGAGAAAAGAAAAATTTGTAGAGAACAAAGTACATAACATCCAAGAAGGTGTGGAATATTTAAAATCTTCATTGTATTTCTGTGTGATAGTAAATTGGTTATTTCTTGGTGGACTTAGCCCACCTTTGGGTGAACCACATTTAATATATTTGTACAACCGGTGTGATAACCCCAATAGTATCCTCGGCGTATGATTGTTCACTATCATATGTTTTAATATCTTCAAGATGAACATTCCTTGAGTTGGAAAAGGAGTCATCAAATTCATCCATTGATTTAAAAACCACGTGGGTAAATGGAGGAAGATTTTATGCTCAAAAGACCCAAAATGACCACTACGAGTAGCAGGTATAAGAAGAAAACCCTAGAAAGAAGGTGAAATTCGAGTGATGGGTTCACAAAATGATTTAACAAAAATGGAATAATGTTAAACCCTAAATGCGAGTCACGTATGATAAATAAATGCTAAATTACATATTTGACACAAGAAAATAAGCTAATAAATATGAAACCCTAAGTGCAAGAGAGAGAGAAAGGACTTAGTTGATTTCACACTTTTCTGGAACTGGTTTGGATTGGAAAACTAATGAACAGGAAGGGCAGAGCATCACAAATGTGCATTGTAAATTCTAGAGTTGTTGAAGGAGGCTAGACTAGGGCGCATGGACTAGGTCGGGCGCACTGGGTCTTTAGAGTTTGTTATTGGGTGCTTGTGAGTGCGCAAGTGGTCGAAACTTGATTTTTTTGGTGTCACGGATAGTCGTTGATTGCTTGAATGCCGCACCTTGATCACTGGATGTACTGTAACTGCAAGAGATGTTCACTTACAAAACCGACACACCACATAAAATCCAAAAATTAAAGATGTAATATGGGGAGTCAGACTGACCTCGATGGTCACCCGAATGAGTGAACTTATGACCAAGCACTACACGGGTAAGTGCACCAAGTTGGGAGGCCAAAAGGGGGTCTTACGTGAACGCATTTTTCTGAAAAATAAAAAACTTCAACTTGTACGAGTTTTTGAAATAATTACACTCAAAAGTGGAAGATGTTGTAGAAATATGAATCGTAGCATTTTGAGTCTAGTTTCTAAGCTCCTAAATTTTATTGAAAACAGATAAGTTTAAGTGGGTCAAATAACTAAAATACCAACAGGTGCTCTTTTTTTGTTAAAAAACATAATAGAGTGACTTTCGTGCCCCCACCTTTTTTGAGCACCATTTAGTATTTTTGAAAACCCTTTGGTAGAAAGATAACTAGGAGCATCTAGTTTGTGTTAGATTTTTTTAGATTTTTTTAGCGATTTTTTTAATGATTTTTCTAGTACAAAATTTTTATGTTTTGAAAAATAACAGAGCTCGACCGTGCCCCCCTAACTACCTCAAAAATATCAAAAATTTTTTTTTTAATATGTATAGAATTATACCTAGTTTGTGCCTAAAAAAACTTTTATTCAATTTTGATGAGTAAAAAAAAAGATACATAACAAAAGATAGACATGTTTAAACTTCAAAAAATAGCTATAAAAAGGCATAGTTAGAAAATAAATAATATGGAAACCTTATATTTGTTAGAAAAATTGAAAAATAATATTTATACAAAGAAGAAACTCTACTTTACGTCATGGTATAATTTTTTTAAACGAATCAATCATTTGATGTTGATTTATCATGGCGAAGTTGGATTTTTGCATTTTCCTACAAAAACACGTGGTTTGTTGTGTTTGTGTAGGTCCATGCCTTAGGCTTGGGGATCCAAACCGGATCCCAAGCCTTGAGGCATGTGTTGGAAAAGGAAAAAGCATAACGCGTATGCATTATGCTTTGTTTATATATTATGGTCCCCCAACGTCCCTTTCATCTCTTTCACGGGATTTTTGCATACATTTTGTTTGGTCTGTAATTTTTGTACATTCTTGCACATTTTTAGTAGTTCATTTTGTCTCCTACCCCACTAGTTGATTTTTATAATCATGGGTGATAAAATTTGAGCTAAGGACAAGAGGAAAGTCAATAACAAGACACTGAAGCAATTGGAAGAGATGAGAATAAAGAAATTGAAGAGAATGTAAAAACTTCATGCAAGGAAAGGTACATCTGCTATATCAAATGTAGCTAATGTATTAGAAAATGGGGATGAAATACATAATGAAAATGTAGAGAATAATGATGAATAATGATTTTTAATGAATAATGATATTGAATTGAATGATAATGTTGGTATGGATGAAGAAATTGATATAAATCCCATTGTTGAATCCTTACGAGAATCCAAATGTTAACCCAAAATTTGTATGAAAACACTTTGAATGAAGAAAGTAACCTTGTAAATGAATTTCACCTCTAAGAACATCTCCTTCCATTTTTGAAGAAAACCAATTCACTTAATTGAAATTGATGAAAACATTATAAAACCAATGCCTAACAAAATGTTTGAAAGAAATGCGAGAAGAAAAGCTAGTGGAATTTGAGATAATTACTTTGAGAATTTAAATGACACACAAAGATGTCAATTATTTGTTACATTGATGAAATTAATTAAGATGATACCTATAATGAAGACCCTGGGGTTAAGAACATCTAATGTTGTTGATCAAAATGCGTCAATTGTTGAAAACATACATAAAGCATACCAAATTGTAGGTGGAAAAAGATGCACCAAATATAGTAATGCTACATGGCGTGCACTTACTAATTGTATAGTAAGTGATAAAATAGTTAATAAATGCTTGATTAGAAAAACAAGTAGTGCTTTGAAGTTAAATATAAAAACACTAATGAAAGCAATAGAGAGACGTAAACGTCTGTCAGTCAATAACATTGACTATTGGGCTTTCTCTAGCAGACTTCCACATAAAGACAATAATACATTTGATATTCTAAAAGAATTAATTGTAAAATTTTGGAATGAGAACACAAGGGTGTCACTGAATAGAAGAGATACAAAGTAAAAGAAGAATAGGTTCTCGTAATCATGAATTGTGTGCAAAACATTTCTTAGATATGACTCAAACACAATTGTTCTCTAAGTTTAAGAATGAAAATCCACAAATTAACATTATCCAAATATTCTTTGAAATGAGAAAACCCTTTTATGTGAAAATCAATCACTCACGTACCACTTGTTGTTGCTAGGCATCATGTTGAATTTTCAATGCATTATGATGTTTTTTGTCAAATACGTCATGTTTTGCATATTGACATCATGTTGCGTAGGAGTGTGGATTAAATGTCCCACCAAAATCTTCAAGGAATTTATTCGACAATATTTTGTGAAAAATCAACTAGATAATTTTTTTATAACAAAGCATGTTTGGATGGAACGTGTAATGTATGTGGTGGCTTGCCAAATCTGAAAAGTTGTATCCATGAGGAGAGTACATATTCAATAGGAAAAGAATTGGTTGGTTTCAAAAATATAAATCGATGGCATATCAATTAAAATATGGAAAATAATATAAGAGGTGTGAGCTTGTTACAAAATAATTACCTGTATTAGAATATATGGTCAAATTCAAAGAGAAATTGTTTATGAGTATGCAAGGCACACACATAGAGCTCGATGGTTGGATGAACAATTCAAGTTAAGCAAGGACACATTCCCACTTGGTACTATTGTTTTAGTAGTTGACTTCATGAGAGAATTACACATTGCAGCCACAAATGGAGGTTCAATCTCAATATTATAACTCAGTGCAAGTTGTTATTTTTATGCATATAGCATTCATGCACTCTCTAGAAAGCACTGAGAAAATCGAAAAATATTAAGAGAGTATCATTTCTACATCAGTGATGATCGGACACATTCTACAGAATATATATAAGGGTGTTTCCAGGTGTTTTATGTGAACTTGAATGAGAGGAACATTAGTTTTGATCAACATTACATTTGGTCGGACAACTACACATCACAATTCAAGAATGCACGAATGTTTTATTAGATAAGTAGGATGCACAAAGAAAAAATGTACAACATATCTAGATTTTTATTGAGGCAGGGCATAGAAAAGGAGAGCATGATGGTGCATAAGAGCATGTGTGAAAAGAGCACTTGTAAGAGAAGAGTTAAAGTTCAAGGATGGTGCTAAATTTATAGATGCAAAAAACATTGTTGATTGGTGTGTTAAGAATATGGGCCATGAATCTCAAGAGAGATCAATGGTTCGTAGATATTTTTGGTTGATAGAGGAAAAACATCTGGAAAACTTTGAAGATTGTATGACAGTTGTAGGATCAAGTGATATGCACTCATTCCGTAGTTTAGATGCAAATGCTTGGACTATTTATACTAGGTGCATGGCATGTTTTTGTATATCATGCATTGATTTTTATGGAATGAATGTGAGTCACAGTAGTGGGTGGATGAATGGACTTGTAGACCTCTAATTCCACTCGACACACATCAAGTTCCATGAGCATTACAACTTGCAGGGTCTTCAGATCAAATGACAACATCACCTGACTTTGACCAAGTCTTTGATTTAGTGCAACAAGGTACATACATATATGTACATGCCATGTTTTAGATTTATAAATTATTAAATGGTCAACTCTTAATGTATTTTAAATTTGACTTGAGTTTTACTTTGTGATGTAGGGCACGTTTTTTGTAGTTATTGCGACGAAATTTAACGAAGAGGGAACAAACTACTTCTTGTCTCGTTGTGTAGAGGGGAAAAATTTTGACTTCCACAGTCATTGATGGTGAAGACCTTGAGTATCCCACTAGGTCAGTGGTAGTCACTAGAACTTGGCTTCGATGATATCCTATCAAAAAATCAAACATTTGGTTGTTTGAAGACTATGAAGTACATCGAAAGATACTTCACTATTCACATTTGGTTCTTGCAACAAATATTAAATTGATCAAATATCGAGGTAGCCATTAAACAAGAATCTGTGGAAGGTTCGTGAATCAAATCATGAAGCAATTCTTGCTACTGTCAAGAGTAGAGTTGATCCTTGTGGTTCATTGGATTGAATTTGCAAAGGTATGTTCTTCATGAATTTAATTTGAATATTTACTTTAATGATTTTTTTAAAAATTTATATGATTTAAAATTCTATTTAATTACTTACTAACATGTTTATGTAGGTTAGTGGTGCCAAAAAATCTTCCACCTTCACGTGGTTGGCATTGTCAGTAGAGAATTTATTATTCTGAAGCCAAGTGAAGCTAAGAGAAATTAAATATTAGAAAGGAACAAAAAATAGAAATTCTCATTTCACCACCTATATTGTAAAAATATCTTATTAAAATTCTCATTTCACCACCTATATTGTATGAACCACCTATATTATTCAAGTGATTGGCAATGGAAAACCTTACATTGACTCAGACTACACTATTTCACGTGTTTACAAACAATAGGACAACGAGGTCACCGAAAGGAGATGGAAAAAAATAGGCTTTCGTAGAGGGCCCCGACATGGAGGTTTGGATCGACGGAGATCTCTAGGTGCCACGGAGTCCGAGAAATCACTTGTCGAAGATATAGCATGTTTTGGTCTCAAGGCTCTTAAAGGACTACACGACGAGGTATCCCAAAAGCATGGGGAGCATAAGGAACAAAAAAATCCTCCACTAGTGTCACCAGGCCATCCATGAGACATGTTGGCGATGCAAATGGTTTGGTCCCTGAGCTATCGTTTGCAAAATATAGTGTCGACATCCTTACATTAACTCACACTACACTATTTCATGTTTTGCAAACAATATGACATTGAGATCACCAAAGGAGATGGAAAAAACCATGAGAGGATTTCATAGAGGTCCCCAACATGGAGGTTTTGGATCTGACGAGACATCTCTAGGTGCCACGGAGTCCGAGAAATCACCTATCGAAGATATAACATGTTTTGGTCTCAGGGCTCTTAAGGGACTACGCCCGGACGAGGTAGCTTGAAAGCACGAGAGAGCGTAGGGAACCAAAACAAATCCTCCACTAGAATTCACCATGCCATAAGGATGTGTGTTGGCACATACGGTTTGGTCCCATGAGCTACCATTTGTAAAATATAGCGTCTGAAGCCTTTACACTGACTCAAACTACACTATTTCACGCATTTGCAAACAATAGGACAACGAGATCACTGAAAGGAGATGGAAAAAACCATAATAGGATTTTGTAGAGGGCCCCGACATGGATGTTTTGGATCTGACAAGACATCTCTAGGTGCCACGGAGTCTGAGAAATCACCCATCAAAGATATAGTGTTTTTGGTCTCGGGGCTCTTAAGGGACTACACTCGGATGAGGTAGTCTAGAAGCACTGGAGCTTTGGCCTCGAAAATGAAACCTCCCCTAGCATTTACTGGCCACCCCAACATGTTGGCACAGTCGGTTCAGTGCCAAGAGCTTTCGTTTGTAAAATATTGCATCGGACAACCTTACACTATTCTAGCATACACTATTGTAGCATGCAAATGAGATGGGATAGAAAATGTAGAACTATTATTTTCTAAAAATATAGAGATGATAGAGGAAGGTGTCATGATGCTTCTACAAAATTTTAGGTAAAATTTAGGTCATTTGTTCAAGTTATATGAATTTTTATAAAATAGACTTTTGTTCAAGGTTGTCCGACCAAAAAACACTATATCTTCGATGGGTGATTTCTCGAACTTCGTGGCACCTAGAGACATTTCGTCAAATTTGAAACCTCATGTCAAGTCCCTCTATGAAATCCTATTCTATTTTGTCCATCTCCTTTTGGTGATCTCAATATCCTATTGTTTTGCAAACACGCGAAATAGTATAGTCTAAGTCAGTGTAAGGTTGTCAGACGCTATATTTTGAAAACGGTAGCTCGTGTGACTCAACTGATCTATGCCAACACATCCTGGATGGCTTAATGAACACTAGTGGAGGCTTTTTTTGGTTTGTTACACTCCTCGTGCTTTAGGCTACCTCGTCTAGGTGTAATCCCTTAAGAGCCTTGAGACCAAAACAAGCTATATCTTGACATGGGTGATTTCTTAGACTCATGGAACCTAGAGATGTCTTGTTAGGTTAACACCTCCATGAAGGACCCTCTGAAATCCTCTCATGGTTTTATCCATCTCCATTTGGTTCTCTCATTGTCTAATTGTTTACAAACACGTGAAATATTGCAGTTTTAGTCAGTGTAAGGTTTGTAGATGCAATACTTTGCAAATGGAAGCTCTTTGCGCCAAATTGACTACGCCAACATGTCGATGTGGCCAAGTAAATGCTAGGGGAAGATTTTTTTTGGTTCCCTACACTCCGTGTGATTTCGGACTACCTCGTCTGGGCGTAGTCCCTTAAGAGCCCTAAGACCAAAACACGTTATATCTTCGACATGTGATTTCTCGGACTCCGTGGCACCTAGAGATGTCTCATTAAATTTGAAACCTCCATGATGGGGCCCTCTCATGAAATCCTCTCACAGTTTTTTCCATCTCCTTTCGGTGATCTCGTTGTGCTATTGTTTGCAAACGCGCAAAATATTGTAGTTTGAGTCGGTGTAAAGTTATAAGACGTTATATTTTGCAAATGGTAGCTTATTGGACCGAACCGTCTACATGAACAAGTTTGGATGGGCTAGTGGAGGATATTTTTTTTTGGTTCCCTACACTCCACGTTCTTTCGGGCTACCTCATGCATAATGTCCCTAGAAAGTAACCTAAGAAAATTCTCCTTTTTCTTTAGGCATAATGCACATTTCAATCATTGGAAGTGGGAGACCCATAACTATACCATATTTTGACCAAATGAAACTTCTCAAAATCCTTTCTAGGAAAGTTAACTATGTTTTAGAAGGAATTTGAAGACATGAGTTTTATCCAGATATGTGTTCTCTGAAGAATTCTCAATAAAGTTAGCTTTCTGAAAGGAGAGAAATGTTTGCTAATAACTTAATTTAGCTTAAATTTCTACAACACCTTATCCCACATATCAATCGAAGAGATAGCCTATCCAAATGGTATACCTAAGTATTTGTTGATGATACCAAGTCAAACAAAATTCAATTCGAACCAGATCCATCAATAGTGGGTATCAAGTACAACAAGCCAAAATTCAATCGACGTAGTCCCTTAAGAGCCCTGAGACCAAAACACATTATGTCTTGACAGGTGATTTCTCGAACTTCGTGGCACCTAGAGATGTCTCATCTAATCCAAAACCTCCATGTTGGACCCTCTACAAAATCATTTTGTGGTTTTATCCATCTCCTTTTGGTGATCTTAATGTCTATTATTTACAAACAACGAAATAGTGTAGTGAGTACAAGTAATGTAAGTTGTCGGGAGCTATATTTTGCAAGCGATAGCTCATGGGACTTTCGAACTAATACACCAACACATCTAGATGGCCTAGTGAATAGTAATGGAGGATTTGTTTTTGTTCCCTATGATCCCCATGCTTTTGGGCTACCTCAGAAAGTGGGGCATAGTCCCTTAAGAGCCACAGGACTAAAACACGTTATATCTTCGACAAGTGATTTCTCGGACTCATGGCACCTAGAGATGTCGGAATTAGATCCAAAACCTTCATGTTTCGGGGCCCTCTACAAAATCCTATATGTTTTTTCCATCTTTTTGGTGTTCTCATTGTCCTATTGTTTGTAAACACATGAAATAGTGTAGTTTGAGTTAGTGTAAGGTTGTTAGATGCTATATTTTGCAAATGGTAGCTCATGGGACTAAACCGTCTATGCCAACACATTTGGATGGCTGGTGATCACTAGTGGAGGCTTTTTTTGGTTCCCTACGCTCCCCATGCTCTTGGGATACCTCGTCCAGGTGTAGTCCCTTACGAACCATGAGACCAAAACACGTTATATCTTTGACAGTTGTGTGATTTCTCGGACTCATGGCACCTAAAGACATCTCGTTATATCCAAAACCTCTATGTCGGGCCCTCTACTAAAAATTATCTTGTGGTTTTATCCATCTCCATTTGGTTCTCTTTTGTCCTATTGTTTGCAAACGCGTGAAATAGTGTAGTTTGAGTCAGTGTAAGGTTGTCAGATGCTATATTTTACAAATGGTAGCTTGTGGGATGGAACCGAATGAATGCCACGTTTGGATGGCTCGGTGAATGCTATTAGAGGTTTTTTTTGGGTTCCCTACACTCCTCGTGCTTTCAACCTACCTCGTCTGGGCATAGTCCCTTAAGAGCCTGAGACCAAAACATGCTATATCTTCAACAGGTGATTTCTCAGACTCTGTCGCACCTAGAGACGTCTTGTTAGATCCAAAACCTCCATGTCGGGGCCCTTTATGAAATTATCTCACATGGTTTTATCAATATCCATTCGGTTTTCTCTTTGTCTATTGTTTGCAAAAACGCGTGAAAAAGTGTAGTTTGAGTTAGTGTAAGGTTGTCAGACACTATATTTTACAAACGGAAGCTTGTGGGACTAAACCGTTTATATGCAAGCACATCCGAATGGCCTGGTAAATGCTAGTGGAGGTTTTTTTGGTTCCCTATGCTCCCCATGCTTTTGGGCTACCTCATCAGGCGTAGTCCCTTAAGAGTCCTGAGACCAAAACATGTTATATCTTCGACAAGTGATTTCTCGGACTCGTGGCACCTAGAGACATCTCGTCAAATCCAAAACCTCCATGTTAGATCCCTCTATAAAATTCTCTCTTGCTTTTATCCATCTCCATTTTGTTCTCTCGTTGTCTTATTGTTTTTAAACGCATGAAATAGTGTAGTTTAAGTCAGTGTAAGGCTTTCAGACGCTATATTTTGTAAACGGTAGCTCATGTGGACCCAATCATCTATGCCACACAGTCTAGATGGCTAGTAAATGCTATTAGAGGATTTTTTTTGGTTCCTTACACTCCTCATGTTTTTGGGCTACCTCGTTCGGGCGTAGTCCCTTAAGAGCCCTGAGACCAAAACACGTTATATCTTGACATGTGATTTCTCGGACTCCATGGAACCTAGAGATGTCTCGTTAGATCTAACACCTCCATGTCGAGAGCCTCAATGAAATCCTCTCACGGTTTTATCCATATCCATTCGGTTCTCTCGTTGTCCTATTTTTTGTAAATGCATGAAATATTGTAGTTTGAGTCAGTGTAAGGCTGTCAAACACAATACTTTGCAAATGGAAGCTCTTAGCACCAAACCGACTACACCAACACATTGGGGTGGCTCAGGGGTAAACACTATGTGAGGATTTTTTGGTTCCCTACACTCCACGTGATTTCGGCTACCTCATCCAGGCATAGTCCCTTAAGATCCCTGAGACCAAAACACGTTATATCTTGACAGGTGATTTCTCAGACTTCGTGGCACCTAGAGACGTCTCGTCAAATCGACACCTCATCTGGGAGTTCTTGTTCAATGAATATATTATCTTAAGAATGAATTTGATAGGGGAATGTCTAAGAACACACGAGAGTTATCAATCACCTAGTAAATATTTCTTGTTTAGTTTTGAATGGGGAGTCAGTTTAGCCTACGGTTTAGTGACCTTCCATTCATTGATAATTTATGATATGATAAACCCATGGATGCTTTCAAAATTTCCTTCAAAAAGATAGGGGTGGTCATCAAGCCTAGTGAAGGGTGTGATGTGATTTCCAAATAACTTGAAATTCCTACAGATTTAAAGGTAATAACACGAATTGGACAGGATTAGACAATCAAGAATCATTGAGTGTCTTAATCAGAATGTCATTACATCTGGAGACATTCTCAAGCATTGGAGTAATGCATATGGAGAGACATTCTCAAAATATCAACAAATGAAAGGCATAAAAATTGTGACTTGAATCTTGGGTGTTTTAACATGTAAGGATAAGACTAAGAAGCATTGAAGAATGTAGTAGGTGCATGATAAGATAGGAACTCGTACAAAGATACCATGAAGCAAGAAGAAGCGCAAGTAAGGTAAATACACATATACACATTAATAAATTGAATGAATAATTACTTTTATTAGGTAACTCTTTATATACATACATTATATAAATATTGATTTCAAAGTTTGATGCATATTATACATTGAAAATGCTAGTACATGTACATCACCAATAAATGAAAAAATAATCCATAATGTCTTAAATATTATCAAGTGCACATCATATTAGTTTCATGCAAAAATAATCTCAAAAATGTAAGGTCTCATATAAAAATATCAAGTTCCAAATAGTATTTTAATGTGCATAATAAATATAAAAATGCCCAAATAGGTCATATACCATCAAGTTCAAATGCCATATAGGCGTACATACAATGCCATGCACATAGGCATACAAAAAAATGTCATGTAAGACATATATATTTCCTAATCATCAAAATATATCCCTCTCTTGGCCTTGCTCAAAGAAGGCCCTCCCTTAGATGAAGATGGAGATCTATGAGATGACTTTGGATCATCCGAGCCCATGCTACGAGTCCTCTTCCATTGAATACTCACCTGTAGATGAGCCTATAAATGCAAACAATGTTTTTTTACAAAAATTAATTTATATATGTTTTCAACATGTATTTAAGACCATGCTAGAATGAAAGTATTTACATAAATACACAAACTTACCATGCAAGCTGTCGATCATGCCGAATCTACATCTCATGCTCAGATGAGTCATCGAGAGCTCCTGGAGTATGAACGGGGGTACAAAGATGATGAGATGGAGGAGTATGTGCCCTCAAGTCAAAATGGAGGGGGTTGAAGTTCCCTACATACACATAAGATCAAAAAATCTAACATCAAAATTAGCGAAAATAGAATTATTTACATGTATATGTAATGAGAATATTTTAACTAATTTTATCAATATAAAACTATTGTTTTTACCCCCCCACGCCTGTGAATCAAATGAACATGGATGCTACCTGTCGCAGGTAACTCGTATATACACAATGAAGGACATTATTAACATAATTTAATAATTCTACAATGAAAGACATTACTAACATGTAATTTAACATAATATGAATTACATGAGAAATTTAACAAAATTTACATGTTGTTTGAATACCTTAGTGAGTTGTGAGATGAAATCGCAAAGCGGAAACACCTTTCTCTACTTTTCATAGAGATGGTGGGGTGTCTAGTGAAGTCAACATCTTTATCAAACATGTATCACGTGAGTTAGATGAACATACAAGAACATACATATATTTGACTTCAAAACTTATGTGTGTGTGTGTGTGTGTGCATGTATGTGAAAATTTTACACAATTAACATTCTAAATTACCTCTGTGAATGTATGTGTATGCATGGTGCTCATCGCACCTGTGGTTGGGATGAAGATGCACCTCCCACACATTGTAATATCAATGCATGTACATGTACAAATACAATTATTTCAAAAATTTAACATATATAAGTAAATCAAGTACTCCAAAATTTTTGTAACACACATAATAAAACATAAAAAATACTTTGAAGGTGACACCAATGATTGTAATCCAAATGTCTCACTCAAAAAGGCATCTAGACATAGTGACATTATCGTGTGCACCCCTAGCACCAACTCCACCAAAATCAGATACGCATGAAAGTATTGTCCTCCTCGGGCCCCAAACATATGCTACCACATGACGAGAAAAGATGTGGCCTCATGCTAGTACTCATTGAGGGAATACTCTATGTACCTCCATGAGAATTTGGCTCAAATATATCCCTCGTATGTCAAACAAGGGTCGCAGATAGCCCCTAAAGTGTGTGGAGTGTATCAATCTCTATTGTCTCCTTCACTACTAGAGGGACAGTCTCCAAGTGAGGGGGCTTCTGTGCAGGGACTCTTCCCTATTGAATAGGTACATGTTGTGCACCTGGTCGATCTTATGTAGATCCTTTTCCTCGGCCCTAGAAATCTTGAAAATCAAAATAATTTAGGATCTCATTGAGGATAAACTCGCAATAGAGTTTCCTCAAAAAGTATAGTGGCACCTCGTTGTTATTGCAAGGTGGAAAATCAAACACCATCCACCATTAGTCCCAAAAATTATTTTTAATCAAATTATTATTACACCAATGGATGGGAAACCATTTACATGACAACAAAACATGTAAATTAGTGGGGGTCCATGAATAAGGCACATATGAGGTCTTTTGTAATTTCTTTTTCTTTACATCCACATATGATAATTTGTTGGAATAATAAACCCTACAACCCTCTCTGTAAGTTTTTCAATGATCAATTTGCCTCGTTTCGTCGTCAACTTGAGCAAGTTATGCATCCAATGTGTTTGCAAGATAGGTGCGGTGGGGGTTTGTAGATTGTGAATCCCTCATTCTTTTGATTAAATCCTCAATTTCAATTTTGTTTTCAACTATGTGGGATGCTGTTAAATCTTCTTGACTACCCGGGGATGTTGAGCAACTATGGGAGGGTTGGGAGGGATGACATGAATAAGAAGGGTTTGGTTGTGGTTGATTCCCTTGACCTGAACTATAATAATAAAAAATGTATTCAATTCAAATTCTACTCTATAATTATCATATTTCAATGCAATTTTGAGAAAAGAATTGTGCCTACCTCTTCTCCGTGGCACCATCGTCGATTCAGATCTTCCGGTGATCTAGAGACGATCCTTTGAGCTTGAGATCCAGCTGAATGACAAAACGTGAGGGCACGGTTAAGCTCTGAAACTCATGTTTGAGGGAGATAAAATGATAGAGGCTCGGGCCTCTTTTTTTTATTTATAGCAGACATAATGCGTACATGTTATGGTTTGGTAAATCCCAAACCTAAGAAATTAAAATGTGATCACGTTATAATAGAACACATACGCATTTTACTTTTTTCAGGTTTTTGTCCACTTTTTGGCCCCCAACTTCGTGCACTTACCCACACTACATCTTAGACTCCATATAGTTCTTATGAGTGTGTAATAGAATTGTGCCCTAGGATGCCCTTGTGCGAGCACACTTGATAGCGGAGTAGTATCTAGATGTACCAATGTAGATAGATGTGTGGATGGAATAATGAACTTCCCCTTCCTATGTAGTGTATGCAGAAAATGTAGTCCCTTGTCCCTTATATGGATGCTAGATGGATGTCTTTGATGCTCTTAGATGCCTTTGGATGCAACCTTAGGTGATGATAATAGATGCTTAGAGCTTGGTCCTTTATTTTTGTCACATATCTTTATATTTATATGATTCTCTTGGTTGAATTTTGTAATTGACAACTGGAAGGATGAACCATAAGAAAATAAGAAGCCCAAAATATAAAAGAATCCCAAAAAGAGTGAGTAAAGTGGAAAGAGGTCAAGGGTGCCCAGAGAGGACGAAGACGCCTAGGTCTAGTTACAGTTGGGCGTTGGTGTATGATGTGATGAAAGATAAGCAAGTAAAGTACTGATTGGGTTGTAGGGTGTAAAATACCAAAAATAAGACAAGAAATACAACAAAGAAGCCAAAGATATTTGTCAATTACTAGTTTTCTCACTTAGGAATCATATGAATGCAAGTATGCTTTTAGGACCTAGAAATGTACCCAAGTGCATGATTTTGTGTCTACAATAATGTAAAATAGTAGCACTATAGTCCATCATAAGAGGAGAATGATGTGTAATGTAAGTAGTGTCTTCATCATCATGTATGAGAGGGATATCACAAAGATTAGCAACATGAGGTGTGGAATCTATTGTAGCATTGTCCATGCAAGAAGGTGTAGCAAAGAAATTATATGTTATGGAATAAGTAGAAGGGATGAAATGCATAGTATATAACCAAGGGTGGCCTATGAGGATATTATAATGGAAATTACTAGGCGTAACATGACATAAAACATTAAGAATGCACGGTCCTACAATAATAGGTAAAAATATTTCTCCCAACACTAGTGTAGGTGTGTTATCAAATCCATGAATACAGAGAGTAGATGGAGTCATATCAGCAATGGGAAGGCCTAGTTGATGGAGAAATAAAATGTTGGATATATTAAGGCCATATTCAAGATCAACTAATGCACACTTAACAAACACATTTTTAATATGAACTGAATATACAATGGATAAGCATTGTCATCAATCATATGGTAAACCATAAAATAATTTGACATAAGCAAGCCAAATAGACAAATACATTTGTATTGAAAGTGATGTTGATCAAAAATTGATTGTTGTTTGTTAGTGAAATAATTTGTCATGTTGCAAATTATGTGTTTCCACAAACGGTCACGGGGCTAAGCCCCTCCTTCACGTGTATGGGCGAGGCTCTCATTATTGAGTGTAAACTATCCTAATTTTGTGGGGTGGCCAATAGGTTGAGGATCACATAGGAACACTTCATTGAGCCTGTGGCAAAGTGCTTATACAAAGTACAAGGGAGGAATTTGCAACAATGAGGGGTAAAGAAGAGAAATTAGGAAAGAGAGGGTTATTGTTGTGAGTAGGCACTAAAAAGTTCACACACAATAACCAAAGTAGGTCCACATTTAATTAAAAGAAATAAAAAAATTAATCAATTAACAAGACTAACAAAATAGAGACACACGGTTCTTTAGATTCATCAATCAAGACACCAAGTTCCTTCAGGTTATTCAAGATCACTATTATGTAAAAACCTTGGTCCACATAGTGTCTTGAGATTCTAGAGTTCTGGTTGTCTTGTTCTCATTGTGTTCGATCCAGAACAAGTCCCCAAGCTAGAGCCGAGTTGTTTTTATGTAAAATGTCAAGCATGAAAACTTTTGTCATGACAACTAGCCAACATTTGAAAATCCCTCTCCCCAATAGAGTCGTCAAAAATGTTGGTGAAATAATTTTTCGTGGGGTAAATTATGGGTTTCCACTAATGGTCATATGGGTAAGCCCATCCTTGGGTAAAGGGAGGCTCTATTATTGAATGTAAACTATCATAATTCTATGGGGTGGCCAATAAGTCGGGGATCACACAGGACATTCCACTAAACTGTGGCAAGGTGTTTGTATGAAGGTATAAGGGACGGATTTGCCGTGAAGGGAAGTATAAGGAATAGGACAAATAAGGAGAGAGGGTTAATGTTGTGGGTAGGCTTCCAAAATCCACATACATCAACTAGAGTGGGTTCACATTCAATTAGAAGAATCTAACTTATGCAAACAACAATGAGATCAACAAACTAAAGACACAAAGTTCCATTAATTTGTTCCTCAAAAGTACAAAGCCTTTCCTTGGTTGTTCAAGATCACTATGCTTGCAAAGCTAGGAAATAGAGAGAGAATAGAGGAAATAATAAGCAAGGAAATGGAATAAATGTAACTCTTATTTCTTGTGCAATGGTGATACAAATCTCCACACATACAACAATCCACAATTGCTAGCCAAAATCTAAAACTTCAAAAAATAAACTTCAACTCCTTTGGAATGGAGAATTCATTCCAATTTATAGCCTTTAGCAAGAAAACTCTTCATCTACCCCCATGATCAATCAATCTTGTCCCTTGCTCTCTTTTTTCTCTCCATATTCTAACTTTCAATTGAGAATTTATGTTTTTACTATTTTGTCCTATTTACTTAAGTGACAATAAAATATTTATAAAATGTAAAAGTACTCTCTCAAATTATAAGAGAGGTACTTAATTTGTCTCTTCTAAGGGAAATTGAAAAGTCACAAGTGATGGGACATGAAGAGTCATGTGGGGGGTAGATGAAGAGTTTCTTTGTTATGTTATAAATTGGAATGACTTCTCCATTCCAAAGGAGTTGAAGCTTATTTTTTGAATTTTTAGCTTTTGGATAGCAATTGTGGATTATTGTATGTGTAGAGCTTTGTATCACCACTACACAAGAAATAAGAGTTATATTTCTTTGCTTATGTTTTCCTCTATTCTCTCTCTATTTCTTAGATTTGCAAACATAGTGATCTTGAACAACCAAGGAAAGGATTTGTAATTTTGAGGAACAAACTAATGGAACTTTGTGTCTTTATTTTGTTGATCTCATTGTTGTTTGCATAAATTAGATTCTTCTAATTGAATGTGAACTCATGATTTAATAAAAATATAACTATGATAAACCTTAAATTGTAGAGTCATGATGATAAATAAATGCTAAAGTATAGATTTAATAAGCTATCTAAATACGAAAACCTAAAAGCAAGAGAGGAAAAGTCTAAAGAATGACTTAGTTGATTCACGTTATTCCTGGAATTGATTTAGACTGGAAGATTAGTGAAAAGAACGGTGAAGACTATCATAATTGTGCTCAGTAAATAGAATTGTCGGATAAGCTTGGACTAGGGTCGGGGGCCTCAAGGCACTGAGAGTAGAGACCTCTCTTGGGTGCCCGTGATTCTATAGGTGGCTGGAACCTAATTTTTCTGGTGTCACACAAGTGTCACTGGTAGTCATTGTTGGCCTCCCATATGTCACAATATGATCATTAAGTGCACCTATAACCCTGTAAAAATATGTTCACTGCAAAACCCTCAAACTACATCAAATCCTAAAAAAGAAAATATGCAATATGGGGAGTTGGACTGACCCCGATGGTCACTTGACTGAGTGAACTTATGACTAAGTGTTGCACTACATCTCAACTCCATGTAGTTCTTGTGTGTGTGTGATAGAATCGTGCCCTAGGAAGCCCTTGTGTAAGTGCACTTGATAGCGAGGTGATACTAGATGTACCAATGTAAATAGATGTGTGGATGGAAAAATGAACTTCCCCTTCCTATGAAGTGTATGTGCAGAAAATGTAGTCCCTTGTCCCTTGAATGAGTGCTAGATGGATGCCTTTGATGCTCTTAGATGCCTTTGGATGCAACCTTAGGTGATGATAATAGATGCTTAGAGCTTGGTCCTTTATTTTGGTCACATATATTTGTATTTATATGATTCCCTTGGTTGAATTTTGTAATTGACAACTAGAAGGTCGACCCATAAGAAAATAAGATGCCCAAAAGATAAAAGAGCCCAAAAAGAAGTGAGTAAGATAGAAAGAGGTCGGGGGCACCCAGAAAGGATGAGGGTTCTTGAGGGTTGCTAATGTCTGTTGAGGCTAGTGTCCAAGTCATAAAAGATAAAGCAAGTAAAGTATTGACTAGGTTGTAGGGTGTAAAGACAAAAAAAGACAAGAAAAAAAAAAGAGGCCAAAATATAGTTGTCAATTACTAGTTTTCTCGCTTAGGAATCATATGAATGCAAGTATGCTTTTAGGACCTAGAAATGTACCCAAGTGCATGATTTTGTGTCTACATTTTCCCCATTTTATGTTGTTGAGTGAATACTCGATAACATAAAGTAGATAAGAGATGTGTACTGATAACCATGTAGAATGTGATGGTGATAATGTGCCGAGGAGACAAGTGAAAGCGTGAAGTGATAAAAATGAAGTGTGGAAGCTAAGAAAGAGGAAGTGACCCTAGGGGTGAAGCATGTATTGTGTTGTACCATGTTGTACTATTGTTTGTTGTTGTGCTTGATGTAGGGTTGCTTCTTGTTATGTATTAAGGATGGACTGTAAAGAAGAGTGAAAGAGTAATCAAAGTCATGTATTATGAAAACTCTTTGTAAAAGTATGTAAAAGTATGTAAATGTGTGTAAAAGTAGTAAAAGGAAAGTGTGCACCTAATGATCATGAGTGTAAAAGGATAGAAAATGTCTGAAAAATGTTGTAGAAGAGTGATTTTTTTGGGTGATCTCATGCCAAGAGTGAGTTTTTGGGTGATCTCATGCATGCCAAGAATGAGATTTTGAGTTTTTTGGGTGATCTCACCAAAGTGAGTTTTTTTTGGGGATCTCACACCACAAAGAAGAGTGTTGGGGAGAGAGGTCTAGTGTTACTCTCCTTCCATGATGCTTCTTCCCAAATTATATACACCACTAGATGGTGTGATCCATGTTTAGTTCTGAGTTGTACCGTATTTAGTTTTGTATTTGTTCCGAGTTGAAATGGAGAAAGAATGCATTTTATTATTAGAGGATTGTGCATGTACTGTGAAAATTGATATGTGAACTGCTATAAAATTGTGTTGATATGAGAAAGTAATTTATATCTTCCCCAGGACATAGGTGCTAGGGAGAGGTCAGAGAGTGCCCAAGCATTAGTGTCTATATTGGGCATTGGAGTGTTGTGTTGAACTGAGGACCCAAGTTAGATTTTAGGCCATTTTATATAACTGTAATCTATGTTTTGTTTATGTATTTACTATATTATTTGTACTTTTGAGTTGTTGTATGGGGTGATTGATTCACCCAATGTGCCCCCTCATTTGGGGTGCATGTGATGTCATGTCTAGGAGAATGCGGCCAAAAAGAGAGGACCGATGTTTGATCTAAAACTATATACCTATAGGGGGAGGGAATGTGCATGGTAGAAACCAAGGCACATGAAAACAAAGTGGCTAGAATACATGTGTTAGTAGAAAAAAAGAAAAAGCATGTCATAGAAAAATGTGAAACAAGAAAATGTGCATACAAAAGAGAGACCACAAAAAGTGGGTTTCAAACATGGGACATCACTCACAATGTCACAAGACAATCAAGGCCAAAGCGGCAAAAAGCATACAATGTGCATACAAGACAAAGGGCATAGCCAAAACAAAAAAATAATAATAATAATAAAAAAAACAATGTCAAGCAAAGTGTCAGACAACCATGGTGGCAAATAGTTCTAAAGAAAATTTACACATGAAGCACCCATTAGCATGTTAGAAAGATAAAAAAGTATGTCAAAGCATGTGTATATCAATGGAAAAAGTAGTGTGCTAGTAAGAATAGGAAGTAGTAAATAATGAAACAATAACACCTATGTGATGTAAGAGTAGAAATGTAGATGCCCCAGGAGCCTCGGTGGGACTGGTAAGAGGTACAATGCCAAGCATCATTGCTGTGTGTAAAGATTTGTAGAATTTGCATTCACAACTAAAGAGAACAAGTGAATGTGCATGTGTATATAGAAAAGATAATGACATACTAAGATATCCATCTAACATAGTAAACAAAGTGTACATGTGTAAGTATAAGCAAACAAGAATAAGTGCAACCAAGATATGCAATATGTTGTGAATGAGTGATGATGGAATGGTATGTAATGTGAATGTGATAGGAGAAATGTGCCCCCAGAGATGGATATGTGGATGAGTATGAGATGAGGTTCATTTATAAAATACCCCTCAACAATCAAGAATGAACCATAGAACAAGAGTGTGTCATCGGGAAATGGTTTGATAATGTGCACTAGAAAGATAGATCATGAAGTGTAGAGTGTAAAAGAGTGATGAGGTGAGGTTCATTTCAGATTTAGACCCTCAATGCAGTCGAGTATGAACCTGTGGAACTAGAGTGTGTCATAGATAGTATGATGTGTGAGAATGGAATGCTAGAAATATGTATTGTGAAGTGTGGAGCGTGAAATGTGTAGTGTGTGAGGTTCATGGATGTAGTATGCCCTCAACAATCAAGTGTGAACCTTAGCACAAGAGTGCATCATAGGGTAATGATGATACAAAGTGTATCAAGTTGTGTAAGTAATGATGCTTAGAAAGATGAAGTATGAAGCACACAAAGCATATGAGTAGAAATGATAGACAACTAATGATGCTAGGAGGGGGGAAGAAAAGCATGATGCCCCCAAGTGTATGATGTGATAAGAATCAAGTAACATCATCTAAGAGATCATCATTGTCATGGTCAAAGCCAAATGGATCAAGAGACTTGGTAAGAAATAGTATGGGGTTGATCATATAAAGAGCCATTGCGGCATAAATTATACATGCCCATTGTGTATTCTTCATCAGTGAAAGGTGGTAGTGGAAACCATGTGCATACCAAGTGAGTAAGATTTTGTGTATAGCCGAGAAATGAATCATTGCAAATAGAAACATGACCGAAAGGCATGGGAAATGTGATATCAATATGATTAGGATCCAAAGTGCCACCAATGTAGTCAAGCCAAGACTTCCCAAGTGTAAGTGGAGAAGTGTGAGAAGTGTGTGCAAAAAATATTGATAAATGAAAGACATGGAGGCCATAAGCAGTAATAATGAAAACATATCCATGATAAAGGTGAGGAGAATGAGGTGGAGGGAGGAGATCATCAAGTGTGAAACCAAGTGAGCTAAACCATCATGTGTGAAAATAGTATCGAGAAAGTGGGATCGAATGGAATATGAGGCCAATAAGAGTTATTTATGAAAAAAGTGCACATGAAAAGGAGGTAATGTCGAGGTAGAGTGAGATGAGGCTAGTGATATGATGTCCAATGTATGGACAAACCCCTGAAAAAGTATCATAACATTAGTGGAAGGAGGGGGTTTTTGAATTGATATTCACAAGGCCAATAACAACAAAAGTATCATTGAAATAGGACTCATCTATCTCTAAAGGAGTAAAGTTAAGATTGTGTAATGTGTCATCATTAAGTTCCATGACATCAAACTCTCATCATCAAATCATCAGTGTTGGCATTTATCATGTTGAATAGTAGTATCAAGGATATTGGTAGGAGGAGTGGAGCTAGATGTAGGAGCGAGAGGATTCTCGATAGGTAGGAATAATAGTGGTAATATGGGAGTAGATAAGGTGGGTGAAATGATATCAGTAGTATGAGTGGGAATGGATGGTACACTTGTAGAGGTGGAAGAAGATTGTGGAGCACTAGATTTTCCAACATCATAAGTACCAATATTGCTATATGGAATAGGTTGTGATGGAGGAATGGGCATACAGATAATAACAAGGTATGTGGAAAAACTTGAATGGATTAGGGTCAAAATAATGGTATGTTCATAGCCATCATGTAAGAATTTAATGCATCGATGAACTATAGTAGAGGGACAACATGCATTGTGTGAATCCATGGTCTACCCAATAAGAGATTAAACTAAAATGATGCATCAATAACGAAGAATACCGTAGGAACAATCTTAGGCCCAACTTGTATAGGTAAAGTAATAGTACCAAGACATGTGTGAGTAGTGGAATCATAACCATGAATGAGAGTAGAATTTTTAGTAATTAGATTATCAGTAATACCAATTTTCCCAAGAAGGGAGTGAGCACATAGATTATATTAGATCCATTGTCAATGAGTACACGCTTGATACAAATGGTACCAATGGTAGCGGTGATAAGCAAAGGTGCAAATGGATTATCAACAACAGATGGTGGTATATCCTCATCACTAAATGATATAACATGTGGTAGATTTTTGAGAGACTGAATGAGATGTGTGAAGGCCACGAATTGAATTATTGCTTTCAATGTGAATAGAGCAAAGGGTGGCCTCTAATGTTTGATGACAATCGGGTGCATTGCGTAATAAATCATAAAGAGATATTTTTCGGTGTATTCTTAAGTTGTTCTATGATGTCATAACCCTTAGAAGTGGTGGTAGGAGTTGTAGAAGTGATAGGTGGTGGGATAGAAATGGGTTGAGCCGTAGGAGGATGAGTGCGGTGAGTGGTGACTACATTGATAGTTGGATCAGCCATAGGAGTAATAATGAAGTGAGGAGGATGTTGAGTATGAACTTGCATAAAATCAGCAAATGGTAGTAACCATGCTAGAAACCTTAGTTGGGGTGAAAGAAGGATAAGAATATTGATCCATGAATTTAAAGAAGGAGAGAAGATTTTGATGCATTCTCATAAGGTAGGGTTTGAGTGAGTGGGTTCACCAAATGATTTAACAAAAATAGAATTATGCTAAACCTAATTTAGAGTCACATATGATAAATAAATGCTAAAGTACAAATTTGACACAAGAAATAAGCTAGATAAATATGAAACCCTAAGTGTAAGAGAGAGGAAAATAATGACTTAGCTGATTTTTGTTATTCCTAGAACTGATCTGGACTAGAAGATTGATGAACAAGAAGGGAATAATATCACAAATATGCACTATAAATTCTAGAATTGTCGGATGAGCTTGGACTAGGGCACTTTGACTAGGTCAGGGGCTCCTGGGCACCGAGAGTACCTACTTGGGCACCAGTGACTATGAAAGAGTTGGAACATAATTTTTTGGTGTCACACAAGTGTCACTTGGTAGTCATTGTTGGTCTCTTGTATGTCATGAAATGATTGATCTCAAAAGTCACTGTAACTTGTAAAAAGATGTTCACCTATAAAACCCTCAAACTACATCAAATCCCAAAAAGAAAAGATGTAATATGGGGAGTCGGAACTGACCTCAATGGTCACCCGACTGAGTGAACTTATGATCGAGTGTTGCACTACATCTCAAACTCCATGTATTTCTTATGTGTGTGTGTGAAAGAATGTGCCCTAGGAAGCCCTTGTGCAAGTGCACTTGATAGTAGGTGATAACTAGATGTACCAATGTAAATAGATGTGTGGATGAAAAATGAACTTCCCCTTCCTATGAAGTGTATGCAGAAAAAATGTAGTCCCTTATCCCTTGAATGAGTGCTAGATGGATGCCTTTGATGCTCTTAGATGCCTTTGGATGTAACCTTAGGTGATGATAATAGATGCTTAGAGCTTGGTCCTTTATTTTGGTCACATAGCTTTGTATTTATATGATTCCCTTAGTTGAATTTCGTAATTGACAACTGGAAGGCCGACCCATAAGAAAATAAGATGCCAAAAAGATAAAAGAGACCCAAAAAAGACCAAAAGAAAAAAAAAAGCAAAGAGGCCAAAGATAGTTAATTATTAGTTTTCTTGCTTAGGAGTCACGTGAATGCAAGTATGCTTTTGCTTGTATAGTGTAATTTTATGTCTACAACCCACTCTGGTTGATGTATGTGGATTCTACAAGCCTACCCACAACATTAACCCTCTCTCCTTATTTCTCCTATTCCCTTATACCTCCCTTCACTACAAATTCCTCCCTTATACCTTCGTACAAGCACCTTGGCATAGGTTTAGTGGAGTGTTCATATGTGATCCCTGACCTATGGCAATCCCACATAAATAGGATAGTTTACATTCAATAATGGGAGCTTCCCCATGCCCGAGAAGGAGGGATTAGGCCCGTGATGGGTAAGTGCAACAAGTTGGTGGACCAAAAGTGGACATGAAAACCTAAAATTCACGTACCATGATCGTGGATTGTTTGGGAATTTTTCACTGAGTTTGGAAATTTCGAACTTAAAACCATGATCGATTTAAATCCTCTGAGATAAAAATAACAGACCCACGACCCCTCATTTTCCCCCATTTCCCCTACGAACCGTGATTTCTTTTGATCAAATTTCTTACATTTTAGGTTTTTTTGTGATTTTCATGGGTTTTTCAATTTTTTTTTTATGTATACAATTTCTTTGTTTTTAGTTGTTCGACAAGCTCGTAATCCTACAAACCATCCAAATATTCCTCAAAACCCTCCAAACATTCCTCAAAACCCTCCTCCAAATGTAGATCCGCCTCATGTGGCTCCTTTTGTCCCCATGGAAACCAGTAGGAACACAAGCTGATATCGTTGGAAGAATCTAACAAAATAAAATTGCCATTGAGAACCTTATTCAGACAATAAGACAAAATCATGCCACAAATCCATCTCACATGACTTTAGCCAACACATTGCAAACATTGATTGGTGAAGTCGACTCACAACCAACCAAATAGATAGATGGAATACCTTTAGAGGTGATTGTAGGTGGTGGTATGTAGATAAATTATCCCATGTGGCCGTAAAAGACAAAAAAAATTGCAAAAGACCGCATTTGTGCATTATTTACTGACCTGAGAACCAATGCCCCCCCATGACTACTTGCAAACGGTTCCCAATCCATTGGTGCCATGATGACCGAATCAAGAACAATTTTTGGGACTGATGGTGGATGGTTTTTGATTATCCACCATGCAACAACAATGAGGTTCCTCTCTATTTTTTGAAGAAATTATATTGTGAGTTCATGCTTAATGAGGTCCCAAATTATTTTGACTTTTCTGAGTTTTATGGGTGAGGAGGTGGCTCTGCACAGAGTAGACTAGTGCACGTGTTGGTCAACCAAGGATCCCCATGCCCCAAAACCCCCATTGCCTTTAGTTATCCCTCCTATAGTGAAGGAGGTTGTGGAGATTGACACACTACATGCATTAAGGGAGCTCACTGACACTCTGACCCAACATAGTGGACTAGATTGCATCTAGTGATGTTGGTGGAGGTCCAGTTCTAGCGCACCACACCATTGTGGATCATGTGGTGTCGTATGCACTGCGGGTGAGACATCATTTGCTTGGATCACATGATTTCTTTTCTCTAGATGAGATGATGGCGGATGTTTTTGGAACTAGTGCAAATGATCTTGGTCTTTCACAGGTAAATGTAAATATATATATATAATATATATATATATATATATATATATATAATAGTTTATTTCATTTGAGATTTTAATATATATGTATTTGATTACGTCATGTACATACATGTAAAAACTAATTTTTTATTTTAAACAACAAGAGCCGGTGAAGGACACATCGGCATCGACATGCTAGCTACTACAGTTGGGCATGTTACAGACGTAAGTTTCAAGTTACTTACATTTCAAATTTCATTTGATTGCACTTTTATTATTAAATACACATTTTTAATGTTCGTGTATAATGTTTCACGTGTACATGTACATATTAATATGTTTTCTTTTATACGCAGGAGCTAGTGGGTCATCATCTGCTCTGGGCACTGAGGCTACTGGCACGCCTCACGTGACTTTTTACGTAGAGTTAGTTTCTCTTTACACTTTGTTTCTAATTGTGGAATTCTCTAGTAGTTTGCAATCCCATAACTCTAGCTAAGTACAATTTGATCATAACATTAAGCTCTTATGATGCAAGGGTTAAGTTTAACACTCTCCTAGATATACAAACTCTCCTTTTATCATGATCATGGACACTTACCTCTATGCTAGACATGTTTCTAGAGCACTCCATCTCTAATGCTTTCTCCATCATCCCTTGCCTCTGAGGATCTCTTTTAGCTTCTTAGGATGTATGCATAACTGACCTTGCCAACATTGTTAGTTCTATGCATTCTTTATTAACCCTCTTCTCTCTAAACAACAAAGAGATGACAATATGGGATAAGTTACCTACACTTCTAAATATATCATGGGTCCCTTGGTTCATGTTTATCACCAATACTCCCTATGCAATTCTATACACCCAATCTCATATTATATATTTGTTATTCATCAAGTTTCTCTATATTTGCATTCTCATGTACACAATGGATATAGCTTGGTGACCTGCCTAGAACCAAGTTCTACATACTGGAAATACATTCCACATCTTTAATGAATTACTTCTTGAATATCTCTAATAACCCTTTTTGTGACTTAATATTGTCCTGTACAGTCAGATTTCATTCAACTGATGGCATTTTATTTATTCCTACACCCCTAAGATCATTCAAACATCTCATTCATACCTGATATCACCTTCATACCTAGTCTAAGATCATGATTTATCAAATTATAGTGAGAAGCTTGACTTTTGCCTTCATTTTTGTACATTGTACTTTTACCAAGTTGCTCAAAATAATTGTTATCTAGATAACTTTCACTACATTGTATCAATCACCATGAAATCTTGGGGTCTTCTAATTCATGCAAAAATAGAGATAATTTGAAATTTCTAGCAAGATTCACCTATACAATCAAAATTTACACAAATCCCTAGATAGAGCCCGAGAGCCTACAATTTGCTCTAAAAATCAAATTATGCAATTTCAAGACACATAAAAATTATGACTATGATCTACATCACATGTAGGACCTTTCCATATTAATAGTCAAGAGATATTATGCAAATAAATAGGACTAATTATCCTTCTCTACTTTATCATAAGGTGTTTAGACTATTGGTTCGGTCATGTACACTTGCAATCTTACATAACTCTTTGTTTTAGGCCTTATTGCTACTAGTCCTCTTCTCATGCTAATACTCATTGCTAGATAGTTTTCAATTAATATTGATCTACATGTTTTTTGTATAGCTTATGACTACCAGAGAGACTCCTCCCTATATGCAGACTATGGAGGCTGCTTTGTAGATGTTGCCATAGCGTCTGCAGATCCACTAACTCAGTACAATTTTTCAAATTTGTTAAATTTTGGAGAAATTTTTCTTATTACTTATCTACAATATCAAATTTTGTACATGAAATATTTAATTTGAACTATTTATTTGTATGTAGCCTACCCCTCGTGAGTCTACCGTTGACCCTGCAATGCACATCGATGAAAATTGATAGGGATCATGAGATTGTGGTAAGATTTCACATGCATTATAAATTCTAAGTTTCTAAATTTTGAATGTATTTTAAAAATTTGGGTGTTAAAAACTTGATGTTTATGAATGTGTAGGCTAGGTTGTAGGCTTGCTTAGAGATGCCTAGGACCACATGGATGAAATCCATAGTGGCATCTCCCTCCACTACATCCACAGGTCATGGACATGCTTCTTCTAGTAGGGCGAAGAGAGGGAAGATGTTTCATGATTAGATTCATAGGACCTGGATGTATAGATATATATGTCATCTGGTCCTAGTTCATGATTCTTCATAGTCCATGTATATAGCCTTATGTGACCGCATGTGGTCCTATATGTATGACACACTTAGTTTGATACATTATGAACTTATATTTTTAGAGACACGTGGCACACTTAGTTTGATACATTATATCCATGTTGGTTTTCATAACGATATTACTTCTATGTTTGATTTGATTTCATTGCACATGATATACTTCTATGTATGTTTTCATAACCATATTAGTTCTATGTTTGATTTGATTTGATGGCCTTGATTATGTGACCATTATCCATATGATATATATGATATATGATGTTATGTTATTGTTATGATATATGATATATGATGTTATGTTATATAATGGTTTTGAAGGTTCTTGGGTGCAAGATCATTTTTTTCAAGAGATTCAAGTGTGGACTTATATCAATTTTCTTATTTTAAGCACGTGGTTAACACACTCCAAAGTGGGAAAAATGTACACAATTAAAAATGGTCTTGAGGGATTTATTACAAGTCATTTTATATGTTTTTAGTGTACTTACAATTTATTTGTTAAGTATTAGTCCAAATTAAGTGTTATTGATGTGTGTAATAATAAGGTCCTAATTTGAATTCACTTGTTTAAAAAAATACATAAACATTGTAGTTTAGTTGGCACAAGATATGCAAAAAATATTCTTAACACTCTATTGTGTATTTACATGCTTTAAAAAGAGATCAAACAATCATTAGAGTATTTACATGGTAATGTGTTTACCTTGTTGCAATCTCATTGATGCGAGCCGAGTAGTGAGAAGTCATGCCCAGGATGTCGTGGGGGAGAAAAATGTCACCACCAACGCATCGATTGGGGGGTATATGCCTTTGAGGTGCTATGGTGGGCTCTAGGGAGGCCCGGTTTGGAGTCAGACCACCCGATCCGGAGCCAAGAACCCCTTCCCTATTAATCCCAATTCATGTTTTCAAAGTGGAAACTTATGATGATCACAACTTGGCGCTCGGTCATCCAAACCAAGAACCATCTAAGCAAAAACTTGAGTGAAGGAGGCCTCTAGTCACACCCAAGAATTCAAGGTCGTGGCATTCCTTGAGCCTTGAGCCTTCAGCATAATTGTTTACAAAATTGCCTTTTTAGGTAGTCTAGGAAATAGGAAATGAAGTGAGTGAGTAGTGAGAAGTCATGCCTCGGGATGTCGTGGAACCAAACGACTACATGCCAACACATCTAGTGGCTAGGTAAATGCTAGAGGAGGTTTTTTTGGTGTGGGACAATGTCGTTGCTTCCGGGCTACTTGTTCGGGCGTAGTCCCTTAAGAGCCCTGAGACCAAAAAACCATTCAACTTTGATGGGTGATTACTCGGTCTCCATGGCACCTAGAGACATCTCATTGGATCCTACACCTTGGTGTAGGGACCCTCTATAATATCCTATCTTCATTTTTTTTTTCCATCTCCAATCGGTGCTCTCTCTTGCCCTATTGTTTGCAAACACGTGAAATAGTAGTTTGAGCTAGTGTAAGGTTGTCAAATGCTATATTTTAAAAACGGTGGGTCGTGGCACCAAAAACTACACCAACATGTTTGGGTGGCTAGGTAAATGCTAGAGGAGGTGTCATTTTTGTGTGTGGGACAATGTCGTTGCTTCTAGGCTACTTCGTTCGGGCGTAGTCCCTTAAGAGCCTGAGACCAAAAAAAAATGTTCAACTTGATGGTGATTACTTGGTCTCGTGGCACCTAGAGATGTCTTGTTAGATCTAACACACCTTGGTGTAGGGACCTCTATAATAGTCTATCTCAGTTTTTTCGTCTCCAATCGGTGCTCTCGCTGCCCTATTATTTTTGCAAAACGCGTAAAATAGTGTAGTTTGAGCTAGTGTAAGGTTGTCAAATGCTATATTTTACAAACGGTGGGTCATGGCACCAAATGATAACTATGCACACACATTATGATTAGTGGCTAGGTAAATGCTAGAGGAGGCATCATTTTGGTGTGTGACAAATGTTTTGCTTCAGGCTACTTGTTCGGGCGTAGTCCCTTAAGAGACCTTGAGACCAAAAAATGTTCAACTTTGACGGGTGATTACTCGATCTCTCTGTGGCACCTAGAGATGTCTCATTTAGATCCTAACACCTGGAAAGTAGGGACCCTCTATAATATTATATCTTAGTTTTTTCCATCTCCAATCGGTGCTCTCGTTGCCCTATTGTTTGCAAACACGTGAAATAGTGTAATTTGAGCCAATGTAAGGTTGTCAAATGCTATATTTTGCAATGGTGGGTTGTGGCACCAACCAAAACACTTTGCCAACACATCTAGATGGCCAGGTAAATGCTAAAGGAGGACTTTTTTTTGTGACGAAATGTCGTTGCTTTTAGGCTACTTGTTGGGCGTAGTCCCTTAAGAGCCCTGAGACCAAAAAATTGTTCAACTTTGACGGGTGATTACTCGGTCTTGTGGCACCTAGAGACATCTCGTTAGATCCTACACCTTAGCGTAGGGACCCTCTATAATATCTATCTCAGTTTTTTTCCTTCTCCAATCGGTGCTCTCGTTGCCCTATTGTTTTGTAAACACGTGCAAAATAGTGAAGTTTGAGCCAGTGTAAGGATGTCAAACACTATATTTTGAAACGGTGGGTCATGGCACCAAACCGACTATGCCAAAACACATCATGGGTGGCTAGGTAAAATGCTAGAGGGTGTTTTTTTGTGTGGACAATGTCATTGCTTCCAGGCTACTTCGTTTGGGCGTAGTCCCTTAAGAGCCCCGAGACCAAAAAACCGTATTCAACTTCGACGGGTGATTACTCGGTCTCCATGGCACCTAGAGATGTCTCTCGTTAGATCCTAAACCTTGGTGTAGGGACCCTCTAAAATATCCTTCTCTTAGTTTTTTCCATCTCAATCGGTGCTCTGCTCTATTTGCCCTATTGTTTGCAAACGTGTGAAATAGTGCAATTTGAGCCAGTGTAAGGTTGTCAAATGCTATATTTTACAAATGGTGGGTCGTGGCACAAAACCAACTATGCCAACATGTCTAGGTGGCTAGGTAAATGCTAGAGGAGGTGTCATTTTTGTGTGTGTGGGACAATGTTTTGCAGGCTACTTTGTCGGCGTAGTCCCTTAAGAGCCCTGAGACCAAAAAATCATTCAACTTTGATGGGTGATTACTCGGTCTCCATGGCACCTAGAGATGTCTCATTAGATCCTACACCTTAGTGTAGGGACCCTCTACAATATATCTATCTTGGTTTTTTTCATCTCTCAATGGTGCTCTTGCCCTATTTTTTGTTTGCAAATGCGTGTGAAATAGTGTAGTTTGAGCTAGTGTAAGGTTGTCAAACGCTATATTTTGCAAACGGTGGGTCGTGGCACCAAAAAACTATACCCAAACACAACACATATGGGTAGGTAAAACTATAGAGGAGGTTTTTTTTTTGGTGGGAAAATGTCGTTGCTTTAGGGCTACTTCATTGGGCGTAGTCCTTAAGAGCCCTGAGACCAAAAAAATTCAACTTCGACGGGTGATTACTCGGTCTCCATGGCACCTAGAGAGATTTCTCGTTAGATCCTACACCTCAGCATAGGGACCCTCTACAATATCTATCTTTTTTTTTATCTCTCCAATCGGTGCTTTCCTTTGCCCTATTATTGTTTGCAAACACGTGAAATAGTGTAGTTTGAGCCAGTGTAAGGTTGTCAAACACTATATTTTACAAATGGTGGGTCGTGGCACCAAAAAACTATGCCAACACGTCTGGGTGGCTAGGTAAATGCTAGAGGAGGTATTTTTTTGGTGTGTGAAAATGTTGTTGCTTTCAGGGCTACTTCGTTCGGGCGTAGTCCCTTAAGAGCCCTGAGACCAAAAAAACATTCAAGTTCAACTTGACGGGTGATTACTCGGTCTCTGTGGCACCTAGAGATGTCTCGTTGGATCCTACACCTTAGTGTAGGGACCCTCTATAATATATCTATCTCAGTTTTTTTCATCTCAATGGTGCTCTGCTTGCCCTATTTTTTTTGCAAAACATGTGAAATAGTGCAGTTTGAGCCAGTGTAAGGTTATCAAACATGCTATATTTTGCAAATGGTGGGTCATGGCACCAAAAAAACTATGCCAACACATCCAGGTGGCTAAGTAAACTAGAGAGGCATTTTTTTTTTGGTGTGAGGACAATTTCATTGCTTTAGCTTAGCTACTTCGTTCGGGCGTAGTCCCTTAAGAGCCTTGAGACCAAAAAAAACCATTCAACTTTGATGGGTGATTACTTGGTCTCTGTGGCACCTAGAGACATGTCTCGTTAGATCCTACACCTCGGTGTAGGGACCCTCTACAATATATATTTCTCTTTTTTTCATCTCTAATCGGTGCTGCTCTTGTTGCCCTATTGTTTTACAAAACAAAAATAGTGTAGTTTGAGCCAGTGTAAGGTTGTCAAATGCTATATTTTGCAAATGGTGGGTCGTGGCCAAACCGACTATGCACACACATAGGGATGGCCTTCTTGTAAACACTTAGGAGGCATCATTTTGGTTCCCTATGTCTCTGCTCCGGTGCTTGCTGGGCTCCTCCTTGGAGCCAAGAACCCCCTCCACAGGTACATAAACCGTTGTTAGTTGCTTCTCTTTTCTTGTAAAACAATGAAAGCTTCTCTTAGCTTCGAGAATATAAAATTCTCTACTAATAGTGCCAACCATGTGAAGGTGGAATTTTTTAGCACCACTAACCTACATAAAAGTGTTAGTCAAAGAAATTTAAGTTGAATCAAAACCATACTAGATATATACAAAATACACAAATTTAATAAAATATATGAACTTGAATCTAGAAAGTTGACAAATTTAAACAATTCAAAGAAATTATATATACCAGATGAGCTCATGTAAATTCATTCCAATGTTCACCATCAGGATGTGAAAGTGGAAGCTTTTTTGGCACCACTAACCTACATAAAAGTGTTAGTCAAAGAAATTTAAGTTGAATCAAAACCATATACTAGATATATACAAAATACACAAATTTAATAAAATATATGAACTTGAATGATCTGGTTGAAAAATTTAAACACTTCAAAGAAATTATATATACCAGATGAACATGTCTAAATTCATTCCAATGAACCATCAGGTCGTGAAGGTGGAAGCTTTTTTGGTACCACTAACCTGCATAAAAGTGTTAAAGTCAAAGAAATTTAAGTTAAATCAAAACCATACTAGATATATACAAAATACAAAAATTTAATAAAATATATGAACTTGAAGATCTAGTTGACAAATTTAAACACTTCAAAGAAATTATATATACCAGACGTGAGCATGTAAATTCATTCCAATGAACCATCAGGATCGGATCTACTCTGAATAGTGGACATGATTGCTTCATGATCTGACTCTCGAACCTTCCAAAGAATCTTGTTATTAGGCCTTCCTCGATATCTATACAGCTGAATATTTTTGCTAGAACTAGATGTGAATATAAGAGTATTTTCTGTGTGTCTCAAAGTCTTCAAACACCCAAACAGAGGAATTTTTAATGGATACCATCGAAGCCAAGTTCAGTAACTACCACTTGACCCTGTAGGGTACTCAATATCTTCACCATCTATAATAGGAGAAGTCAACTTATTTCTTTCCTCGATGTAATGACATAAGAAATAGTTGTTCCTTCTTCATTGTCTTTTATCGCAATAACTGCAAACACATGTCCTCAAAAAAAAAAAGGTTTCAACTCAAATTTAAATTACATATTAATTTCAATGGACATAACTCAATACAAAAATTGTAAATAACCATTTACCTTGTCGCACCAAAATCAAAATTTTGTCAAAGTCCTTGGATGTTGCAACTTCATCTGGAGAAACAAGTCGTAATGCCTGTGGAGGTTGATAACTGGGAAGTGGAGTTAGAGGCCTACAAATCCATCCATCCACCCATTCTTGTGAATCACACTCACAGTGAAAAATTTGATACAAGATGCACAAAAACACGCCAACTTTCTTGTCCATGTGGCCCATGAAGTAGCGTTTGAGCTACAAAATGAGTGCATATCACTTGGACCCTGTGAGTGTCATACAATCCTCGTAGTTAGCAATTTTTGTTCCTCTATCAACAAAAAATATCTGTGAACTATGGAATTTTCTTGAGAACCTCGAGCCATGTTGTCAATACACCATTCCACTATGCTCTTTGCATCTTTCAATTTAGCACCATCTTTGTACTTCAACTCTTCTCTTGCAAGATCTCTTTTCACACATGCCCCTGCACCATCATGCTCTCCTTTTCCATGTCAGCCTCAGTGAAACTCCAAATATGTTGCACACCCATCTTGATGTGCATCCTTGCTCATCAATAAAACATTCATGCATTCTTAAACTGAGACGTGTAATTATCTGACCATATATAATGTTGATTGAAGTGGATGTCCCTATCAGACAAGTTTCCATAAAATAACTGGAAACACCCTTGCACAAATTTAGTAGAATGAGTACGATCATCATTGATATAAAAGTGGTACTCTCTTAAAAAATTTGATCATTCTTTGTCTATATCAGGAGAATGTATAAATGTTATATGCACAAAAATGGCAACCTGTACTGAGTTGTAATATTGTGATTGAACCTCCATTTGTGGTTGTAATGTGTAATTCTCTACAAAATTGACCACTGAAACAATAGTACCAATAGAAATGTGTCCTTGCATATCTTGAACTATTCATCCAACCATCGAGCTCTGTGTGTATGCCTAACATACTCATAAACAATTTCATCCTTAAATTTTCTCATAAATTGAAAAACAAGCATATGTTTGTAACTAGCTCACACCATTTAGACTCCTTTCCATCTTTCAATTGGTATGGTATTGATTTATATTTATCAAACTCAACTAAATTATGTCCTATTGCACCTCCAATTTTCTCATGGATGCAACTTTCCAATTTAGGTAATCTTCGCACGTACCACAACTTCCATCTAAACAATCCTGACTATAAAAAAATTGTCCAACTTCTCTTTCACAAAATATCATAGGAATGAAATCCCTGGAAGATATTGGTGGAACTTGAACACCACATTCGATAACATAGTTTCAGAATGAAAATAGAATGAATACGTAAAAATTTAGCATAATGCATCACAAATTCAACATGTTGCCTACAACAACAAGTGGTGTGAGCGTGGTTGATTTTCACATAGAATGGTTTCAACATTTCAAAAAAATGTTGACTAATTTTAATTTCTAGATGCTCTGTTCAAACTTATGAAAAAATTGAGTTTGAGTCATATCTAAGAAATGCTTTGGATGTGGTTCACGATTAGTAGAACCAACTCTTTGTTTTACAACATCTCTTGTATTAGGTGAAACTCTAGTGTTATCATGCCAAAATTGAATACAACTTCTCTTATAGCATCAGATATATCTTTGTCCTTACGTGGTGCTCTAGAAAATGCCCAAAAATCGGTGTTATTGAGTGATTGAAGGATATTACGTCTTTTAATTGCTTTCATTAGATTTTTTTGATTAACTTTCAACATTGACTTGTTTGTGTAATCAAACGTTGTTTTTTTGTTGATTCACTTACAACACTAGTAAGCAAGTACACGACGCACAATATTACTATCCCTTGTGTGTCTCTTGACACCAACAATAATGTGATATGCATCATGAAGGTTTTCAACAATTGTAGAGGTTTGACCACATATATTAGATGTTGTCAATCCTAAGGTGTTTAATGTAGGTCTCATTTTATTCAATTTCATCAAACTAACCAACAACTGACATCTTTGGGAATCATTTAAAATTTCAAAATGATTATCCCAAATTTTAGTGGTTTTTCTTCTGATTTTCCATTAGAAAGTTTTTTCAGACATTGGTTTCAAAATGTTCTCATCAATTTCAATAAAATAATTAGGTCTCTTACGTAAAATCCTAGGAGGTGTTTTTGTCAAATTTTGCTTGTCTAGTTTCAACCTGAATTTCTTGATTCACATTTTCATTGTCTCCTTCAATTTCAACATCAACTACATCACGAGTATTTAATTCTTCTTCAACATTGACAGTAAAAACATCTTCATCATGAGTATTTAATTCATCTTCAACATTGACAAGTAGAAACATTACTGGTTCCTCATTGCTTACAATAGTAGGGGTTGAAGATGAACCTCTTCTTGATTCACGAAGATTTCGCATTCGCTCAACATTTTGAAATCTTTTTGCCTCTAATTCATCTGGTGTTTTTTACTTATTGACTTCCTTTTTTGACTTTGTTTCTTGTCTCCCATGATGTTTTACTTGGTGATAAGAAAAACATGTAGAAAGTGACAAAATTTCACAATAATTCATACAAGTAAGGCCAAACAGTAAAAATCACATGGTAATTTGAACGTTGGGATGTGTAAATATGATTTAATAACATGATGCTTTATCGTATCATTTATAAAGCGTGATCATGGTTCTAATATTAAACACCGCGATCACGGTTTATAAAGTGTGATCATGGTTCTATTGTATCATCAAATATGACCCTCAAGGCTCAGAGAAATATTTTTTTTCCCCAACTAGAGCTATGGGAGGTCATTATGGCATGTAAAAGGTCAAAAACTTCAAATTTTCTCTTCCGCGGACTTGAACCATGCTTGAAAATTTGAAAACATCTCACAAAAATGGTACCATCGCGTAGGGGAGATTGTTAGCTTTGTAGAAATATTGATTTTAAAGTGAATAGAATAAGATAAATATCATTTTATAATTTTTTACTAATAGTAGGTCTTTAAGACATTTTTTCCCATGAATGTTCATGTCTACGTTTAAGACTGCAACTTTTGTTTTCGCTTATCAAAATGTGATAAAACCTATACCATCCCAAACATGGCAAAATTCTATACACGTTAAAAAAAAATTATTTGATTTGATATTTTTGATATAGTTATGGTGGGAAAATGGAAAGTGCTCCGTTTTCTAAATTTTTCAAACCACTTTCACGGAAAAAATCATTAAAAAAAATATTGCTCAAAAAAATACAAAATAAAATCCATCCCAAGATAGACAATGACATCTAACTTTTCACCAAAGGAAAAAAAAACAAGATTTGGTCAAATCAAATGCAATCTTATAGGGCAAGTCATATGGACTGATCTTATAGGTTTTTTAAAAAAAAAAAAACCAAGTCTTGAGATTTCGTTGTTTTTGCAATATGAGCGTCCACTTATGACCCCTTTTTGGTCCACTAACTTCTTTGCACTTACACCGACGACAGTTGGTGGAAACTCATAATTTACCCCACGACAATTTTTTCACCAACATTATCAAATGAATAAAATGACCATATCTCAAAATAGAATTTGAATTTTATAAAACAAAATGAGGATTTTTAATCTAATGATATAAAATAAAAACATGTAAAGGATTTGCTCAAAAGTATGTATTTTTGAATTATGCCTTAATTACCAAAAATGAAATTTTGAATTTCCAAAAATCATGCAAAAATTAGGAAAACAAAAAGAGGTTTTTCCAGTAAATATGTAAAAATGAAAAATAACCTCAAAGGAATTTAAAAAAGAGTTGTTATGCTCGAGATATGAAACAAAAGGTGTTTTGAAAATTGGGAGCCCTAGAAAGTGACCTAAAGGGTAGGATGAAGCATGAAACACCGATTTTTTTAGTAGTTACGATTTATGACAGGTGATAGATGAAAATCAAGTTTGGATTTAAATATAAGATGTATATATGAACCCTAATGCAACTAGGGTTTGGGTTTGGAGAAGAATGGATCTGTTAAAGAGAATGCAAGGGATCGGGTTCACTAAATGATTTTAAGAAATTTAAATTGTTATAAAAGGACTGGGATCAAATGAATATAATAGTAATAAGAAAGGTCCATCACGTAAGAAACAAACAATTGTGAACAATATTGAGATAAGAGTGACTTAGCTTGTGTCTAGAGATCCGGGTTGATTATGGGTTGGGAAACATACTTAGAAGGATGGATTTGAATTGTGTATGCTTTGTCTAATGAATTGGGATATGGAACCTCTTCGAGATAGGATCGCACAGGTGTTAGTAGCCTAACAACAACTTTGCTTATGATATTTTCAAGGTTTGAACTCATCTTCTTACTTTCACTCTCTTTCGCATCCACTTTCTTAAAGGGTTCATGTATCACACCCGAACTGTGAAAAAAACTCTAGCCACCTACACAAGGCCAAAAAAATATTAAATGGAATAAATAATACATATTCTTGAGTCAAACTGACCTTGGTGGTCACCCAAAAATAATTTTCATTGAGTGTTGCACTATATTTTAGACTTTATGTAGTGTGTGTGTGTGTGTGTGATTGTATTATGTCCCTTGAAACTAGGTTTCCCTTGTGTCAGTAACACCAAGATAACAAACTATAACTACTTTTCCCCCAAGATGAATGTGTGAGATGAAATTCATAAATAGCCCCTCCTATGTAGTGAATAATGCAGCCCTTGAATTTTTCTCTTTACCCAAGTGGTAGATAAGAAATAATAGCCCAAAGTTGTCCAATCCCTAACAATAGTAAGTCATGTATATATATGATTCCCTTGTTTGAATTTCATCATTAAAAACCAAAAAGGCCAACCTAAAGTGATAAAAGAGACTTTAGAAAAGATAACAAATGATGTGGCATTTCAAAATTGAGAAACAACGGGAAAAGAACATAAACACCCAAAAGGGACAATGGTGTTTGAGCGCTCTTTTCCCTAATGGGTGGTAATCTTGTTCGAGATACTCATATAATATAATATAGAATACAAAGATGGGTCATGTGTTGTTCAATGTCCAAAAGTAAAGTGATCATTCGAGAAAAGCAAATGTCAAGAGTATAAAAAGGGATAAAGCAATGTAAAAGTAAAACAAGTGTTGTTAATGTCTAGTTTTCTTACTTATGAATCATACATATAATAACATACTTAGAGGTGTGATGTAAATAGAAAGTGCGTGATTTCATGACTACAGGACCTACCTACAACAAGGGGCTTTTGACACTCTAAAAGACAAGTTAGCTAGTGCACCAATCTTGTATCTCACTACTTAGAAGAAACCATTTTATATTCATGTGGATACATATAGAATGTAAATTATGTTGATTATTTCCCAGCCATGTGAAGATAAAATTGACCATCCTATTTAGTTAGTAAGAAGGAAATTATCTAATGCAAAAAGGAATTCCATTGTAGCTTAATGAGAAGTTATATGCATGGTGTATTAACTATATAAATTTATACAATACCTCTTATTGGCACTATTTTTGTTTATACTAATCTGCGAGGCTCTAAATTATTTGGTTAACAAACATATTTTATATTGGAATATTTTATGAGGGTTGTTGTTATGTTAAGAATTTCAGTCCATGGTAATGGTTAAGACGAGGAGATTACACACAAGACCCAACCACTTATTAGGAATTAACACAAAGGAGGCTACACATTTGATTGGAGAAGTGTTTTTTTATATGCCCATATTTTCTAATTTTTGTGTTTTATCGAGAAATGATAAAAATTATACAATTTATAATTTAGGGATGGACTGGATCATGGATAATTGCATAGAAAAAGTAATTGGTAGTTAAGACCACCCCTTATTAATTTATTAGGGAGATCTATATATATAAAAAGATGAATTTATGAGGAGGTACATTACAGAGCATGGATAAGAAAAATTTTGTGAGAGTGCCACGAGGGAGTTGATGGAGGTCGTTATATTAAAGACATAACATCATGAAAAATATTATTGTTTGTAATTTGTTGTCTTTAGTGTTTATATATGCTTGATGTTATACACAACAATGTGACCTTTGTAGTTGACCTCAAGAAACCAAATAAGGTATATGAGATGTCATTAGTACCAATGGTTACACAAAAACCCTTCAACAAATGGGTTGTTGATATTGTGGGACAATCGGTTTACTACCAACTCGTAGAGTAGGGTAAGTTGTATAATTATGTCCACTAATTACCTAACCAAATGTAAAAACTACACAAAGTAGAGACTCTACAACAATGCCTATTGCATTATTCCTATGGGATAACATTTTTACAAGGTATGGTTTCCATTAAGTCCAATGAGTGACTAGGGAACTCATTTTCTCGTAAAGACAGTGCATATTTTATTGGAGGACGTTCTAATTAGGCACAACAAGATGACCCCTTATTATTCACAAGAAAATGAACTATAGAGGTATTTACCAAAATTCTTGGCATCGCTCTTAGTGTAGACACCTAAATTTATAAACTTATCCTTCGGTAAAGACAAGTTTGGATTTTTCTCGTACAATATGAATTACACACACATCTTAAGCATACTTGACTTAGCTCTCTCCCTCTCCCTCTCTTGAATGAATTGCTTTACTACACACATTTTTCATACATTCATGCACTCAATTGTATTTTTCCATAGAAGTATATTACTCCCAAGCATCTCACCCATGAGATTTATCAATAACCATGAACTTTATGTATAAAACCGCATGGGCTAGGACTAGGTTGTACTATAGTTTGGGTTGACCCATATAGTCCTATATCCACTCTCTAACAACTCTTTTCCTTATGTTATATATTTCTTTGGGTCATTTTTATTCTATAGGTTTTCCTTAATGTGACAATCAACCTACAAAGAGTATATATAAGAAATTTTAATACACTTATTAACTCACTTAGAATTCTTAAGAACTCTTATTGTAAAATACATCCTTAAAGCACTCGAGGCTATCCTAAATCTCCTAAAATATCAACACATTTGTAAGAAGAACCACTAATCATATCTGAGTCACTCAAACACAACTCAATAGTATATATCCCCTATCTAAAATCCTCCAAAGGTCCTAGAGCTAAGTCATAACAAGAGAAAGTCAATACAAACCATTACCAAAGTTTTAAAGAGTAAAATAGAATCAATATAGCACATGAAGTGTAACACAAAATGTCAAGTCACTTAGAAAACATTATAATGTGTCTATATTTATACTTGTTACATTGAAGGCAATCCCCCTATGGGAAAGGCATTTTGGTCGTTCACGGCATTGGGATAAATTTGTGGTGTTTTGACATTTTCATGTTTTAACCCTAAAAATTCTCAAATCCACGGCGATTCATGAAATCATTGACATTTTCTATTTTTCCTACTTTTGTTCCTGTATGGTAGAGAGAGGTGGCTAGCTGCATGGAATAGGGTGACTTTTTAGTGGTGAGAACAAGGCATAACAAAGATGTTACTGGTGGCACAAGCAACACTTCTAAAGGAGCATACCTTCAAAACCTACACTAAGCTCGAGATTGGTTTTGGATATGTTGTCAATCTTATGGGTAGCTCGTTAATTTTATTATTGTTTTCAAAAAGTATTGAATCTTTTGTCAATCAACTGCAATATTGTTATGGGTGGCCAAAGGAGGAGGAGGCCGAGGCGAAGAGCGGAGGAGGCTATCACAGCGTTTGTGGAGGGTATGGTGATGATAGTAGTGGTTATGAAACCCTAATCTCATGTTGTAATAAAAACCCTTCCCATTATAGGTTCATATTTCTCTAGGGTATAGAAAGGAGGCTTGTCACATAGAGATGCAGAGCCAAGTTTTCTGCGAGTTGAGAAAGGTGGTGCCTAGCTTGGTGTAATCTCACTATTTTTCCCTAAATTTTTTAGGGATGATAAGTATTCTAAAAAATCTAAAGTTATGGATATATGGTCTCCTGGAATACACCATTATACAATGCACTTCTATTAAAATTTGAATGCTCTTCAATTAAAACTCCCTTTTGTAGTTGTGGCGGTTTAATCTGTTATATAGTTTGAGCCATCTTGTAGAACTTCAAATATTTGAGCATCTGTATCTAATAATTAACCATATGAATCATTTGTGCCATATTGTAATTAATGGGGAACAAATTTTTGCAATGTTAAACACCTTTTTGTTGGTTGTTAAGCACATTTTTGGTGGTTGTATGATTCATGATTTTCATATATATGTTTTTCATTACTATTGACATTATACGACCTATAAGTCATTTTGATGAAATGACAAAGGAACTTAATCCAAGTGGAAGACTGGTGGGATCATTTGATGATGGGGATACTTAGACAACTAATCTTTATGTAGGAAATTTGTCACCCCATGTAAAGTGTCTTTCGTGTTGAAAGGTTTGTCTTTCTGTGCTTGAAAAGAGTTGGATGCAAGCTATCACATTAGAGCCATTGCTAATTCTATTTAATTTTTTTGTGATCTACATATTTAATTTTATTATTCTTTCTGTTCTAAACCTGTCAAATGGGTTGTTACTTCTGTCCTACTCTTCCTATCCTTGCACATGTAATTAACAGGTTTAAAGACAAACTACACAACATTTGCCAACATCCTCCCAACCTGTTCCAGCTCAGTTTCAAATTCACGCAAGCTTTGTGGGTAGTGACTATATAGTCTCTTTATAGCAATTGGCTTACAATTCTTTAGAACACATTTATAAATAGTGCTTATAGCACCATAGCCAATTATATATTTCTCGTTTAGATTTTATGTGGTTCTCATTATGTCATCGTACATGCACATTTTAATTGTAGATATAATTACATATAAATGACAAGAATAATATGCTTATTGGGTTTGTGTTCTCTTTAAATGCTTTGTTTGCATGATCCCAAGTCATGTTGACATGGAAAAGCATAAATGTAGGTCCAATATTAATCTTGTGATGAACTTCCTCAAAATACCCCAAAGAATTCTACTTTGAATGTCATCCAATTTTCTTATTCTTTCTATTATAAACCTGTCAATTTGGTTGCTACTTCTATCCTACTCTTCTTATCCTCTCAGATCTTATTCTATGTCAATTGTTTATATGCATATTGTCTAGTTCTCAAGCTAGAAAAAATACCTTCAATCCGCAAGGACACTGCTCATGTAGTAATATTTCAAGTCGTAGTTTCAAAAAATGATTCTTCAATATGTCAAATACACAAGATTTTCATCATGAAAAAAATAAAATGAATTAGTTGATCATAAATTTCAGGATTTACATCTTTAGTATGTTTAATAACTAGATGTGTGCCTCACCAAAGGTTGGTTGTTATCAAAATATCTCAATCGATTACATATGATAGAATTTTGTTGTTTCATAGATCTTCTCATATGACATTAAACTTATGTTTGGTATTCTTATGTCCATTTTGTTAGCATTTTAATATGAGCATATGTGTAACAATGAGATAAGAAGAATTTTTTTAAAAAAATAGAACTACAGTGGGACGAATTTAATTTATACGTTATCAAAAATGAGGTCTTGAACTATGTATTTTACCTAATAAAGATCCATGAGTGGATGATGTTGTGTTATACCAATGTAAGAAAAGTTGAAAAGGTGAATAGGCTTGCAAGGCAATGTATATGTGGATACATGGTGTCAATATGTTTGATATGTACTAATCTTGTCTTGTCTAATGTACTTGAAGCTGTGGATGTATTCTATCTAATAGAATGCGAAATAAGGGTAAATAGTGGGTTTCTTTACTAAAGCTTATCAATTTAATATTGTTTTTATAAATGTATAATAATGTTTGCAAATGATTCTACATATGAACTGATATGATAACTACAAGGATATATTGTGATTTTGTAAAGTTTTCCATGACATTACGTATTATGACCTATAGCTGAAGTGTCGTTACGTATTGTGACCAATGGCATTACATATTATGTATATTCTTAATTGCCAATTAATGACACAAATAATTACTTAAATTTACTCTTCTTTAAGAAAAGGGAGCATACTTTAATTGCATGTGGTCATATTATAAATGTTTTTTCTAGATTTATTGCCACTTGTTTTCTATACTCTTGAGAATTTGATGGTTGTATGTTAGTTCCTATGTCCTAAAGGATGATAGTGCTTGTTTTGTTGTTAAAGGGAACTGTAACTTAGAATAATATAGTAGTAACCAATAACTGTCATATATAACAACAAAGATATTCATGAAAGTCATCTTCACTTCAAAATTAGTTGTTACCTTTGAATGTAGTCAAATAATATTAATTTTCATTTAAATAGCTTGTGGTTATTTACCATCATGAATTCTAGTGATCCCTGTTTTTGCTTAGCTAGACTACACTAGATTAATTAGATAGACTTTATTTCTTGCATTAATCCACTTATAAGCATAAATAGCTTGTGGTTATTTGAAATGTACACATAGAACCTTTCAATACTTTTAATGGTCACATATTTTTATTCAGCCATGGAATAGGTGTGGAAAATGCATGTATTTAATTCTCACTTTTTGGTTGCGTCTCAAACATGGAACATTTTGGGTTTTCCCCTTTTTTGGTTTGTCCTCTGTAAATGTAATTCACTCATGTGAATTATGCACTCAAGATATAGATAAGATAGTGGAACATGTTGCCTTTCCCCTCCCTCAAACCCCTTTTCAATCGTCTCTCATCCTCTCTCTCTCTATCACTTCCTCAATTTTAATCCTTCATTCCATCCCCTTCAGCGTTTCCATGTTTTTGTTGTTTTTAGCCATTCCCCAAAATAATTTTTAGTCATTCCCCTTTCGGTTTTTGTGCATTTTCTTCGACGGAAAGACAAAATAATGATGATCTTTTATTCTTACGCAAGCTTTGGTCTCGGGCGTCAGTTCATCTAAGAGAGATTTGTTCTCCAAGTATTTAAATGATCTTGATGAATGTAAGCTTATCGATTTGGTAGGGCAAAGCATGGGTGCAAACCTGCAACGATATTTATATTTGGCAATTCTTTGGATAAAAACCTAAAGCTGGTGGGATACGAAACAACTCCAACAAAGCACCTGGAGGTGAGAATAGCCTCAAATTTTACCTCCAGGATGAATTTTCTTCACAAAAGGCCTAATTTTGTTTCATTTCCTACAAATTTTGTGTGATTAAATTGATATGTTAAAATCTATTTTTGTAGCCTTCCCATCTTTTCAAGCCTCCTCTCAATCGTTCCTAATCATTAATTTGATTCATTCGACACACCTTTGATTAAATCCATTTAAACGAAGATTTGCACAAATTGAGAATGTATTGTTGGTTTTTATTGGCAATGGATATAGATTTTCTCAAGGTGTTTCATATGATAATGAGAGATTTGTCTCCCCAAAAATGGATGGTAAGATTCAAATTTTTAACACAAATTGAGGTAGAAGTTGGAGCAAGGGTGACAGGATTGAAATAAGCGAGCCAAGGGATTAAATGAGAGTCTACTAACTCAATGATGCTAATATTTTCCATAATTTTTTGTTTTGTAGCAGATGTAAATCTTTGATCGTGTGAAATTTGATAAGATTGTCATTAATCAATATTCAAGTTTCCCCTATCTTTAGTATTTTAAGTTCGAAACAAATATGTTATTTTATCCTTGTTCTTTACCTAATTGCCCTTGCCTTACTTTTTTTTTTTCTAATGAGGTTCTTTCCTATAAATGAATGAGGGATATAAACCTTTGCAATTTGTTTTTGGTTATGTTTCTAAAGTAATGAAGTTTTAGGGATGTGATCTCAGTAGACGGATCAAAAGATACACAAGGGATAAAAACATTGTTGGCAATAACTAGAGAGGAACAAGAAGTGAACCAAGAGATGGCAATTTCAAAAGTTTTGGTGCAGAAAAATGGAAATAAAAAGTTCTCTTGGGTAACAAATGAGGTTGTATTCAAGTTCATTTTCTTGCAAAGCATGGAATCATAATTTTATTTTGGATTTGCTACTAGAAACCTTTCTTTAATAATGTTCAACAATTAATTGTGTTTGATTAGGATGCAATATGAGGGAGATGTAATAGAAAATTCTAGATGACTCTTACTGTGTAGAAGAGTTGAAGAATTTGAGTCAGAGAACTTTTCAACTAGATGAGGAACAAGACCACTCCTCCTTGAAAGCACAAGATTCTCATCATCCATTTCATTCCCAAATTCATCTTCTCCATACGTACATTTTCCCAGTTGCCACTTATTTAGTGCATTTGTTTCAGATTTGGGAGATAAATCGATTACACCCCAAATAGTATGCATGACAAGTTTTGCAGAAATTGTGAAAATCCTCTGGACTTCGAATTTATGATTTTAAGAAATTTAAGGAGCGATCCCATGCTCGGGAAACTTTAAGGAACTTGTGCAGACAAGTGGTCCCATAGTTTATTTAATTTTTATCAACTGCAAAAATAAAATCTCCTCCTGAAAAAATGGAGCATGTGCATAGGGAGACTTGTTCCAACGACTCAAATGGGTGGGGGGTTGTAAATGTTTGTTTCTGCATTCCATGTTTTTAGGCCATCTAAGCCTGAGCACTCGTTGTAGATGTTTTCCCTCTAATTTCACTTCCTTCAAGAATAACTTATTGGAAGACTTGGGACCCAATGCAGCTAATTTCTCTTACAAATTTGTAACAAATTTGATATGTACAAATAGAACCTTTCAATGTAATGCTTCATCTATATTCTTACACTTACACTATCAATCACACCCCTTATCAACATCAACAACAAAAGTAATTATCTATCCCTCTAAATCAAATAACATATACCGTTTGATGTTCACATTACATTGTAAACATGTGATTACTAGTTAGACTTTCTATCAAGATATATGAGGGCATCATAAGGCATTGCCCTAGATTTTCATACACGATTGCACTTACACTAAGAGAACTACACATGGTCTACACTTTGCTTCGAGGGGATACGGTGTAGAACCTAGATCATCTAAAATGGTTGACTACTAGGTTCATTCCAACTCTACGACACATTGATTTCTGCTTTTGTTATCTAATCATGTTCATGAAGTGTTAGTGTAGTTATTATTGGGTATGAGCAATTCGTACAATAAAAATAATATATTGTATTATCTTCTTCAGACCATTTACAAAGGCTATTATATTACCATTGAAATGGAAAACCAACATCCTATAAAAGAGGAATCCATACAAACAAATAACCTATTAATAGCTTTACGAGCGCAACCAAACTATATGAATATATTGTTGTTATAACAATATATTCTACATATAACCGTAATATTTACCAAACATAAATATTAATACCCATGTGAACATTAATATTCCTAACATCCCCCTTAATGTTTACATGGTAGAATATATCTCATTCTTTGACTGTAGTTTGTCATCTTTGTGTGCTCATAATCAACTCCTTAATTGTGCAACATTGGGCATGCACAAAACTCGCACATGTGCCAATGCACATTTCTTCCATTGATGGTTTTCTCCGGCTTCTACCAAAAACCTTACAAAATTGGTTTTACAAGTTCACCAAAAACCTTACACAATTGGTTTTCCTGGTTTACCAATAACGTTCACATCATAATTGCTACAATACATTTTGATCAATATTCTACAATGTTTCTACAAAAGGGGTTACATGAGGAATACACACAAGTGAACATGAATTTACATCATTTATTCTTATTTTTCTTGCTACACTGAAAAAAAAACACAAACGAATGTTGTCATACCAAAAGTGTGGCCCCATCGTTGATGATGACGACGAGAGGTCACTAAATGACCTCCAACCTCCATTGCCTCTCCGTCCTCCATCATACATGTTGCTAACTCAGCTGAATAAATCTTTGAATCTCAATTGTTTCCACATTGTTTATTATATCTTCCCCCCACAATGTGAAATAATTTATTTTGCGGACATCGAGTAACACCAAAAATGCGTCGGTGAGGCATTTTTTTACACTCTTTACAATGACATGACTTTAACACTTGACAAGACAATAATCCTAAAATCACCTATTTGACACACGACAAACGAATAATGATTATTACATTAATAGGCAACATACAATACTCGAATAAATAGAAAGTAATTTCAATTACTTTCTATAAACTAAAAGACAATTATTAACACAAATAAAAACTATATCTATTGACTCGCATTTTGATAACAAATAGTATTAAAAATACTATTGAATGATACTAAGACCACAGGCAAAAAAAAAAACAAATGTAAATCTACCAAACTACTATAATGAAGACCAATACTATTTATTGACTTTAAACATGTCTAACACTACTAAATAGAAATTTAATGACTTTTAATACATAACAAGTCTAGACTTAGTGACTCAATGACAAGACTTGTGTTAAAGGTGTTATCAAAATAAATAAACACCAAACCTTGACAACGATGTATGTAAATTGTTTGAATTCCAATGAACACACAGATTGTGTCAATCTTGAGACTAGGGGCCATTGTGTCTTGGAGGGTGCGAGTTAGAGCTCAAAGTGGATCACGTTCCCGCTATAGTGAGGAGGGATATCATATTCCAGTTGCTACAGAAGGTTTGATTTTCACGCAAATAAATGTTGAGCTTGTTGACTCTAAAATGTTGTATGCATGTCGGCATGCATGACAGTCCTCATAAGATAACCAATTGAACTACAACTACAAATTTTGGAATATGCAGGAAAATACTTGGTAAATGTGTCCCAATCGAAAGAGATTACTAGAGTGTTGAATGGAGGTAGACCACAGTTGAAGATACCACCGAAGGATTCAACGCGCCACAAAGTTGTTTACCGAATAGAATAATAGGCCAAATAATCTCTATCAAAAAAAAAAATATTGGACTTCTCACGTGCGCAGCCACTGATAACTGGTGCATTGAAATATTTGATGACGTGATTCCTCCAAATGCTCGAATAATTTGATAATTTTGATGGACACTCAAATCTAGTTAGTTGGATTTGTTGGCATTTGATGTAGCGATGACACTAAAAATAAATGAAATATAAAACTCAACACACCATTTTGGGAATCATTTGAGTGGCCACGTATAGAATGTATGAGACAATATGAGATGTCTTGCTGAGAATTTGTATTAGGCTTTCAATGTTACACGTCACGACAATCTATTCATGTATTGAATGCCTCATCTAGTTGTGTCTAACCAATGAAACAGTTCCCGCCAAATGATATATTTCTTATGCAAATTCTAGTCGCTCACACTACCAAATCTCCCATGTATGAGTGAAAAAACAGAAATATTTCTATGAAGGGATTTTGGATGTGTGGCTTGAAGGATCAGTATACGACATGGAGATAAAACTAGCTCTCGACTATTGTGAACCGCGAGTTGTTGTTAAAACTAATGTAATTTCACAAGAGCTATAAAATAATATGTGGCACTAGGCGAGAACGAGACATTTGTCAGTAACAACCGTGTACTGAGAAGATATAGGGGAGCGACAATGAAAATCTCTAGCAAAGCATACAATGCCAAATCTTTTTAGCTTCTTAAATTTCATACAAGGGAAACCAATCCAATCAAGTTTCCCCCTTCATAATTCAAAACCATGACATCGCTCTGATACCAAATCTTGGGTATGAGCAATTCATACAACGAAAATAATATTTTGTATTATCTTCTTCAGACCATTTACAAAGGCTATTATATAGCCATCGAAATAGAAAACTAACATCCTATAAAATAGGAATCCATACAAACAAATAACCCGTTAATAGCTTTATGGGCACAACCAAACTATATGAATATATTGTTGTTATAACAATATATTCTACATATAACCGTAATATTTACCAAACATAAATATTAATACCCATCTGAACATTAATATTCCTAACAGTTATTTATGGTTTTTTCCATTTCAAGTCATTATAAGAAAGATTCACACAAATGGAGACCTTAACATTAGATAATGAAACATATTTCTAGGCCACCAAAACCACTAAAAGTTATAGAGCTCAAGAACATATATACGTCAATACCATCCAACCTAGAACTAAACCATATTGTTCCTTAGGATAAGTTGTATGGTTATGTACTAGTGTAGGTTATTGTCATAATTCCAAATGCTAAGCACTTCTACACATCTAGTCTACACATGCAAATCATATTTGTACCTCTCTATTCAACAAATTTATCTTCCGCTTTTTGTTTTAAACAAGCTGTTTACATTTTTCTATATCACACATTATATTTAAATCTATATTATGTTTTGCAAATTAATGTTTATTAATTAATCCAAAATATACAACATGTACAACCCTTGTGGCTTTTAATAATTTAGGAAACAACCTAACACCGAACCCTTATTTATTTATTTAGGGTGTAAACATTTGGTGAATCAAATTATTTCTTGAACCCCATGCATTCTTAGGGATTATCCTTCTATTATCGGTGTATGATTCTCTTGTTGGCCCTAGGATTTTTATCTTTTGTGCTTTCATGTCTTACTCCATGGTACCTTTTACTTATTCATATAGTGGTGTGTCCACATCGACTCTCTCACCAATATTGATGTGCATGGAGATATTTATATCAATTTTATACCTCTTCTTATTATGAGTGTGATTACACATATGCCACTTATCTTTGATATTATTTATAATACTTATACCTACACGTACCCTATTGATTTAGTCTTTTCTAATATCATCTCCACTACTTTCATTAATACATATAAAGAGAACAATTATCTTAATGACTCTAGTTCCAATACTTGCACTCTACCCAAGGATGATGAAATAATAAGTAAGTGCAAATTGCACTCACATGAATAATGCAAGTGAGATTGAGACGATAAAGTGGAGAACAAATAGCATATATTATTTACATAGGAATAGTTTGAGTTGAGGAATAGGTGTAGGACATGAAGATATTTGATTCCCACCTTTTTATTTCAAATTTTCCATTCATGTCTTCACCATATATAGCAAATTAAACATTGTCCAATTGAAATCCTTAATGTCACACACACACACACACACACACACACACACACACACACACACACACACACACACACACACACACACACACACACACACACACACACACACACACACACACACACACACACACACACACACACACACACACATGTATGTATGCATGTACATGTATATGTATATGTTATATATATATATATATATATATATATATATATATATATGTATGTATGTATGTATGTATGTATATACATATATACATACATACATACATACATATGCATGTGTACATGTATAGATATATATGCATGTATACATGTACACACACACATGTTGTTGATCCGAGTTGCTTGCTTCATGTCTAGATTAGTGTACGAGAAATCAACAAACACAAAATATCATCAAAAATGCAAGGGCTTAGTACCTTGGAGATAGTGATGATTGATACGGGCGCAAAGTAGATGATGAGCTCCTCACTGCAATCTCAAGCAAACCGCAACTCAAAGATATTAGAGAAAAATTGCTTAGAGATTTTATGCGGGGCTACCCGACAAAGCGGACGAGAAGTGTTAACTTCCTCAATGGCTGTCACACACCCCTGTGTGATAAATAATAATGATAAAATGTAAGATAAATGGATAACATGCAAGTTGATGAACAAAGAAAACTTGAAAATGTTGGTATGTAAATGGATTTACCGATATGATCCGGACATAATATGCAATATGAACCACGCTAAGTAAACCACCAAATCATAAACAGAGTATTGTAGGGATTCAAAGTGTCATTACAAGGACATTATGAAGATACTATGATAAAAAAAAAAGACAAAATAAATTCACAACAACATTCTCCCAAAATTTTCAACTTTGATTAGACAAGGGGAAGGCCCATATTTATAGCCTAAGAGTGAGGTTATACTATGGGCTATTTAGTAATCGAGTTTTGGTTAAAGTAATCATGATTAAAAGAGGTGATGTGATTCAGTGGGGCTCACAATTTGACTTATTACATGGAGTGGGGAGCATGATTGACATGGTCGGTGAGATAATAGATGCCATTTTGAAATTAAGAATGGGGTGTAGAATGGGTATATTATTACCCATGAATTGAATAAAATTGAGATATGCCAAATTTCAATTATTAAATGGGCCAAATTTTAATTATAAATGGAGCCCATTAATTAATTAAAATTTGAGTGACTAAATGGATGGGATTTATTCAAAGAAGGAAAAAGAAAAGTGAGAGGTAAAGTTGCATGAAAGAGAACGAATGTGGGGTGAAGAAGAAGAGTTACACCAAAAACTGGTGTCTACATTTGCCCCTTTTTGTTGAGTGGTTTGTGATAGCAAGCCATGAGACAAAAACAAAAGGATTGGATGAAGTTATGTGTCTGAGGATGGATAAAGACATGACCAAAGGCAAGATGCCCTAGGTGAAAAAGGATCGCAATATCAATGAAAAATATGGTGGTGACTCAATATCACATCGGTATAGGATAATTGTGGTCTCAACAAAGATAGGTGACAACGTTCTATAGACCAGTGAGTGGGTGAAGACCACTGCAATATGGATGTAATATGTGATGACCAATGGATCATAAGAAGACATCAAAATATGCGCTTGGCCCGAATACGAAAGGTATGTAAAATCCTTTATGTCGTGAGGAATCGAGCAAAAAATCATGCATCCGCAAAAGGGACAAGGATGAAAATAATGATGCCCCAACATAGGGCACGAGAAGGAAAAAAAGTGAGTTATATGCATCCACAAGTACGAGGATGAAAATGTGCCCCAACATAGGACACGAAAATGACATAATGGGAGATGGATGTTGAAATAAAATATCCTAGGGGGAACGAGTATGGCCATGAATGTGGATATGAAGAACATATTGGATAAAATGCCCCAAGAGGGTGTTAAATAGGATGTTGAATACATGTTTCTTAAGAAAGGTTTGCAGTTGAAGGCAGATGAATAATGGGGCAAAGAAAAAGGAAAGTAGTCCCGCTTCTTCGACAAATAGGAAAAGGAGTCAAGCTACTTTTGTGAAAAAGTAGAGCAAACATTCATGGAAGAGAACAAGATCAGATAGGTGATGGTCATTATGGTATCCTCCAAGAAAAAAATGTCAAAGGAAGATGGGATGAGGGATGTAGATGATAGATGATAGAGATAAGAGGAAGAGGACATTGAATGGAGTAGAGCAGACGTGGTGGAGGAGGAGAAGAAAATGAAAGAGGATAAAGGGGATGAGGTGTAATAAGACGGAGAAACTATCGTACGTGGATGATGAGGAGTGTGAACTATGCTTGATTGTGACATGGAAAGAAGAGGAAGAGAATAATAGAGAAGGATGGTAAGAGAGATGAGAAGATAGATGAAAGCATAAAAGAGGAAACAGATAGATAATATGAAGGTAGTGGGAAAAAATAAGAGGAGAAGAAATAGAGAAGGTGTGATGGACTGGAGAAAAAGAAAATAGAGAAAGAGAATAAGAGAAGAAGGGAAGGAGGAAGAACTATAAGGAGGTGAGATGAGAAGAAGGAATGGATAAGAGGAGATAGTGAAAGCATAAAAGAAGAAACAAAGAGGTGTCATAGTAAAGGAGCAACATATATAATAAAGAGGGAGATGATGAAAGAAAGAAATGATGGAGGACAACAAAGAAGAGGACAAGAAAATGATAGAGCGAGATAGTGAAGGAGCAAGGAAAAGTAAAAGGGAAAGAGAAGAGAAAAGATGACATAGTAGAGGGTGAAAATGGAATAAAGATGTGCAATATGAAAGCGTGGAAACCAAGAAATAAACAATATGATTATGAGAAGAGCAAGAAAAGTCAAGAGTGAAGGAGACAAAAGATGAAAGATGGATAAGGATATAAGAGATAGAGATAAGAAGAAGATAAGAAAATGACAGAAGAGAGGGTTAAAGGGAGATGGAGATCAAAAATGAAGGGAGAGAAAGAATGGATCACAAAAGAGATGACAGAGCTGAGAAAAGGAAGAGGTGAAGAATATGAGAGAAGGATGATAGGAGAGATGAATAAGAAGACATGATGAGGGCAGGGGATAACATCAGGAAAAGGAAGAGAAGGATGGAAAGATGAAGGGGATGAAGAAGATGAAGAAGTTAAAGAAGGTGAAAGAGGAGGTAGAATAGAGAAGAGAAAGAAAGAAACAATGAGGGGTCGGGGAGGCTATAGAGAGAATGGAAGAGAAACTAGTACGTAACGATGGAAGAGGTAGGGGTGGTAGAGATAAAAAAGGAGGTTTGATAGTGGGAAGGTGAAAATGATAGGGAAAGAAGAGATGATAGAACATAAATGGGAAGAATATTGAACCAAGGTGTTAGGAGGAAGACCTAGGCAAAGAATATGGAAGCTGACCACATGGAAATGCATGTGGATGGTGGGATGATAAAATAGGTGGGACAACGCCGAGGAGTTTGGTTATCGATGGGGAAGTACGATAAAAGTGCGAGGAAAATGGGATGAAGATGATACATAGGAAGTGAAAGAAAACCATGAGTAGAAAGGAGGAAAGGAGAATAGAGAAAATGATGCAAAAGAGAGAAAACCAAATTGGGAGATGTTTAGTAGAGAGAGTGACCATTATAAGGAATGTAAAGAGAAGTTGGGGGAGGAATGACACGAATTGGAAAAGATGCGGAATTGATGACGAGAAAATAAGGATAGGGTGTATGATGAAGATAGTAGAGATATTGAAGAAGGCAAAGGGAATATGGAAAGGAAATGCCAAAGAAAGGGATGTTAGGAGAAATCCTCCAATAATGATCAGAGGGCACAAAAGAAAAAAGGAAGGAAGAGAAAATGGAAGAGGTAAAAAGGAGTGAACAGGGACGTGTAGAATGGGGATGAATGAATTTTAGGAGAAGTCCACCGATAATTATTAGCGTGAAAATGGAAGATGATGATGAAATAATGTAAGAGGAATATTAACAATAATGGTGGGTAAACGAGGTGTAGATATGTGGGAGAACTTGAGAAGGTGGAGTGGAAAGAGTAAATAAAGGAGGGATAATGATTTATGTGGAGATGACGATGAGGAGAGGATGTAATGGATGAAGATGTGGATGAAGACGAAGGAAGTAAAGATGAAGGAATGAGACATAGAAGGAAATGGTATGAAGTGGTTAAGTTAGATTCCCAAACGAGGGATGATGGGGATGATATTTGGGGAAGTCTAAGATATTTTGTGTGAGGAAGAAAGAGGAGGGAAGAGGACTTGTTTATGGGGAATGAAGAGCAAATGTGGATGGTGGTAATGTGGAGTGATGGGGAAAGGTAAAGAGACAAATCCTCCTTAAGAGAGACTCTTAAATAAGATTGTCATGCTGCAGGAACGGTTAAGTAGGATCGCCAAGTGAAGAAGAAGAATGATGAAAAGAAGCGGATGATTGGAAAGGTTGATGGTAAGAGTGTATGACAAGATGGACTGAAGGGGAACCCTTGAGTATATTTTCCATACGACAAAAGTGCGTAAGTAAGGTGACCAATATGAAGATGGATACTATGAAGGATGAGAAAAGAGTGAGTGGTGTATACTAGAGTAAGACAAGAGGTGGAAAGGGGTGATAATAAGGAAAGAAGGAAACAAAGGAGTGTAACATAAACAGATGGAGGAATGTATGTGGTGTAGGATGGAGAGTGTGAGGGGAATCCTTAATTGGGATGCCCATGTTGTGAGAATGATGACGCTAGATTGTTAAGCGAAAGAGATAGAGCGGGAAGACATTTGTAGTGATGATTTTCCTTTGATAGAATGGAAAATGGTGAAGGAGTTTCTACAATAGCAGGATCTTAGGAAAGGAATATATTTCAATTAAGATGCCTGAGCGAAATGGGTGATTAAGTAATATCGCCAATCCAAAATTTGGAAGAACGAAAAGGAAACGAAGTGATAAAATAGATGTCATTAATAAGACATCAGAGGAAAAACACAACAATAATTATCTGGGTGGAGGACGGGTGAAGGAATGAAGAAACAACAGAGAAGGATGAAGTGGGTGAGAAGAGCAGTGGAGAATGAGATGGGTGAATTTTAGGAGAAAAATTGGTTAAAAAAGAAGACTAGGAGGAAGGAATGGTCAACGGACGTGATTCCGAATGAGACCTTGTCCGAGAATGACATGTCTACTTTGAGTAGGATGTTTGTGTTGCTTGGGCGATTACGTGGACATGTCAAATTTGGGGATGAAAGGCACTGAGATGGCAAAGAATATGATATTTGTGTTATGTAATAGAGAAGAATAAAAAGGGTGAGAGGAGTAATGGGTGGATAATTAGTGAAAAGGGAAAGACTATGCGAGAAAATAGATGGAGAAAGGTCATGTTGGCCATGATAAGGGATGAGGAGTTGTTGGATAATGAATGCTACTTGAGAGATACCCTCAAGTAGAATTCACAAACTGCAACATAGATCAAGTAGAATTCCCAAACCGAATAGTGCATTAAAAAGATTGTTTCAAGATAATAATTGATTTCATGGATTTATGGATGATGTTAATAGGGGACATCTTTAAGAGTAAACATATAGATGTAGATTTTATGATATGAAATTTTATTTCTAAGAATATAATTGTGATAAAAGATGACTTTTATGAGATGAATGTCGCATAACCATAGCAAGGGCCATGTAAGAAAGTTATGCTTTTAACCGGATAGGAAGTAAACAAGAAAAGGTACTACTCAAGACATTACACTTGCAGCCGATAACAGGTGTTAGTACATAACCAATGACATTTGATTATACCAAAAAACCTTGAGGAAGTATGAATGAAAGATTCTCATAAACCTATTGTTATCATGACAAAGGAACTTGAGATGTATATTAGACGCGCGGGAAGAGGGTTCTCTAAAGATGGTGTTGTTTATGTCTATGCCCCAACTCGGGAAAAGGGAAGAATAAGAAAGTTGATTAATGCGAGAAGATTTATGAGCATGCTAAAGGAAGGTTGATCAATGCGGAAACCTTCCAAATACAATAATAAAAGAGTAGCCATCCTTCACGGGTATGGTCTACTTTATACAACACATGGATGGTATGAATAATATGATAGCCGTCCTTTGAGGGATCAATCTATTTCTTGTGATTTTCTTTTGACTTTGATTTACATGTTTTTCTTTTTATTTTCCTTTTATTTATTTTCTCTTTTTCATGAACAGATGTCCTTCGAGGATCAATATGTTTTTAATAGCTTTGATTTTGCTTTTCGCATGCATGAATTTTAGCTTTACATGGGGAGAGATGGGAATAGCTCAATAGACCACTTAGGATAATGAATGTATAAGAGACACCCCTAGACCCTTTGCATGACTGTAGTAGGAGAATGAGAGGGTGATCGATGTAATGATTATGGGATTATTACCAAATGAGATAACTTATCCATAGTGAATATGCTATGAGTAGAGCCGTGGTACTCATAATAAAGGTCATATCAAAGCAGTGACGGTAGACCACATAATTCATGTCATTACCATGATAGATGGAAGGGGCTAATGGTGGAGAAATAATCTAAAGATATGACTATGCTTATAGGTGCATGTACTAACAATAGAATGGTCATAAGTGCAATGCATTAAGAGGTTTAATTTTTGGTTTACCATTAAGGGAAGCCAAGCGATAGATGGTCCAATCGAGTTGGGAGAAAACTTTCCATGTTGGCTCCCTGATTAACGTCACATTTTAAATAAGATAAGAACTTAGTAGGATATGATACAATGAGATAAATGAGTGAAGGAAAAAAGGACTATGCGCTACCCTTTAAGGAAGTGAAAATATGCGTCCCTAACGAGACAAATAGATGGTGCTCTAAAGGAGGGGAAATTATGACCACAATGGTGGATTTTGGATAATATGGAATGGATTAGATAGAGCACCATGAGATAGATGAGATAAAATCTATGTGTTTCTTTTAAAAGTGAATACACAAGAGAAATATATGTGTCCCATCGAGATTAAACATGACCATAAGGGTGGGCTTTGGTGGAAAATATGGTCCCTCAATGGAAGCAAAAATATGGCCTCAAAAGAGGACTTTGATGAACATAAATGGTCCCTTATTAGAAGGACAAACATTGCCTCAAAGGAGGACTTTACTGAAAAGGATAGAAATATGGTCCCTTAACGAAAGGACAAACATGTCCACAACAGTGGGCTTAAGATGAAAATAAATGATCTTGAAGGGATAGACGCATTCGACCATAGAAGTGGGCTTAAAATGAGATGAAATTTAGATTGGATGGATTTGGATGAGGTAAATAAAACAATATCAAGGAGTAAAGCCCCCCAGTGTCGAAGGAGAGTTGTTTAGATATGAAATGAGTTAATACAAATGACATGATTAAGGAGGAGGGGAGGCTACTCACCCAGTGAAAGATATTATATCACTGTAGGAAAATTAAATGTGGATAGGTGAAAGAGATTGGATGATGATAACCTTAGATTTGAATTAGGTAGATGTGTTGGGGATCATAGGAAAACAATGTTGATGAATAAGAGAGGACCTTCTGTATGAGGAATAACATACAAAGGAGAGATGTTAATGGAGGATGAAGGAGAAGACTTAGAGACTTTGATAGACGTGGAATTAGTTGCGGATAAAATGGTAGAGGGACAATCCTCAAAAAGGTCATCTCTTTCAATGAGATCATGAATGACAGTCTGAAGGGCCTTACAACACTCAGTGCCATGACCCAGGGTGTGATGGTAGGCAAAAATGAGGTGGGGATCAAACCACAATGGCTTCCTACCATTTGGGTTAAATGCCTTGACAAGTGGGAGCGTGATGGCAGAAATTTGTAATAAGTGTTGAAGGGTTTCTGCATACGATTCAATTGATACATTAGTATATGTATTTTATTTGGAATCTTTCGACTTAGATCTTGATGAAATTGCTTGGGATGTGGTTGCATGCACCGATGTGGAAGAAGAGGATGATGTGGTATGATCCACAATAGTTGATATGGTTGACATGAGTAGAAGTGTGCAAAGAGGAACTAAGATAGAATCAATAGATGGTATGATAGGAAAAGGTGGAGTAGATGAGGATGGGGAGTATTAGGAAACCCAAAGGATGAGGATGTAAAAAGATGAGTTATACTCGTTGTGGATGGGGAAGGATGTTCCCACGAGAATGAGGAAATCATCTTCCTTAATGAGGTCATGGATGATGGTCTAAAAGGCCCTACACAACTCAATATCGTGGCCCAGAACACGATGATAGGTGCAAATGCAATTAGGATTGAACCATGGAGGTTTCCTACTGTAAGGATCCAAATGTTTAATAGGAGGAAGCATGATCGCAAAAGTTTGAATTAAATGTTGAAGGATGTCTGCGTAGGACCCGATCAAAGTGTCAAAAAGAAGATAACTCTTATGGGTTTTAAGATGATGTTTTGGCTTGGATTTAGACGTGGAAGTCTAGGATGTCGATGTTTGAATCAAGTATAGATGCTGAGGATAGGGATGGATTGCATTGCGGTTTCAAAGTGTTTTGGTTTGATTTTAATGTTAGTCGATGATTCAAGGTCATGTGGACCAGATGGGGAGTTACTTGAATAACTTTGATGGACAATGAAGGATCCTCTTTAAAATATTCTTCATTTGGAGGTGACATGAATGTGGAAGTTTGTGAAGAACGAGAGGACCTTTGCATTTGGATAGATGAGGTTAAAGATGCAGATGTTGAAGTGGAAGGAAGAGATTGGTTTGATCTGGGAAGGATGTATCTTTCCTTAACGAAGTCATGAACAATGGCTTGAAATTCTCTGCAATTTTCAATATCATGTCCAGGGGTATGATGATATGTGCGAACAAGGCTGGAATTAAACCAGGATGACTTCTTATTACTAGGGTCAAAGGCCCTCATAGGTGGAAGTGTGATTGTAGACATTTGTAACAAGTGTTAAAAAAATTCCATACATGATTCAACCAAAGCGTTAGGAGGTGCTTGGTTTGTGCAGAATATCTTGGTCTTTGGAGAAGGAGTGGATGTTTGAGACAATTCAGATGTTGAGGAAAAAGTTTTAGCATGTTCATGTCTTGATGGCTGGAAGCCAGACATAATTTTCATAGTGTTGGATGATGTCAGTTGAAGGGGTGTGGGGTTGGATTGTTTAGAAGAAGGAATATTAATTTCCTGTATAAGGGAATTTTGAGGCAATATTTGAGAGGTTGCATCCTTGGGAGGAATGACAATAATTTCTACCAGAGAATGAGGTGGTACTAATAGAGGCGTAGGAAGGAATATTTGTTCATTGGAATCTAAGGAAGGTGGAAATTGATTTGGTTGCGCTAATGAGGTAGGTGTAGGAACTAGGATTGGATCTATGGTTGGCATTATGGGTAAAGATGGAATAGATGTGGATGATGGAGTGTATGAGGTATATTCAGATGTGGAATCAACGGTGGATGTGGGAAGAGGTGCTAAGGTGGACGTAGATAGGACTCGAGGTTGGTATGGGGGTGAGGGTTAACGGATTGAAGAAAGGGGAGCTTCTAGTGAGGTGGATATGGTGGTTGATGAAGAAGGTAAATCTATGGATGAAACTAGATTTTTACCAACAGTGTGTATAGTATTTATGGTGTGGGTATTGGGAACTTGCGATGTAGAAGCAATGGTGGTTTGACTTATTGATGTGGGTGTATGGTTTGGAAATGGTTGTTTAAAAATATCTAGTGGTTGATTAGGTGAAGCATTTGGATTATCTACTTGAAGATCTCCCTGATCAATGAGTCTTTGGACTGAATCCTTGAAAGTCTGACATCTCTCTATGTCGTGTCCTCGGACTTGATGGTATTTGCAATAATGGTCCTCACGATACCACATAGGTCTTGGTCTAGATTCATCAATTGGTTGGATAGGCAGCAACGTGATCAAATGTGTTGTTATTAATTTGTCAAAGATGGTGTTGTATGATTCTCCCAGAGGAGTATAATTGGGCATTGGTCATGTGAATCATTGTTGGGCTATTGTAGTAGATGTAGATGTAGGAGATGATTTGACAATGACAACGTTGGCCATTGTCTTTGACTTATCATTTGATGTGGATGGTCTGACAAATTCTATTTTGGGCTTATTTGACTTTAATTTTAAGTCCCCATTTGAGGGCATGTGTCTCAAGCTTGCGAGCCATGGTGAAAGCTTCTTCAAAAGTTTGAAATGATTGAATTTGCAAAGTCGATGAAATATGCTTCGCACAAGAGCATGCAAAGAGCTCGATTAGGTCAGTTTGAGGAAGAGGAAAAGATAATTGGTTTATAATATTGTGCCATCGTGCGATGAAATCCATGATGGATTCATCTTCAAATTGTCGGATGGTATACAGATCGTTGATGGTTACCTTGCATGTAATATTAATGGAGAAATGTTTGAGAAATAACTGTGTAAGCTGGGAGAAGGAAAATATGGAATATTGGGGAATATTATTATACCAATCTAAGGCAGGACCAACCAAAGACATGGGGAATGTGTGGAGCATCAAATCTTGGTCATGTGCAATAAGATAACACACATGTTTGAATGCTCAGAGATGTTGTTGTGGGTCCTCTTTACTGTTAAATTTGGAAAACTTTGGAAACTCCAGTGTAGAGGATAGGGTTTCATAGGCACAGATGGATGAATGGGTTCATTACATATTTGTTCATAAGATAATGTGACTTTGGATCCTAAAGTAGCGGCCTCTAGGTTGGCTAACCGACTTACTAAGACCTGCATGGGATCGGTAGGAATCACTTGTTGAGAAATAAGAAGTGGTGGTTGAACTGGCAGATGCGTGGGTGTCTAAGGAACTTGATATGGGTGAGGGTAAATTTTTGATTGGGGTGGAGGTCGATATAATATTTGTTCTTTGGGAAATGAGAACATGATGCAATTCTTTGGGATTGTGCGGGTTGTCGTTATAAGCTGTTGAATGGGGATATGGGCATAAATAGGTTGATAGATTAGAGGGGACATTGAATATTGTAAAGGGAACGTCGAAGGAAGTTGAGAAGTAATGGCATAGACTTGTGATGTGAAAGGAATTTGTTGTTTGGATAAAGGATAGGATACATGGGGAGGTTGGATAAGAGTACTAGTGATAGTTGCGGTTGCAGTGGTGATGGGGACAATAGTTACAATGGTTGTGTTGATTTGGGGAAGATTAAGAGGAATGGGTGTGACTATCTGAGTATTCTAGTGGGTGGGAGTTGATAGAGGATGAAGCAAAATCACGTATGGTTGTGGATGGAATGATTTCAGAACTAGTATTATAAGGGTAAACTTGTTGAAGCGGAGGGCCATCTAGAGGAATTTGTATGTATCTTTTCAGAAGATAGTCTTGGAGAGCTATAAGATTGGTGTCAAGAATTTGTTGGAATCTGGATCAACGAGAGGGAAGATGAGAGTATCATCAAATTCGATTTGACAAAACGTGAGTGACCTGGCCTAGATGGGATGGAATGTTGGTCTAATACCGAAGTGTGACCGAAGGATATCTGGTGAGGTATAATGGCGAGAGAATGAGTGTCTATGAGGGAGGTAGGGAAAGGTATGGATGATGAAGTTGCTGAGGTGGTTATTGGTTGGGATGAAGCGTTGTGTGAGGTGTGATTATGTTCCATTTTTCTAGTGGTGGATCGCGTAATTACGGGCATAAAAAGAAAATTATTGTTATATTAACAAACAAGTGAGGCAAACATTTTTTTGTTCTTTGTTTTTTTGCTTTTTGATTAAGAACACGTGTGTGAAGAAAAAGAAAATGGTTGGAAGAGGACCTAGAAGAAGGTAAACTATGTTTGGTTTTGAGATAAGTTATGGTAGGAAATGTAAAGCTTGAGTTTCTTGTTGGGTGATCAAATCCCAATCAAAGTGAACCGGGGAAATGAATGTTTTGATGTGTTGATTGTGTTCGTGAAGTTTTACGCTGTGTGATAATGTGGGATGCAAAAGGTTAAACCCCTATTTAGGCTATGTGAGCAAGCAGGATGCACGAGGTTCGTTTTAGACCAAATTCGAAATGTGAATTTCAATATGACAATCGCTCGTAAAAGGGAATTACAATGCGAAAGGAGAAAATAGGGAAAATGAGGAATACTTGGAGAACGCTCTCTCCTGTTATTTGACCGCATGTGATATGTCGTTTGTGAAAGCAATCGTCGGTGGCGAGAACGTCTAGAGTACCTTAAAAATGCACCATTCGTAATCATGAGGGGAGGGTTGCGAAAATGATTTGTGGTGTGTTTTATGTTTCGACAAATGATCTTTGATGGCGTAATTTAATGGTCGTAGTATCGTAGATTTCACCTGCAAAAAGAAAATAAACATAATTAGTTGATGTGGCTAAAATGACATAATGGTCATAAAAACATTGTTTACAAAAAGTACATCCGTAGGAAATAAATATAAAAATAAAAATAATTAATCTAATGGATTAATAAAACATTATAATGAAACGTTCCTAATCAATTAGAGTAATTGTGAAAATGAATCGATAGACTAACTATAAACTACGAAATAGATGTATGAGATAAACTTATTAAATAAAATTATGAAAGCATATGATACAAATTATTAAGGATGAGGTGATATGAAATTATTAAATGAACTATGTTTTAATAGGAAAACCTATAAACGACAAAATATTAATGTGTGCATTTGGATTGTTATAAATAGAAATAACTATAAAAATGAATGATAAAATGACTGAATGTTGACTTTAGGAGGACAAGACAAAAAGTGGGTGGGGAGAATAGACTTTTAGGACAGGAATATAGACTTTGAGAGGACAAGATAAAAAGTGGGTGGAGAGAGGAGACTTTAAGGAAGATGACAAACTAATAAATAAGAAAGTTTAACCCATATATGATGATGACTGTAAGTGTTGATAATCAAGAGGAAAAATCCAAGGTGAAAAGATAGCCACGTTTGACTTAACTATGCTTGACGTTTACCATGTATGACATCATTGAAACGATGGAATTAATGAAAAATTAATGGAGGAAATAATTTGACATTGTAGACTATGTCTAGCGCATGAAATACAGGTAGAGAAGAAGGGAGACGTGAAATGTGGCTTGGTGGGTCAAACTGCACATGGACGTGGTTTTTCACATGTACGATGACATAGTGAGAATTACAGAAAATCTAAATGAGAAAAAAATAATTAGATATGGTGCTACGTACGTTGTTTATAAATGTGTTTAAAAGATTTGGAGACAGCTAATGTGTTCTAAAGAATTGTGAGTCTCCTGTTGTAAGGAGACTGTACAACCAATGCCCATAGAGTTTGTATGAATTTGAAACTGAGCTGGAAACGACTGTGATAAAACAAGTCAATTTTTGTTTAAAGAAATGTCGTTTAAAACTGTGTTTGTAAGCCTATTGCTATGAAGTGCCTGTACAGTCACTACCTACAAAGCTGTGTGAATTTGATAGTGAGATGAAAATAATTGGAAACATCACGCTTTGGAATCTTGTAAGTCTTCAAGGATATTCATTTTTGCCATCTGGAAAATTTGGGATTTTAACCGTATAGTACAAGTGAATACAATTTTTTTTTTTGCGTGTTGTTTTACAAATCGTAGATAATGATAGGTAACAAGTTTTGAAAACCGTAAACCTTTATGAGTGTTTTATTAAAGAATATATATATGTGAATATATTGTATACATATCTAAAAATATATGGGATTTTCAACCACCGGGAAGAGCTAAGCCATCAACGAATTTTGACTTAAAAGGCACAGATAGTTTGAAATTCCAGTCTCGTCAATTCATTCGGTTATAACACCAACAATACAGGAAAGATAACGCATGAAGTTACCAAGTTTGCACTCAATGTTTTTGACCGTGAGTGCAATGAACTGGGCATCTTCCTAGGCAGAGATCTCGTGCCAGATGTGGATGAGGATCTATTGGGCTCAGAGTGTAGAATGCGAGCAGGGGCATGGTCGAGTGGCTGTGTGGAGTTGGGAATGAAGCTCGATGAAAGGGGTGTGGAATCGTTTTGAAGTGGTTGGTATTGAGGGCGTTGGATGAGAGGAGCTGAGTGGCGAGTTGGAGGATTGGGTGTGTCTGCAGAGATGAGGAGAGAGCTTGAAGGGTTGGACGATATGGTAAGGTGGATTATGGACAGATATGCTCGAGAAGGAGAAATGCGGGAGAGGAAGATGTGAACTCGGGAGAGAGGGACTCGGGGATGTGGGAGAGGAGATGGGCTCGGGAAGAGGGAAATAAGTGGGATAATAACTCGGGGACGAGGCCGAAGGGAGTGGGGAGTTGAGTGAAACGGGATCGGCGTTGGGAGTTGAGAACGTGGAGGAGGAAGTGGACAAGATTAATGGAGATAGAGTGGGGAGAGGTGGTGGATGGAGTGGGTGATCCGAACAGCTCGCGGGTGAGAGGGAGGTGGTGGCGAGTTGGAAACGAGTTGAGAGGAAGGGAGATGGGTGATAGGGAGTGGATCGGGAGTGAAGTAGTTAGAAGGGAGATGGGGTGAGTGGAGAGTTGGGTGGAGAGAAGGGAAGGTGGGAGTTCGTGTGGGTTGAGAGTTGGGATGTGAGGTGGATGAGTGGGGGTGGGATAATTTATTATTTTTTTATTATTATTTTTATTTTTATATATTAATTTTCTCTCTCTTATTTATTTAAATATTAAAAATGAACTCTATACTACTTGTAAAACAAGAACAAAACTATGATTTTTTTAATTTAATAACAATAACAATAAAATTTTACACCTAGTATAAACAAGTCAATAACATACCCTTTCAAATGACAAATCCACTTACCCCAATGATGACACAAATGACTACATGTACGAACCACAACACATGGATGGAGACAATACCAAAGCTCCTGCAAGCGGGTGAGTCTACAAACGAAAAATGTGTAACATATATCTAGATTGACAAGAACTATGAAATATAATAACTATTATACTTACGACACCTATACAAGGTGAGAAACAAGAAAAGTGAACTTAAGTCCGGTCCCACCGAATGTGCCAAATGTTGATCGGAGTTTCTTGCTTCCTATCCAGATTAGTGTACAAGAAATCAACAAACACAAAACAACGTTGAAAATGCAAGGGCTTAGTACCTTGGAGATAGTGACAACTGATACGAGCACAAAGTAGATGATGAGCTCCTCGCTGCGATCTCAAAGAAACCTACAACTCAAACACACTAGAGAAAAATTGCTTAGAGATTTTATGCGGAAATTTGCCGACAAAGCGGACACGAGAAGTGTTAACTTCCTCGGTGGTTGTCAACCCCCGTGTGATAAAGAATAATGATAAAATGTAAGATAAATGGATAACATGTAAGTGATGAACAAAGAAAACACGAAAATGTTGGTATGTAGATGGAGCTACCGATCCGATCTAGACACAACATACGCAACATGAACCACGCTAAGTAAACCACCAAATCATAAACATAGTATCATGGCGATTCCGGTGTCATTACAAGGACATTATGAGGATACTATGATAAACAAGAGACTAAATAAATTCACAACAACATTCTCCCAAAATTTTCAACTTGATTGGACAAGGGGGAAGGCTCATATTTATAGCCTAAAAGTGAGGTTATATTGTGGGCTATTTAGTAATTAGGGTTGGGTAAAGTAACCCTGATTAAAAGAGGTGATGTGATTCAATGAGGCTCACAATTTGACTTATTAGATGGAGTGGGGAGCATGATTGACATGGTAGGTGAGATAATAGATTCCATTTTTGAAATTAAGAATGGGGTGTCGATGGGTATATTATTACCCATGAATTGAATAAAATTGAGATATGCCAAATTTCAATTATTAAATGGGTTTATATGAAGCCCATTAATTAATTAAAATTTGGGTGAGATAATGCCAAATTTTAATTATTAAATGGAGCCCATTAATTAATTAAAATTTGAGTGAGTAAATGGATGAGATTTATTCAAAGAAGGAAAAAGAAAAGCGAGAGGTAAAGTTGCATGAAGGAGAACAAATGCGGGGTGAAGAATAAGAGTTACACCAAAATCGGGTGTCTACATATGCATATATAGATTATGCATACATGTATATATTTATATGTGTGTATAGATATATATGTATACACATGTACACACACATATATACACATATACATACATGCATGCATGCATACATACATATACATGCATACATGTATGTATTTATATATGTACACACACACACACACACACACACACACACACACACACACACACACACATATATACACACACATATATATATATATATATATATATATATATACGACACACACAAACATATAGAACAACCCATTTTATGGTAGTCATCGTGTTGTTATGCACCGAGATAGCCCATGAAACATGATTCGTAAGTTTTGATCAAAGACGATTTGTTGCACATCTCCTTCTTTATTACAATTACTCAAGCTTAACATTGAAAGGGGGCTACAAAGTGCTACAAGAAGGGAACATTACATATGGGTTTCAAGCTTGGAACCTATTGGATTTTTCCCATTTTTATTTTGACCTCGTTAAGCGCAAATTACACTCATGTGAATAATAGAAGTGAACTAGAGACTATATTATGGAGCACAAATATCATATATTATTTTGGTAGGAATGATGACATGAATGATCTGAGCCATGAAATAGGTGTGGGACATGCAAATATTTAATTGCCATGTTTTATTTGTAACTTTCCATTCATGTCTTTGTCTTATCTAACAAATTAGATGGCATACAATCAAAATCCTTGACAACTTTGGTCATTAACGAATAACACCGAGAAGACTGTCGATGAGGGAAACCCTAATCATTACCCTGATAGCTAGAGAGAAACCCTAATCACAAATGTGCATGAAATCACTACTCGGGATGTCAAGTCCACTCCACATATCCCTTCTCTTAATTGTCCCATGATATACATGCAATCAAATTCCCCTTACATTTACATATGTTCTAACTACCCATTAAACACAAGAGTTGAAATTGCAAACAACTATTGATGATGCCAATATTGATTGACCACTCCTTGTATTTCCAGATATCCCCAAAATATGGCACCTCACTTGTTTGCACACCCTACACTCTTTCCATTTCCCCTCTCTTCGACTTCTCCTCCCTCCAACCCCTTCTTCACTGTCGTTGTTCCTCTCCCCATTTCGTTCCCTTAAGATTAACTTCTTCAATGCATCCCCTTTGGCATTTTCATCATACATTCCACATACATTTGGTAGTTATAATACAATTCAAATCAACATTTCACTTCATTTCTTAGATACATCATTACTATTTTGTTCATCTTGAACGTAAACAATTTTAAATTGTAGAATGAGCATGTGTAAATAATACCTTAACTAACTTGTCTCTCGTGAATTAAAATTTCATTGTGAATACATTTTAAAGCGACGACAACATAAGAAGTTATCTTTTTTTACAAATAATTATAACTTATTAATAAATATATTTATCACAGAGATACTTTAAGCATCTCAACTTTTTATCTAATTATTATGGTAACGACCCAAGACGAATGAAATCATTATACTCAAACACACTTACAACCCAAAAAATTATTAATCTTCATTCACACTTATTTAAGACATAATTATATTAAAATCATTTAGCGACCTACTAACCACTTTAAAACACTTTAACAAATTTCTAAATACTTTAACACAATTTAAAAACTATAATTATTGTTTTAAAAGACTATAATCACTTTAAAACAATTAAATATTAATCACTTTAAAACAATTCGATAATAACCAACATTTTTCCTTTGCCGATGGGCAGCGAAAAAATGGGTTTCTCTAAATATGCCACATTTTAACGTCGAATCACAACATCTATATCGAGTTTAACGAGTCTTCCTTAAACCCCTAGAAAACCCTAGCTACCGAAATGCAGAGAGGCATCAAGGCACAACACTCAACAGAGAAAACAACAGTGCAACGCTGATCTCATTTAGCATTAGCTTATTCCACTCATGGTCGGTTCTGTAAATTTTAAGAAAAACTTTCAATGCACACCGTCTCTCTAGAAATTCTACAGGGGGGCCTTTAGGCTTTCTTCGGACGGCTCTTTCCTAGTGTGTGCTTGCGACAACGAAGTAAAAATTATAGAGGTGGCCAATGGCTCTATCAGAAGCACGCTCGAAGGAGACTCGGAGCCTACAAAGGCACTCGCACTCACTCCCAATGACAAATTACTCTTCGCCACCAATCGCAGCTCGCAAGTTAAACTCTGGGATTTATCATCGTTATCCTGTATTCGCTCTTGGAAGGTAGTTTAAAGTTTTAACTACTTTTTATTTTATACGTTTTCCCTTGGAAAAAAATTAAATCTAATTCATAGCTTTAATCAATTTTTTGGGTTTATTGCGTTTTCCATGTTAACTCACAGATGTTTTTAAAACCCTGTATGTATTTAATTTGGTAAATTCCTTTCTGGAAACCCTAGGCTTAAGTGCTACGACCAAGTGTATCTTTTCCATCAAATTCAATTTGGACTTGCACCTGGCGTTCTTAGATTCTCTTCACAGCTCTTGGGGGTGTAAAATTGTGGACGCTCTTACAATTTGAGCTCATCTCACTGAAAAATACATAGATATCTTTATTATCATCATTTCTACTACCATTTTTATTAGTTCCTGCCAAGGCACGAATACTATACCTTTCAGGTCATGTAATTATCCATGTTGCTGTGAGCCATTAATAGACAAGAATTTTTCTGCTATGCCAAGATTTCTAATGTGTAAACTTTGAATTGACACAATTACATGAATATATTTTTGGTAAATTACATTTTTGTTATTTTGATTGGTGAGAAAGGATGATTTGACTAATTTTTACCCTTATTGAGTTACGTGATTTTCTTTTTATTAAACCAAAAAATAAGAAATAGCCAAGTGGCTTGGCATTTATTAATGCCTATCAATCAGTCAATTCATATAGCTTCCAGCAATTTCTCCAGCATGGGTAAGTAAGTATATGACATGAGAACATTTAATGAAACAAATGCATTGATATTGGCATGGGGAGGCAAGGAATGTTTGAACAAATGGAGCATGTGGAGCCCGAGGACGACCGAGGCGTGCAGCAAGCTTAATGGTCACAAACGCTTCTAGATGGAATGGCAGATTTTTTGAATATTTCTACTAATTTTTTATAGCACCCCATTATTTTGAAGAATTCATACATTTATGGAGTTACAAAGTTAGAAATTTGTTTCTTACAACCATTGAACTTTTTCCTTGAGGAAATTCCTCTGGTTTATAACAAAACGTAATTGTGGAGCTAATGCAGAGCTCCCAGTAATAGTATCTGTATTTCTCAACAGAGAACTAAAGCTGCACACAACTCGTTCATGGGGATTCCTTGGCTTAGAAGATGGAGATGCAGAATCAGAGACTGAAGAAATCCCTTATTTTTCTCTTTGGAGAAAAGGAGGATTTGGAAAAGATGTCATTGTTGCCAACTTGGATACAGGTAAGACTTATCCTCTTATCCTCTGCTCAATACGGGTTTGTGGTTTATCTGGATTTTGAATGGTAAATTAATTATGACAACTGAATTGATTTAACTTGATCTCTGTTAAGGTGTGTGGCCTGAATCTTCAAGCTTCCATGACAAAGGGTTTGGCCCAATCCCTTCCAAATGGCGAGGAGCTGTGAGAATGACGCCCAATTCAGTTCAGGTAATTGCAGCAGGTAACTTGATTAACAATATAACACCGATCTAGAAATCAAGGACAAATTGTGTGTCTGATGATACATACTTGAATTTTTTGTCGTATCCAAGAAAAAATAATGAATAACGGTCAATCTCTGTTCTTTGGGTATTTATTGTTCGTCTCTGCTTGAGCAATAAATGGGTTTTAGATAGAAAAGAGAGACAGACAGAGATGAAATGGTAACCTAGAGACTTGTTTAAAGCTTCTCTGATAGCTTTCAATTTGTCAGTTGCAGGGGTAGATGGGATTCTTAAATTTTATAGCCTCTGTAAAAAAACAGTTTAACATCCTTTTCACATGTCAGTATTAGACCATATGTTTCATTTCACAAGATGTCATGTGTGTTAAGTGTTCAACATCAACAACAACAATCAAACAAACATTCCAAGCCCAGGAGAGGGAAATCACAACCACATACACGTTAATTTTATTAAATCGTCCAATCAGATTCATTTATTATTTTATTTTTTTATCAAGTTTTAAAGTTCAAAATTCCTATAAATAATTTTAATCAATTTATAAATGAATATATTTATTTTTTTAAATATGTGATTGGTGTTTAGGTTTTGAAGTGACTAATTTAAGGCCTTATTCAGTTATCAATTTTCCAGAATTTAAAAACAAAAAAATGTTAAAAAGACAAGTGTCCTAGCTTTTATGTGGGATTTTGACAAAGCATTTATTAGTACTCTGCAGAATCATTAATTTGATATTGATTTTTGTAGTTCAGATTCTCAGAAACTAAAGTCGGTGATTTGAATGAAAAGCATTTTCATTGTGCTTCCTACCTACTGTATCTCCACCGCCATTGTGAGACTTCTCGAATTATCTTCAGATTACAGGTGATTAAGCTTCTTTGCTTCTTGAAAAATACAAGCAAGTGTTTTGTTTTTCAATTAGCTACATTATGCCCAGATTCAATGCATTTGGTAATACTGAAAGATCTTCTATAAGAGAAGTCTATTAAAACTTAAATTTAGTTAGTAACCATATTTAGATTTTTTTTCAAAGATGTATCGGTTGGTAATTATTCCTTATCTTCTCTCATCTTCTCTTTACTCTTACAGAGGATGGTTCACATTATAGTGCTATTACATCGTTTGGATGGTCTCTCCTGCAATGCATTGATTGTGGAATAAACTATGTTTTTCTTTCGGTTTGCCAATATTATGCTCACTACTCTTTTGTTTCGATGATACAAGATGCCTTGTTTTATACAAAGAAGTTTGTTGATTTCTTGAAGATGTTCATGTTTGATGAAAAATCCTGCAATTTTTCCTTTTTACCTTTGTTTTCATGTTCTTGTCATACAAGATTGAATTTCGCCCCTTATCCCTGGCACTGCAGATTGATTCGAAATTTGGGAAGAACATATCTTTTGGTCTCATGATTTCAACGAGCTTGGTAGACATTTATTTAGATGTTTTGGTTGCAAGTGCCCAGGTAGATGTGTATCCAAAAAGTGGAAGCGTACACAAGGGCATGTGAACTGTTTCACAAAATGGCCGAATTTTTTTTTTTTGCCTTGTGGGCTATAATGATTACAACATACACACAAAATGGATTTGTTGAATCTAGGGTTGGTTTCAATGTGTTTTGCCACTTGAGTTCTGCTTGGGCTATTTTCAAGACGAAGCTTTTTGGAAGGAAAGTATTGTAATAAAATCATTTTCCCATAGCTAAAGTCGATGGCCTCAAATGAATTATGGAGACAGGAATCCAAAAAGAAAAAGTTCATGACTGTCTAGCTCTCCCATCAAATAAAGATGTTAGCTTTAAGTCAGTTATAGAGGTTTTATTCAAACTCACCTTTTTGAAATGTTATCATGGAAATGTTTTGCTTCTATGAAAGCATGAAAATTAAGTTAGAGGGTTCATACGTGCAGCATGCTTAACATAAAATGACGTCAAACTTTGTTGTGCATTATTATTAACTTAGTATTTAATATTTTTAGAGCCTTCCAGGCAGCCTGCAAAGTATAGATGTTTTTTTATTTCAGAACAAGTACGGTATTTTACTATTTTGAATGTAATTCTTTTATTTCATCGTCCTTCTCCAGTCAGCATGCAAACATGATCCGAACAACCCTGAGGCAAACAGGGTAGTTGACCTTCTATATGATACTGCATTGATATCCAGTGGATTTGTTTAGCTATCTCGCTTCTGTTTCTTTTCTGATATTTAGTTTTCAAATTCTCTTTTCCTGGAAGGAATCACCCAATTTGAGGTTTTAAAGGCATTTCTTGCCTGCAAGTGTGTCTGTGCAAATATTAAATTGTTTTAAAGGAAAGAAAAGTGTTTCCATGCAAATATTAAGTTGTTTTGTATATGAAGATTTTTGATATACTCCAATACCTTAAAGCTTATTTCAAAATGATGCCCTTTGTCTCACATGTCTTGCTGACTATGACTTGCCATGGTTCAATTCGTTTCTGCTATTGTATGACTACATTCTTCTTTGCAGTGGACTGAAAATTTGAGTGCCATCAATTAATATCCTTGCATAAGACTAATCATGGATGTTTGGAATTATGCAATGGTTTTTTCAATGTCGTATAATGTTCTCATTTTCTTTCCTAAGCTATCTATTTTTCGGAATTTGATTTTCAAGTTTAGATATAGATTCCCTTGATTCAATTTTTGCTTTTAAGGGCCCTTGGAACTATACATTATTTGCATTTCGTAGTAAATTTACAGTTTATTAATTTTCGAAACACGCCGAGCCTTTTTGTCGATTACAAGTCTAAAATGTACCTGAGGAGTCGGACCTTAGTTAGAGTCTCAATACAATAGTTCCATCCTCTCAAGTTTTCATACAAAAATACTGCAACATAACGAATCTTAATTGTAATTTTATGCTCTCTGCTCTTTTGTTTCGATGATACAAGATGCCTTGTTTTATTCAAAGAAGTTTGTTGATTTCTTGAAGATGTTCATGATTTGATGAAAGATCCTGCAATTTTTCCTTATTAACTTTGTATCCTACATTTGATAATTTCATTGCTTCCTATTGTTGCCATACGAGATTGAATTATGCCCCTTATTCTGGCCCCTTATTTGACTTGTGGACTGTAATGATTACAACATATGCACACAATGCATTTGTTGAAAAGGACTTGGAAACTTTCATGCAAATGCAATTGACACGTGTAAAGCTAGACTCCAAAACCTTTTCCACGTTACTTGCAGCCTGTGTCGAACTGGGAGCTGTAGAGCAGGACATAGCCATCCACCCAAGCATAATGGAAAGCGGATTTTTGTCAAAGTTCTATAGTAGACATGTATGGAAAGTGTGAGAGGATACAGAAAGCGTGTTAACTGTTTCACTAAATGCCGACCTGCTAGGCATGTAATGTCCTTGCCCATGCAATAATAATAAAAAGCTCTACTATTTTATCATAGACGTTTTGCAAAGTGTTGACTCATAGAGCACCTGGTCTCTACATTTAGCTGAAAGTGACTGAAACTCGATCTATAATATACACATAGCTTTAATAAACACTACTATTTTTTGTCAATTTTGGAATGGCATCATATGCCTTTCCACATATGTAACAATATGTAGCTTTGTTTTATAGGTTTTTCCATATATCGACTATTTTCGATCATGATACTTTGATCAAAACAATGCACTTAAATGCATTTCTCTTATATATGTCAAGAACTGCTATTTTGTTTTATCTTGTACATGTTTTTAATCTTCGGTCTTTGTTACTATGGTCAAACTACCGATTCCTACCGAAACATGTAACTTGGATGAACTCGGCCGCGTTTTGCGGCTCTTGTTATTGTTATTAATTTGAAAATACCTCCTTGTGATGGAGACCCTTGGCTTAGACACCACGGTTGTAAGGTATAGGTAAGGTCAAATTTACTTGGGAGCCGTCACTTGCATGACTTAGTGAGATGAGGTACAACGCATTTAAAATTGAATGTTTTTATATTACTCACTTTGCTCCTAAATGGATCACAAGTAATGATGAAAATTCTCAATGTCCTGAGCCGTAGTGACTTGACTCAGGAGATTCGACTCTCAAGTAAAACATTAAAAAATAATGGAGACAGAAAACTTGAAAGTTGTAAAAATACCCCTCCCTTTCTCATTCCAACATTTAAATTCATCTCTGCATGACCAACAAGAGAAGACCACTATTTTGTGTTAAGGAGGATTCCTTTTTGGCCATAATGGGTGATTTTCGTCGAGATTTAAGCAATTTAATTACCGATTCCTACAAAGTTTTTGTCATTTTTTTCTTGACCGACTTCATCTTTAAGTCCAAAATGGGCTAGTGAGTGCTAGTTTCAATTGGATGCAGGATATTATCGACACATGAACATTTCTTTGGAGGTTTGAGCTGGCGGTTTCGCTTATCAAAGAACTATTGATTTGCAACTTGAATGAAGAAATCTGACACCAACATTGAGCTCATCTCACTGAGACAAAGCAATTTATGGTTTACTTGATTTTTTCAATTGATTTATATTACCATTGATAAATTGATCCACACATGATATGGTAATTTACAACCTTAGATGCTTCATTTCATTTTCTTGTAATTTACAAAACCTTAGATAGTTTTGCTCCATATGACACTAACTTACATAATCTTGATAAGCCCGAGTAGCAAGGGGTGCTTTTAATTGCCTAGTGAATTTTTCTATAGACGGAGATGAATTCTCTTAAGCGTGGAAGACAAGTCACTGGAATCCCCTTTTTAAATGGGGAAATTCAACCAGAGTGCCATTGAGCTTAGATCTCAATTTGTCATACAAAGGCCACAGATGAAGGGAAAACTAGGTTGTCAAATCCACCAGGGGCTCGCAACTAGCTTAGTCGGGCTCAAACCTCAACCTTCCCGTGACATCACTCTACCTTTGCCCCTTAGCCAAGCTGGTTATATCCAACTGCATACTAAGTTAAACTCATTTTTGTTAATATATATTCATGGTTCCTTGAGGATTTGTTTCGGGGTGGTGCAGGTGATGTCCAGACATCTTGAGAATGGGGGCAAGGAGGAGATGTCACCCTGTCCCTTGAAAAAAATGAAATAAAAGGGTCTTTTGGGATACCCCTATTGTCTTGCCATCTTGAAATGATTTTTTATTTTATTTGTATCTTAAATATTAATTATTGTATATTATTTTAATAACCATCCCCAAAAGTTTAATTTTTTTGCCATCCCGAAACCCCTAACACCACCCCCACCCTTTGCCAAGATTTATAACACTTGTTTATTTTATACTTTATAGAAATTTTATAATGGTTATGAAAATTCTTGAGTGGTTTAAATTGTATGAGATCCGGTTGGATGGAGGTCGGGAGTTTCATTGGAAGGTTTTGATTCGGTTTAGGAATTCAATTTGGGACAAGGGTTCAAATTCTTGACCTCCTTTAGTAAGGGATTTTATAAATTTAATTTTTGAAATGCATTATATATCTTTTTGCATATATAAATATATAAGCCCCTCGGTAATTTTCCTTCTCCAATGTAAGTTAGAAACCTTGGACACTGATTATCCAATGGTGACTAAGCTAAAATAAAAAAAATGTTCATTTCCTTTGCTATTTTCGTATATTTTTCAGAGTCCATGGTTGAGGCATCCATTGGGACCCCTACCCATATATAGGAATTGCAACCATATATTTAAGAGTTTTGGATAGTGAGACTGCTTTTTTATTAAATAAAGATTATTCAGGATTTGCTACTGAGAATGCTATTTAGACCTATGTTGCAAGAAACAAGAAACAGATAATTTTGATGGCAACGAGAAAAATGTGACGACAATAAACGCGAAGAGGAACATGATCGAGAGATCTTTGCATATAAGAAACAGGTTTTCCGTACAACATATAAGTTTTAAATTTACATTCGGTCATATGTATTTTTAATATTATTTATTTTTACTTTATTCTTATTCATATGTTAATTTTAATTTGTTTAATTAAAAATTTAAACTTTAGAACTTGAAAAATAAAAATTATAAAGATGTCGAAATGTCGGGTTCTCTGGCGTTGCCATTTCAGCGGTAAGATGTGCAATGCGATGGCTACAATGATTTGGAATGGACAGAGTACACCAAAAGTACTCGTATTGAGCCCATATGTCTATAAACTAGCAATCGCACGCGAGCGTGTGCGATGGGAACGCCGAAACGGTTTTTGGTAAAGAGGAAACTAAGAATTGTATGAAATGAAGAGAAGAAAAACCAGAAAACAATGCATTAAAAAAGGAGAACATTTGTGAGAACGTAAGGAGTAATGAGGAGCGTGTTGGTGTCGAAACACAGCACCCCTGGGACTCCGCAACGCGATCGTTTGAGACTCCCAGTGCGATTGCACAACATGGAGCTTTTCCCAAGTGTGGGACCTTGCGAAATCGGAAAAGCTCTCCGGATGAAGGCCGGCTCCTACTCCTCTGTCCAGATGCACCAATAAAACGCAGAGGTTTACCCCAAAAACCTAATCTAACTACCAAGGAGACAGGGAGAGAGAAAATGCATAAAAATAAACCTAAGCTAAGGAGGTGATGCACCGAGGAATGAAGAACATATGTTTTGCCAATTAAACACAGACCACAGAAATGCAATGCAATATCATGCACAGATAAACATATTCACAGTGAAAGATCAGAAGGATGCAAAATGAAACACATAGAGGGTTGAGAATCATCCACAGACATGCATTTATTTGCTTCAAAGGTTGATACAATACACTGCAAAATGCCAAGAGGCAAAGCTGCATTACAGTTTCGAATGGGAGGTTTGAGCTCCACAACTCCACCTGCCAAAGAGAAGAAGGGAGGGGCCAAAACAAGAATGTCAACCTTTTTAAAACAGCCTCTCCTTACATTTATATGAAGACAATGAGAGAGGAGAAGGATTCGAAGCTTCCCCAACTACCTCCGGAACTGCACTTAACTCCTCATCGTGGCGGTAGGTAAGAACCCCAACCACCGAAAAATGGCGAACTATATTTTTTGAACCGGGTTTGAAAGAAGTCCCGTCATATGCTTGTTGTTCGTGTATTCCCGACTTCCGGTTCCGCTGCATTTTCCAAGTTTTCCCTTGTTTTCGGGTTCGGAGGTATGACTCGCATGTGCATCGGGTTTGGGCGGTGGCGCATCATGTTTTCCCCGCATGCTCCTCCGCCATGTCTTCCCGCCCCGGAAACCCGAATTCCCTTGCTGTCGGGTTTTGAAGACCCCGCGACATGTATTCGATGCGCCATGTTGTTCCGCCCACGAAACCCGGTTTGCCTTGCGTCGGGATTTGGAACCCTTGCGACATGCTCCTTTGGTGTCGGGTTTTGGTGGGCTCCCGACATGCTCCCTTTTCATGCGTTTCCGACCCGAAAACCCGATTTGCTTGGTGCGTCGGGTTTTGGAGACCTCCCGACACATTTCTCCTTTGTCGGGTTTGGAAGAAACACCGACATGTTTTCCTTTGCTGTTCGCCCGACTTGTTTTTCCGCCGCTTAAACCCACGTTTCTTTGTGCGCCGGGTTTTTTAACCCTTCCGGCATTTCTTTTGTTGTCGGGTTTTGAAAGCCACCCGACATGCTTCTGCGCCATGGAAACCCGAATTGCATTCGTGTCCCGGAAACCTGAATCCTTTGCTGTCGGGTTTTGGAAAACCCCCGACATGTATTCGTTCCTTGTTTATCCGACTCCTCTTTCCACATGGTTTTCGCGATTTGCCCGGTGTCGCCGAGAGGAAAAATATACATGAGAGAAAATGAAGAAGCTAAAATTATTTAGTATAACAAGCCAAATATTTACATAGTTGTTAGATGCAGAAGAGGAAGTGGAGGGGAAGTACCGAGAAAAAGGTGAAAAGGAGAAGGCGAGAATGCTATGAGTGGAGGATTTTACGGGGGCGGGCTGTTTGAGACGGCGAAGGTTATAGGGGACGGTGGTAGGGATTGGAGGCGAAGCTCTTCTTGTTTTCGGAATTGCAGGAGGGAGGCTGAAGAAATTCTTGAGTAACGGTCAAAGGAGAAAGCTGGGGAGATACGAATCTTTTCCAAGGAGGGCACGCGCGAAAGAGCAGTAAAAGTAAGGCCTGGTCTCTCGGTGGATCCAATGTCTATGGTGGCATGACCAAGGGTGAGTCCTTGGGCTTTGTGAATCGATAACGCCCATGCCATTTTTAAAGGCAGTTGTGTACGGAACCTCTTGAAATGGGGGGAATGGGGATGTGGGTGGGATTTGACGGATTCCACGGTGGACCGGAATAGCGTTCAAAGTCGACAATTACAAAAGAAGGCAAAGAAGGTGGAGCCGAGGAAGGGGAATAAACAATGTCAACGAGTGCCAGTTGCGCCATTAACAAGCCCGGTAGCAATCCATAAATTAGCAGTGAGCATGATTTTTTGGTCTTTGCAAAGGAGCACTATTTGTTCTAGCTGGTCGTCATCAGGATCATTGTAGTCACTTCTTCTTGTATTCAGAGCAATGGACAAGGCAACTGGAGAATTGAGTTCCTTCAGCATTTGTAAATTGTGTTTTTTAACAAGAATATTTGTTGAGAAGAGGTGGGGGGCATTGTGGAAGTATAGAAGTTCTTGTTGCGAGAGGCAAGAGTCGGTGCGAGACATCAAAGTCTCCCAATCTGGAAGGGTGGCCACACCATTTCGGATGTTGAGAAGCAAATTGCGAAAGGAAATTTGAGACGGAGCAGAGCCTTGTTGTCGGAATATAGACGTTAACGAGATTGAATTTAGAAATTTCCGCCAAAGGGATCCACCGTAGGAATTACTGGCATATAGCGGAATGTCCATAACGGGTGGAAGTTGACCAAGGTCTCCAACAAGAATCATTGATCTATTTCCGAAGGGGGAAGTACGGAAGTGCGGGAAGGCCTCACGCAGGCGGAAGTCAATTTTTGCAAGTAGTTTAGGACCAATGAAGCTCATTTCATCAATCAAAATGTATGTGACATGTTTTAAAGAGTCTTGAAAGGAGGTCAAAGCTTGGCCTTCAAGGGGTTTTAAATCACGAATGGGAATCGGAGGCTGGAATGAACGGTCGATGCGGAAATGTTAAAAGCGGCCACACCAGTAGGGGCAAGCAAAAGAAGGGGCGAAATGGCAGGGGTAGCGAGGGAGGAGAAGGCAGACCGGAGAGAGTGGATAAGGAATGACTTGCCTGTTCCTGCAGTTCCTTGAATAATGAGAAGAAGGGGTGGTAGGCTGTGTGTTGAGGAAAAGTGGTGGAGTATTGTACTGAAGGCTAGTTGCTGGTTATCGGAAAAAGTCGACAAAGAAGGCAAACTAGATGGATTTGTATGGGCAGGGCAATAATTAGCCCTACCATTCTCGACAAAAGAGGGGCCGATGTCAACCAAATGAACCGGAACGTTGTTTGAGGACCAAACATAGCGGGAGTCATATTCTCGGAGGCCAAGCATTTCCAGATGGTCAAGACCTTCAGAATGTCCTGACGGACGCCTGCCAAAAGTTGCCATTCATAGATTCTCTCGCTTGTCTGCATTGGGTCTGTGTCAGATTCAGACGAAACATCTGGAGATGTATCAGGTTCCGTGTCTGTTCTTCTAACATGCCACGGTTTGTATGAACTTTTGAACAGGCGCCAATTGGAAGTAACAACATCTGGCGAGGAACCAACATCTGAAGGAATGTTCCGGAAAGGCTTGTACAGCAGGAGCTCAGACCAACAGAAAAGGTGGAAAGCCTCTGTATTAGTTGGCGGAATGATGGAAAACCTTGGGTACACGCGGACAATTGCTGGTGTAGTGCGTTGTTTCCATTTCTCTTTTTTTCGGTATTTGCTGTAATTCCACCCTCGAGCAATTTGGATAAGGGAAAGGGACTCCATTGATGGTGGGCGGACAAGGTACGCATCAAGAAGCTGTGATGTATCTTGTTCATGAGTAGCCGATGCAGAAAGGCGCCTAAGTATTTTTTTGCCCACATTTAAATAGACGGTCTGCCGGCTGGACACAACAAGAGGAAGTTTGAGAAGCAAGTGACAAGCTTCTTGTGCACTTATGTCATGTTCAACAACACTTTCTGTGAGCATCTTTCGTATTGCAAAAGAGGAAGGGAAATCTGGGCTGGCATGCGAACAAAGCCTAGACAACATTTGGTGGTATGTCTCAGAGCGTTGCTCTGCTTTAGAGGCATACTTTGCAATGTATTTAAGAACAAGCGTGCCGAGATAAAGACATCTGGTGATGATCAATGTTTGCTCTCCATATAGCTAGCATGGCTTTATTGTGAATGTTTAATCTGTCATCATTCCTGAAAGGAAGGTATTTAACGCTTTTGTTGGCATCAATGGTCAAGGAAGAAAAAGACTGTGTTTCCCAAGGAGCACTGTAACGACATATAGTTCTGGAACCTTTTTTTCGGAGACATGTCTGTGTAGAACATTTGGTGTGGCGCTGAACCCGGTTTATAAGTTCCTCGAGGTCGTGCATAGGGTTGGAAGCCAGAACCTCTGAAGAGGAAAGCAAGCAGGGATCATCCTCGAGAGATCTTTGAAAGAATGTAGGTCTACATGCAGGAGCTCTAGGGTTCCATGCAGAAACATATTGATCAAAGTACAGTCTTGTTGTTTCAACAGAAGCATTGTCATTCCAATCTATTGTGTCAACATTGGGGGCGCCATCAAGCCAAAGGAAACCGTGAACATGTGCAGAGCCTCTATGTTGCCATTCGTACCTAGAGGAAAAAGGCAGTTAGAAATAAAGAGAAGCAAAAGAGTGGCAAACGAAGCATTTAATTTTTGTTTACCTGTACCAGTAGTCCTTGGCTCCAAGGTGTTTCTGCAGGACCTCCTCGCGGAATATTGTGAACCTCTGGTGCAAGTAAGCAGAAACACGATGGGGGTGGTCGATAATGTTGTTTGTTCTAAATCTTTGTGCGAACCGATGATCAGGAGGCGGAACACGGGCATACTGACTATGCAAATCAGGCCATTTAGTATCTCTGCGGCACTAAGAGTGAAGAAGAACGTAGGTGCGCACCCAATTGTTCAACCATATCCGATATCTCTCCTCTGTATTTGGACCAAAAGGAGCGGGTTCCGCGGGTTATTTCCAAACCGCATCAAGGTATCCGGAAGCGAATATGCAGGGTCTTCAAGCAATTTTTTCGGAGGTCAGCTATAGTTGGCGGTATGGCATTTTCTAGGTTTTGTTGCATGAAAACGGCTGCTGTAGATTGGCTCCTATGCCGCATGATGAGGTTAAGCAAGAAATAGCGAAACCGGGGGTGTGAACCGAAGCGGTTATCATGGAAGCGGATTAAATGGAGGGCATATTCATGTAAAAGTACCTCTTTCATGCGAGGTTGTCTAAACATAGCCTTACCTTTAGGAAACAAAGTTGGGAATGCCATGGAAAATAGACCCTCAGTGGTGTATTCATTTATGGGAGAAAGACTCATGTCTGGCCAAGGCATGGTGAAAGGCATGTTTTGATCATGGGAGAGAAGGAACTGTGAGATATGCTCGTCTTCGGTGCCGGAGTTGTGGGCAGAAGGGACGAAAGAAGAAGAGCGGGCGCCAATTAAATTGTGCAGAGAGAAGGATCATCGCCGGAATCAGGTGCGACATCATCTGAAGAGGCGGGGATGTCCATCGGTATGGAATTGAGGGAGGAGGAAATATTTGTTTGTTGTACGGGAAGAGCGTTGAGGGCCTCATTGTCAACAAGAACATCCTTGTAGTATGGGTCATGCAAAATTTTGTATTGAAGTGCCTGCCATACACGAGATCTACTAACATAGAAATCGTATTTTGTTTGCTGGGAGCCTGCCTTTTGCACAAGAACCAGATCCAAATCACCGAGCCGTCGAGGGAGGTACTTTGCTATGGTAGAGATATCTTGGGGGAAGCTTATAGTGTGCCCAGAGTATTTGTATTGTCCACCACGTGCATGGGTTACTTGGAGAATTGGGTTAACTCTAGCAATCAACATTTCTTCAACTTGTGTCAAAGATCAGTAATACGATGATGGGCCTTGACGCCGTGGTCCATGTTGTTCAAGAAGAAAACCGGTGTCCTTGTTTCTCAAGCCTCGCACTGGAGCAAAGGATAGATCTGAACAACACCTATTTGAAAGGAACATTGAGATAGTGCATGTATATTGCAAGTAAAGGAACATAGCACTGCGGAAAGCTCATTGTGCAACGAAGGAGTTATGAAGAAGAAGGCGGTGGCTCGGAAGGGAACATGTCCATACAATATAAAAGACCATCACTAGTATTTAATTTTTAAAGGAAAAGGCTTAGGAATTCCAATTATTGATATTCAAGAACATAGAGAGTGAGGACATCATTGCAGAAATTTACGGGGGAAGAGGAACAAAACGGAAGTATTGCGTATCCATTGAACCCGAGTTTACAGAAGGGAAGGGCAAAAGTGAGCAAAAAGGAAAGGGAAAAGTGGAGCGGAGGCGTTTGGGAGAGAATAACAAGAGTCTTGGAAAGGAGGCATGGCGAGCATATCAAGAGACCAAAGAGAGCTTTAGGGGGGAAGGGGGAAGAATGTAATGTGTGCTTTTTCTACTGCAAACGTAATTCAGGGCGGATCCGCATTTATTTGCTTTTTGTTTGTGGCGTAGATTTCTTTTAGTAATCGTTGACACATGGGGAATCTGCTTCATATTCACGGTATGAACAAAAGTATGAGACAAGTAAAGGAAAACTCATGCCTTTAGTACATGGAGTAAAGGAAAAGAATACGAAAGTTGTGCACCATCATCTATGCTCAAAAATTGCAAGTAAAGGAACATAGCACTAACAAAGCTCATTCAACGAAAGTTATGAATACAGGAAAGTGTTCGAAGGAAAGAACATGTCCATACAATATAAAAGACCATCACTAGTATTTATTTTTTAAAGGAAAAGGCTTAGGAATTCCAATTATTGATATTCAAGAACATAGAGAGTGTGACAAAATTTACAAAACAAAACGTATATATATCGATATCCATTGAACCCGAGTTTACATAAGCAAAAGTAGAGCAAAAAGGAACAACTAGACATTCGTCTGTGCAAGAAAGAGTTATTGGAAAGGGTGCTAGCATATCAAGAGACCAAGAGAGCTTTACAAGGGGGGAACACAAATGCAGTGAAGCCTGTATATTGTTACACAAACGTAAATCAGGGAAGCGAAGCCGCAGCTTCAAGTTTGTGTGACTTTATAATGACACATTTAAATTGCTTCTTCTCACGGTATGTTTCAAGTTTTATGGAGAGCGTAAATTGATATTCGTGGCCTATCACTTGGTCTGCAATTTCAGTTGTTGCACCATCATCTATGCTTAAAAACTGCAAGTCTTCAGCTTTGACGCCCATTATATTTTCAGCAGTCTCATCAAATGCAGTTACGGATTGAAGTTCTCTGTCTTTATCTTGTAAAGTGACACGGAGTGCATACTTGTAGTCGCATTTTGGATAGGAATATTACATTTCCCACAAAACCAGGACCCGTTTTCTAGTTCTTGCACTTTCTTGCGACTTTGTGTACCATTTTTCACTAAAGGGCATGCCAAGTAATAAAAATTGTCCAATGAAATGTCCGTGATTTTCTTTGTAATTGTAGCCCATTCATTTTTATCTCGTGTTACCCATTTGCAGGACTCGAGCTATTGTTGCAGGAGACAAGGCGGATGGAGGCCCTAGAACCCTGTTTGTGATAGATGGTGCTAGGACATTGAAAGCATCGAGATGCAATCCATTCCTGCAGAGGAGGCTTTCGGGAATCATTGGATTAACAAACCATTTTGTAGTGGATATAGTATCAAGAGATGTTAGTTGAAGTTTGGAAACACGAAGTTTTAAGAGCAAGAAGCGGTTTTACGTGGAATCGAAAGGAATTCTTCTAGCTCTTCTCAAGCATAGTTGAATGTTGACCCCACAAAGTGATGGAAACACTAAATCCGGACATGTCTTCAACCTGCACAGTTCGCTTGAATGTTTCTGTCTGATCACGTCTGCGAATGGTGGATCGTGGAGAAATAACAAGAACTACACCAAGAATGTCAACAAAAGATCCGGCAGGTCTTCCAGGTATGTCTTTGATGGGGACAAAGTGGAAGTGGTGTAAAGGTATGATTTGATCGTTGACATGTAGAGGCCGGACAATAGATGCTGCCGAAAGGAAAATTTCGAGTGTGCTGTTCAGGTTGTTGAACTTTTCTTTTGCTTTTCCAATTCTTCCATTAGAGATGGTGTACGTTTGTTCGTTTTCTATTGTGCCATAGAACTTTTCTGCAATCTCATTGAAACAAGAGACGCGGATTTCACCACCTCTGCTATCCACGAAGTCGAAACCAAAGAAACAACCATTGCCGTTATCATTACTATATGTCCGCATGGAGTTTTTTGCGACCGCTCTGCCCTCTATGGACCAAACACGCATGGTTGTGTTCAAGTCGTTTATGAAAATGGCCTTCGATGCTGGTCTCGAGGAAGCATAAATCTTTTGAGGCGGTGTTTGCGGAAACAAAGTTTTGGGCACACCCTCAGGGTGGTCAACACAGGCTTGTTTGCCCCGTACAACATGGCTAGGGATCCGGGAAGGAGAACCAACTTGTGGATATGTTTCTTTCGATATATTCATATCGGTTATTAAAACGGTCCTGCACGCATGCAATGCAAGGAAAGAAAATGTCAGGAAACATTGTGCGAGATAGAAAAGACGAGAGGGAAGTCAAAATATTGGCTACTTACATTTCATGGTCGACCATCCTGCAAACGGTTTTTTGCAGCTGAATTATTGTGCCTTCTGTCAACGTTTTGTCTGCAACTAGTTTTGAAAACTTGGAGGGCAACAATGCCTTCTGGATGTGAATACCATCAGAAAGGTCAACTCGATGCTGGGTGCCACCGCATTGTGAGAGACCGCTGGGAGATATGTTGAGGAGTGGAGCGTGGAACCCGTGTCCAGCAACGGCCAGGACATTAGGCGCGCAATACCTCCTTCTGTTAAAGTTGTGTCCATGGTTGCAATGCAACAACTAGAGGAGAATGGATGCGCTGCACGACAAATGTAACGATCAACGAAGAATGTGAAAGAAAACACCAAAACAAACAACCAAATAAAATGATATAAGTTTACAAAAATAAATTTATAATAGGTTCATTATATAAGCAAAAGCGGAAGGGATTTTTCGAAGCGGTTCAAAAGAATGATTTTTTTGGTAAAGGATTTAAGCTTAGAGTTCGCGAGAAAAAGGTAAAATGTAAATACATCCACAGAATCACAAAAGCCCAGTTTTTTCATGATCTCAAAATAGATAGAAAGCCTGAGAAAAGAAAAAGAGCCTCTCCTTACATTTTATAGAAGAAAATTTGAACCTTTGAAGAAATCTAAAATTTGTTGCATACCACCTCCACATCCGCACCTAACTCATCTCATTATAGCGGACTGTATTTTGAATCGGGTTTGAAAGAAGCCCCGGCATGTGTTTGATGTTTGCGTTTTCCCGAAACCCGCTTCCGCCGCTATTTTCCAAGTTTTCCTTTGTGTCGGGTTTGGAGGATGCCGCGACATGTTTTCGCATCATGCTTTACCGACTCCAAAACAAGATTTTCCTTTGTAGTGTGTCGGGTTTGCGGAACTCTCAAGCATCGGGACATGCTCTTGCGATTTGCATGTTTCATGTCTCGTGTTTCCCGAAACCCGAAACCCGAATCCCTTTGAAATTTTTTTGCCATTTTTGGAAGGGTCCAGGAAGATGTGCTTTAGAAAAAAAACTTGCATGTGCCATAACTTTCATTACGGGGCTCCGTTTTAGGTGTCCTTCTCTAAAAGTATATATTTTCTCGAGCTCTACGCATTGATGGCAATATTTTTCTTATTTTCATAAAATCCATTTTTGTACCTTTTCGGACCAAGCAACTTCTTCGCAATCTTTTGAAAGAATCGTTATGATGATGATGAGATCGGGTTTTGAAACCTCGCACACAAGAATAAAGGCCAAATTTATCCAAATGGTATTTTTTTTGAAATGAAGCCTCCTAACAAAAGTTATGAAGAAAAAAGACTCTGAGCAGGGCTAGTAGGAGCAAGTAAGCTAGAGAAGAAGAATAGGTGATTGTAAGAAAAGTATAAGGTCCGGAGTTATACAATTTGGACCACACCTCGGGGGGAATAAAGGGTGTATGAAAATGTCTCTACTTTGTTTCGAGAGCTTGCAGAGGTGCTCAACCATGAAACCACCACAAGCTTGCCCTTAAGAACACAAAAAGGCAATTCTGGGCAAGATAGCAAAAGTAAACATAAAGTAAACATATCTATGGCCCGATACAAATTTGAGCAAAGACAAGGGGATGAAAAAACAAAGTCTGCAATTCGCCACCGCTTACCTTAATAGAAGAAGCCCCAAAAGGTCCTCTTCATTTGCACTCCTCCTGAAGTCAATCTCGTCAACTTTGCTTCAAGTGTTCAACAAGAGATAGATATGTGCAAAGGATACGCTAATACAGTGTGCAGGTGAATTTCCTCTTGAAGATTACTAAAGAAAAACAAAAGAAAATTTTCCATCAAGCATATAGCAAGATCTGTCTCGAGTATCTTGTTGGCACAACGAACTTTCCGAGAATAAATCCAGCTCTGAATAGCGAGTTCTAGGGAAGGCTTGTTGACGTGGACATCCCGGATGAGGATTGGAACATGATTAGATAGACTTATTTCCGAGAAAATGGACAAGCAAAGCATGGATTGTGATGAAGGCTGCTGGGATGCCATAAAAGCAACTTAGAACACAAACTGATAATGCAAAACTGAAATAGCTTGACCCATAACTCTAGCAAGGTTGTAGTATAAACATTATGTGGTACATACACACGAGGCATGTTTAAAACCTTCAAAATGTTACAGGTGGCCGGAAACCTCAAAAAAGTTTTTTCGGCCAAAAAAGATCATTAAAAAATCAGGGGGAAAACAAATACTCAAAATAAAACAAACCTCATAATCAAACCCAAAACAACTGACACTAAAAACCTACAAAAAAATCAGAAACTCGCCTTATTCAGCTCATTGTCTGCCTCAGTCTTCTGTCGCTCCGGGGGCTCACCCAATGCAAAGCTATCAGAGCTGCTTTTTCCCACGGCCAGTCCAGAATCATATAAAAACTCCAGTCGCTCCTGTTTACTGCCATTAAAACCCCAAAACATATAAGTGAATATCAATAAATAAATATATCTCCATAAAACACAGTACTAATTTTTATTAAATCTAGAGTTCTAAGATTAATGTCAACCACATAATGCCTCAGTAGCATGATAGAAAAACTAGACAAGTACTACCTTCTGCAAGCAATTCCAATTCCAAACCTACCCACGCAAAAGATTTTCAGGATCTGGTTCGATACGGATTTCCAAGTTACCCCCTTCTGCAAGCAATTCTGGCTCCATCACACTAAAAAACCACAGCTTATCGAGAGCATCACCTGGGTTACAGTCGAAGAACAGTCCAACCATGAATTATTTTAGACGAATGTAGATGCAGGCCTCTGAAGCACGCAAACCCCAAACCTACCAAAGCCCACGACAGGAAAAGAAACAACTGTGTTAGCTGCCATACGCGAAGGGTTTTATTCATTCACGAAGGCAACCAGAATTCCAAACCTACCCACAGGAAAAGAGCAACAATAGCTACCCTTCACATAAATATTTAAACCTAGTCTCGTTTTTGGGATAACAGTGGCGTACCTCCTCCGCATACCTCCCCTTCGACGCAGCCATGCTTCAGCGTACACCGCAAAAAACCGTGCAGCAGATATTTATCAAGTAACAGTTCTTTTGCGTATCAGGGTTTACGATCTCTGGGCAGGCATGGAGGTGTACAAAAAATACACCGAACCCTTACTGGCGCGCAGGCGAAATTTAACGACTAACAGTGCCTTCGCCTAAAACAATTTATGGTCTCTGTCCAGGCATGGAGGTGTACAGCGCATGGAGGGCCAGATCGCATCCGTGATCGACGTCGTCCTGACCGACCTCATCTCGGCCGTCTCCTCTCTGACATGCGTCAGAGAGCCCTCAGCGAACCCAGCTGAAGGAACGCCTTTCGGCGTAATAATTACTTTAAACCCATCTATTGTTTATGGCCCTTAAGTACTTAAGCATTAATTCACCAACATAGTAAAAATAGAGTTGTATGGATATGGATACGGATCTTTATCTGATGTATCGGATATGGACGGATACGACTAGTTTCTAATGCCCCTAATATGGGTATGTCATAATATATAATTTTTAAATTTTTATAACTAGCAATCGCATGTGTACAATGCAATGCGGAATGGTATAAGTTATTTGTTTTAGAGGGATAGTTATTACTTTTCTAGTTAATGTCGATAAGGGGTGTGATTTATTTTGTAAGGGTAGGAATATAGACGGGCATTACATTTAAAGGTTCATACATATACATTTACAATTCTTATATCATGAGTGCTAGCATTTTGTGGACTATTTTATTGGAACTAAACATGAATACATGAAGACTTCGAATGCCGAAAGGTATATGTTATTTGATTTAGAGGGATAGTTATTACTTGTGTAGTTGATGTTAATAATGGGTGTGATTGAATTTGTTAAGTGTAGGAATATAGATGAACCACTTCATTTAAAGGTTCCATCTCTACATTTCAAACTTGTTACAAATTCATACATATACATTTGTAAATCTCATATCATGAGTGGTAGTGCTTTGTTGTCAATTTTATTTGTACTAAACATGTTACATGAAGACTTTCGTACATGTGCAGATTTTATATCATGAGTGGTAGCCTTTTGTGGCCATTGTTTTTCGCACTAAACATGAATACATTTGATATTTTTTGGGTAGTTAATTACTTTTATAGTTGATGTGGTTTGTAATTATTTTGGGAAAATTATGCTAGTGTCGCATCAGTTGTTTGGTTGGTCTTTTGTTGAAAAAACCTTTTTTGTATAGTCGATAACGGGTGGGATTGATAGTGGTAGTGTAGGAATATAGATGAAACATTACATTGATTTGTTTTATGTGTACATTTAAATTTGTTACAAATTTGTACATGTACAGTTGTAAATCTTATATCATGACATTTGAACTAAACATGTATACATGAAGACCTTTGTACATTTGCAAATTTTATATCATGAATGGTATCCTTTTGTGGGCAATTTTATTTTCACTAAACATGAATACATTTTATACCCCTTGAACGAAAATGTCGTTTTGGATACAAGAAGTGTTGAGTAAAGTAGTAGTGGAGGTGTTATCAAAGTAGAGGATAGTATTTACGACGGGTTGAATGATAGTAGTCTTGACTCCTCCTTTATTCTTTATCCAAGTGTTGTTATGCATGCTATTTTTGAGTACCTTTCGAATGAAAAAGGAGGTGAAATCCAAAAATTTGCAAGCGAGGGAACTTTGGAGAAATGTGTGAATGTCGGACCTTAGCTTTCAGTCTTTACTCATAGACTTAATAAATCCCATTTACAATTATGCTCCAATTATCCATCATATTAGAAACCACCCAATATTGAGGTGCATGCCTCTCTCACACTTTCGATTACTATCCATATTTTCAAGAGATGTTGATGCAGATTCTCCATCACATATTGTGATCTACAAAATCCTCAATGAAATTCGATCTTCAACAGACATCGTCGGTAGGATTTCGAACATCATCGCATATGCTTTGATATCCACGCCCAAAACCTGCAAAATTAACTATTTTCTTTCAAGATCTTCAATTTCAGTAGGAACATCTTTAGGATCCAAGATTTGTACCTATAAATAGTCTTGGGAGGAATACAATAGGAACTTATATTGTATACCATGCACACACACTTCTTATGAACCTTGGTCATTCATTTGCTACAAAACATTTCGCGTGTCGAATTCGGAGGCGATCTAAACACAAAATTTAACCTTTTCACCTTTTGCCAAATGCCTCGTGTCAATGTGTTATTCTCTAGATTATAATTAAGAATATATTAATAATAATTATCAATTTTAAATTATAAACGAACTTATACATTACATTAAAATTACATGCAAATTACACACTCCCAACCCATGGGAAGGTAGGAAGTTCAGTATTAATGGATTAAAAAAATTGCAAGTTGTGTAGCCCAACGGAAAATAGACGAAATGAAAGAAATGAAGTAGAGTAGACCAAAATAAACATATCAAAAGAATTGCTTCTTGATCGAACCAATGTGAAAGCTTGGAGTAAAAGAGCGAATCGACATTCTCACCTTCATGTCCTCTATTGTTGAGTTGCTTAAAATGTATTATAGAAGATCATTTAAAAAATTTAGCATCTTATTAGCCTTTTGAAGGGGTTTTTGGTTTTTTTAAAAACTTATAAATCGAGATAGGGCTATAATTGCCCCGCTTACCATATCCAGTTGTATCTAATATGGCACAATTATGGGTTCGTGTTTGGATATGGATGTGTCAATATTTGAGAAGAGCCTAAGTTGTATCCATATTTGGCATGTAAATACGTGCACCCTAGCAACGGGGGTGGCATAACCAAAGAACACCGGGTAAAAACAAAGACGACATGTAAAATCCAAGTCACCACAGGACATGCATGATTGAAGGAAGCTTTGGACATCCGCTACTACCTTTGTTGTAGTCGCATCTCCAGAGGATCTTCACTGTCATCTTTGAAAGGTTGATCGAATCTCGGGTAGGTAGCTACACACTCGCTTCCCAACTCAAATCCAACACGGGTACACCCCCAACATGTGGTACGGTGTGTGGTACTCGTTGGGTACATCCTAGACGTCACGGTACACCCATTACGTGTGCGAGATACAGGTGTACTCAGTATGTCTAGGATGTACCCAAGGGGTACCCATGATCTAAACATGTTTTTTTTTTTTAATCAATTTTTCATTGTAAAGTAAATATAAAAAACTAAAAAATATAGTAAAAACTTTGGAGTATTGTTACTGGATCTTCTCACGAGCAAAATATCATTGCAATCCTTCCTCAATGGACGAGCCATGCATCTCAGAGATAGTTCCATTTTGTAAGGGAAGAAGAAATTGCATAAGGGGTTAATATTGATAGTTCATTTCTGCAAGTGAGAATTTTGATGAAAGATTGGTCCTTCTAAACATATCAATGACATGCTAAGTCACTAGGTTCGCGTTCATGTTTGTGTTCGTGTTCGGCGAGGATCAAATTCGAAAAAGTTTCACCACCTAATAAAATTCGGGAAAAATTGTCAATAAGTTTGAAATATAGAAAGCTTCATTTATTATTTTATTTTTTAATTAATAATAATAAAAATATTATCAATAAGTTCAAATTAATATTAATGATTAAAAAATTAAAATTAAAAACTTTATTACAATTAATTAAAAATCAAATAAAAACTAAAAATGAGAATCTAAAATCAAATAAACACAAATTAATTTAACTAAAAATTAAAACTTATTTAAATCCAATAAAAATAAATTTAAATTAAAAATAAAAATATAAATTTAATATTATAAAATAATAATCTAATTACATCACTCCTTAAAAGCCGTCAATTTAACATAAAAACAAAATAAATAAAATCTAAAATAATAAATAATGTGTTTTAAATAATGAAAAATTTTAAACTAGAACTTCTAATTTTAAAAACATTCCTATATAATAAAACTTTAATTTTAAGAAAATAAAAACTATAAATCTATAGCTAAAGGTAGGGAAAGGACCCCATCTCCGAGCACCATAAGTTGCCCCTGTTATACAGCCACGTAGATTGACAACTAGGACTCCAAATCAGCATCGCTGGATTCGTCAACGTTTTATGAATCTTAAAATGTATCATTGAAACCTGTTCACAATTTGTATGACACGTGGAAATAGAATTCCATGCATACTATTAAATTCGACCCAATATAAATATCAGACCCATCACCGCTACTATTTTATTCACCTGACAACACGTATTTTGGGAAGCCGCGCGTTTGAGGTGGCAATAAATTTACAGTGGTTGGTATTAAAGCGCTAACAGGTGATTAATATCTCCACCGACTCACCGTAGTTTTCCATCGCCGTCCCATTAACTGTGCAAGTATTCCCCATTAACTGCGCATTCAAGCCCCATTTACTGTTCATGAAATCGTAATTTTCTAAGCAATGCAGGCAGGTCCTTTCCCCTGGAGCTGTTATTTTCTTCGCCTCCATTTTTACAGAGCCGTCTAAACTGGAGCAGGGAAATTGGTTGGTTTGTCTCTGTAACATATCAGCAAGTAGAATTCGTGCCATCAACCGCTGGACCAACTCGATGGAAGCAATATGGAGGTGATAAGACTGCGCATACATCTGTTTTTTCCATGTATAATTAATTCCAAAATCATATGTTATATTGATTCCATAGTTACCAAGAGATGGTTACAGATATGAAGAGATGGTAATTAATTCCAAAAGCATATATTATATTGAGTCCATAGTTATCAAGAGACGGAAACAGGGACACCATTTTTAATGCATTGATGAATATTTGCATGGATTTACAGGTAGGAATATGTGGAGAGCATGGAGGGGAACCTTCCTCTGTGGCTTTCTTTGCAGAGGCTGGATTGGATTATGTTTCTTGTTCACCTTTCAGGTCTCTCCCTCACTCCTTGAAGAACAAACTTTATGTGTAGACTCGTCAAAGATAATTACCACCTTATTTTCTGTGTTTTCAAAAACAGTCTCTCGAGACATTGTTGTTCATTGCAGGTTCTTATCGCAAGAGGAAATTGCATGACTCGGGCGGTTTGTTGAAAATCTATACAACAGTTTGAAGCGCAAGCTTATTTTTCTAGTGTGTTTATGCTCTGAATGATTGATCACATTGATGTTCTCTAATAACTAGGAATTACTGTAAATATTGGAGGTAGCACCAATGAGAAAAACGAACTCTTCGGTGAAAGAGCCGAGTCTCTTCTGCTACTGCTGAAGCTGAGATTTCGTGGTCTTCCCCAGACAACACTAGACATGAGTAAAATTCACTACAATAAGGTGATCCTACCAGCACTTTTTTAAATTGTAATACAAATTCTCATTGCACATTCAAGGATCTAAAACATGGTGCTAATTTAAATCGCAACTATTTTTTTTGGATTTCATTTGGAATCCACTTGTAATTGAAAAATGAGAACAGCAGTTGCTCTGATAAGTTCTTGTTTTTCATGTAATGTTCTTGTTGCAGGGTAGAAAAGAATGACAATGCCAGTGATACGTGAATGAGAATGAAGACCACAATTTTATTGGACAGGTAAGGTCATCTGTGACCTTACTAAGGCAATGATCTGTTTATCTTAATCCAAAATCTTTTGTCTACAATTGTTTGTCTGTGAGATGATTGAGTTGTATTCCAGTTTTATATGGTATATTTTATTTGCATGCGTTAATTATGTTTGCAAATGCTGGCAAGGACCCATAAAATGGGAGACAGCATAAAAAATACATATATGGATAGTCCTGACTTCACACACAAGAAATAATATATTATTTTATATTCATTTCGATAGACTTACAAAAATTTACATTAAATCCGACTTCCAAAGGATTAAAGTCGGTCTAACATTTATCAAAATCATATATACATATTCGACAAAATCAGCCAAAACTTACTAAATGGGTAGATTTTTTCTATTTCTTTGTAATATTGGACAAAATTTATAAAGCCAAACTCAACCGCTGGACCAAAATCCTGGAAATGCTTGAGGCTGCTCTTCCTCGTGACTGTCTGATGTGCTAGCATTCATAGATTGGAGAACATGAGGTAGCATAGTAGCAGGCTTACCTGGAACATCTGTCAAAGTTCTTGAAAGTTGGCCAATTTGACCAAACATTGCTTGCTCTAATTTTCCTGAAAATGTCTCTTTGTTTGAAGGAGAAGATGGGCAACTGGATTGGTTATTGATAATGGAAGAAAAAGCAGGCATGAATGTGTTATACATGTCCAACAAAATGTGATGCTGATCAGGAAGGGGATTAGAGGGACTACTCAAACGTCTATTTTGTCGATCAGGCTCCTTCTGTGCTTGTTGCCATTCCTTCATCCTTTTATCATGTTCTTTTGACAGTCTGGCTTGTTCCCTTTTCAACTCCTCATTTTTTCGCTGCAACTTATCTTCTTCTTTTTTCTGCCTTTTCAATTCTCTTTCCATTTTAAGTTGCCCCTTCTTTTCTTTTTCTACCAACATGTGGGCTTTCCTTTCTTCTGCCTGCTCCCTTCTCTTTGCCTTCAAATCTTCAATTTCTCTTTTTCTTGCTTCTTGATCTTGAAGTAAATGCAAGTATTCATCAGAGGTAAGTATTTGGGATTGCCTACCAATTCTAATTGCACCATCACTTAGCCGCACAGGGTTGTTGTGAACCCTCTCAATTGGTAGCTTTAAGAATTTACTTACTGATTGGTTGTCATTTTGGGTGCAAACCACCTCTTCAGTGTCTTGTGTGGCTATGAAATCAGCAACTTCGAAGTTACCTTTATCCATATGTTGTGTGGATAAATTTGGGGCATCTAATTGGGATGTATCATGTGCCTCCCACTCCAAATTATCAGCATAATAGTGTACCACCTCACTTGGAAGAGGCGGGGGAGGGGATGGCATTGAAAGAGAAACTTCCTCATTGTTGAAATCAATTTGCATGTTGAGATTTATGGCCCCTTCTTTAACCCATTGAGGTGGGCTGAGTTGTGTTGGCAAAGTCAAGCTATCATCAACATCCGTGGCTTTGTGTTTGGCTCACATGAGTTTTGAACTAACGTGATCATCTTCTTCATTGATTGTATGTGGCTGATCTAAATCTTTAGGCATGCCAAAAAATTCTGCCTCAACATGCACTTCCTTTGTTTTTGTGCATCCTCATTATCTGACACATTATTCCTAATTTCTTCTAAACATCGTTCTACATCTCCATCTTCTATTCCTGCCATCCTCAATATGTTTTCAACAACTGCCACCTCGTCTTCTTCAACATGAAAGGCTTCACTTGGCCTCATATCATTAGAAACAACATTACGATCAAGTGGCCATATACCTATCCTACGAAAACCTGCTTTGATGTTTTTAGGAGTAAGTGCGAGTTGGAAAGCTTGACTGCTAAGTGTTGCCAATTTTGTCCTCCTGATTTCAAGACCTGAGTTCTTTGCCATCCATTTGGACCTCATTGATTTGAAGTAGTTCTTGAATGGAGAGAAAACACTAACATCTAATGGCTGAAGTTTGTGATTGGTATGAGCTGGCAAAGTCACAAGGTCAATTCCTAGATTTCTAGGTTCTTGGATTGTGCCAAAAGCTACATGGCTGCCATGACCATCAAATATTAGAAGATGCCTATTTGTTGGTGAAACTCCGCCAGGCATAGATCTTGCAAAATGATGCAACCAATTCAAAAACAGCTCCTTTGTCATCCACGCATGTGGTTGATATGCCATGCATGCTCCAGGTTGACATCCAGCTATATAGTTTTTAAGTTGTCTCTTTGCCTTAAAAAGATAAAATCTAGGAATGCTTTGTCTTGCATTAACACAACATAATACAATAATCCATTCTCTACTTTTTGACATATGTGTGGAACACTTCTACAACCTAATTTAGCAATCACACACATGCCACAATTCCTTCCTGCTTGTACACCAGTTTCATCACAATTCCATATTTTATTGGGCCCATATTGATTTGTTGTATACATTTTTTGCAAGTTATCATAGAAAGAAACAACGATTCTTGGTCGTAACATGACTGCTCTATCTCTATCAAGGCCCTCCACAGTTCTTATTGTCAAATCAGGATGGCGCCTACGGAACCCATACCACCATGATTTTCCTGGTAGACCATCATTGAATGGATTTGGTCTGCTTTGACATATATGAGCTACATAGGCCTTTAAGTGAATGACTTCAAGACAATGGCCAAGTTCAGCCATATCTTTGCACCATGTCACAATTTCCTGCTCTTCATTCTCTGTCGAAGCTATTGGAGGTCCCAGACCTCTTAGTGGTTCTTTTCCATACAACCAATTAGTCACGTTTGTGGCAGGGATACCCCACTTAGATGTTGCTTTTCTTGTTGACATTCCATTCTCCTCCACGTCCCTCATGGCAGCCTTCATGTCTGCTTCTGTCCATTGTCCTCTTATGTATACTTTCTTTGTTATAGAAGACCCTCCAGTTACTTCAACATTTGGGTTCATACTAGTGTTGAATTCAGGTTCATCTGTAATTCTGATATTCTCATCCACAAATTGTTCTTTTCCTTTTGATGAATTGCTCCTTCGAGTGGAAGACATATTTTTCTGAGGTTGTAATTGAGCAGCGTTATCCATGCCTGAATCTTGTGATTTGGCTCTTGAAGGATTATTCTTTCTGTTGGAAGTTTTGGTTTTTTGAGCTTGTGTCCCAACAATTTTATCTTCATCAAAAGACAGATTTGTAAACTTTTCCCTTCTTTGCAAGTTGCTTCTCAACCTTCTCACTGGTCCTTTGGATGTCGCTTTGCACGTGCCATTGTGAAATACAAGGAACTTTGACAAAAATAACCGCTGTAGAAAACTGGACCTGCCTGCATTGCAATGAAAACTACGAGTGAATGCACAGTTAATGGGGATTGAATGCACAGTTTATGGGGGTTGAATGCACCATTACAGGGATGGTGATGGAAAACTATGGTGAGTCGGTGGAGATATTAATCCACCTGTTACCGCTTTAATAGCAACCACTGTACATTTACTGTCACAACAAATGCGCGGCTTCCCACTAAAATACGTGTTGTCATACCATTTTAAAAACAACGGTGATGGGTCTGATATTTATATTGGGTCATTTCTAATAGTATGCATGTAATTCTATTTCCACGTGTCATACAAAATGTGAACAGGTTTGAATGATACATTTTAAGATTCATAAAACATTGACAAATCCAGCTTGCTGATTTGGAATCCTAGTTAGCAGTCTACGTGGCTGTGTAACATATGCAGGGGCCTTTGACCGAGACTATTTAGCAAATTTGGATGCACTATGTATATGGAGGTAAATTTAACACCGTATGAATGTTTACATCTAATACTATGCATGTAGAATTTTAGAGGCTGCGAAAGAAGATGTGGCTAGTTCAGAAAATAAATAAATTTTTATTTTGAATATTGGAAAAGCAATATGGCTATTTCAGAAAATCAAAGAAATCGCTATTTCTGGATTTTATCTGTTTACGGCAAAGAGAAACACAAGTGAACATTAAATTAATTATGCACACGAGTGAGTTTTAATTTGTAGATATAGTATAAACAACATGAATTTGCAATAATGAAGTTGTTCATTCTTGCAAATTTAATGATGTTTGTAAACTATCTACATATTCAAACTTCCTAATGTTCATAACAAATTTAATGGTTAAATGTGAGATCTAAAAATGTTTGGAGAAAAAAAGAGACAATTTTTAAAAATAGTGCTTAATACAAAAGGTGAACAACTATTGCACCTGGAAATTTCTGAAATATTTTACTATTTTGTATTTGTGGAGCAAGAAAATCAGTCCTGGAAGTTCTCTGTTCTTCTGTAGCTGTGCAGTTGTATCTGTGCAACAAGAAATTTGATGCTGGAAAAATGTTCTTCTGTATCTCTGCAGTTGTATTTGTGCAGCAAGAAAATTGATGATGGTAGAGATGCTGATCTGTATCTGTGCAGTTGTATTTGTGCAGCAAGAAAAATGATGGTGGAAAAGAGTGAGTCCAGATTTGTATGTAGCAAGAAAATTGAACATGGAAAAGGGCAGCAAGAAAGTAACAAATGCATACGACTCATCTCAATTTATAGATTTCATTGCTTTGAATTTATCTTTTGGTAATCTGGCATTGTTTTCTATTGGCTGAGAGGGGTTGGCACGGATTGATTGAGAAATAATGAAATTTGAGCCATTGGATTTAAAACTCTTCTTGATCAATGGATAGATATTAAAGTGGATGTGAGAGATTTTGGTGGGAATTGGGAATTTGGGAGGGAAATGTATCATTTTTATTTTAAAAAATTCGAATTACAGTTGTTTTATTGAATGTTGATTTTTGAAATCTGCTAAAAATCTATAATAAATGGTGACTTTTTCTTGTAAATGGTGAGTCTTAATGATTTTTTTATGTTTGCAGGTACCCCTATTAATTGTAGAAAAGGCAGTGGAGGTTGGATAAATATAGATGAACAATGTTTGCTCAAGGATATGTGTATTGATAAGGAATGGATGTATAATTGTGCAAAAAATAATAATATTTGTACATGTTGAAGCCCATCAGCAATGTAAATGGGGTCAGAATAGTAATGGAGATGATATTATTATATTCATGTGGGAGTTTCTAAACTTTAAATGTGACCCTCAAGTTGTAGGGAATGACATTTATTTATGTTTAAAAATTAGAACATTTGCACATCTTAAAATTGCCAAAGAAAAAGGAAATCATGTACAGTTTTATGTACTTTTTTGGTTGAGTATTTGGTGAACTGTGTATAGACAGTAATATTTATTTGTGCCAAAATAGTCTCGGTCAAAGGGCCCTGCTCGGAGATGGGGTCCTTTCCCTAAACCCTAATTTTACTAACACATTCCAATATAATAAAACTTTAATTTTAGGAAAATAAAACTAAAAACTAAAACTATAGCTAAACGAAAACGTAGAAGTTAATATATTAAACACAACTATTTGCTAAAAGTTATAACTATAACAATATCCAAACAACTATAATGATAAATGAAACTATAGGAATAAATTTTAAACTTCTGAGGAGTTCGCATGTTTACAAAGTAATTAAAATCAAACTTAAGGATGAGGGAAGTCAAAAATTGAACGCGGAACACAGGAACCCTGCTTTCAATGCAGCAGAAACACCTTTGTGCATGCCATAGAATAAGCGATGCTTCAAGTTCTAGCCAGCAGCTACAGATTTATTTGCATTTCATTGAATCACAGTTAACAGAAAATCTTCACATCTTGTTGCAAATCATTGACCTGCTACAACTTGCTGCAAATTGTTTGTGATTGCCAAATAATGGAGATGGAGGCCCAGTAAAGACAAATAAAAGCCCCCAGAGACTGTGGCCGACATTGAAGACGAGGTTTAAAAACGTAACCAACTATTTCAACGATTATTTTGGAGATTTTTAATGGTAAAATTCTATTTTTTAGGGTTCTGCAGCCGTACGAGTTTCAAGACATTTTAAACGAATTTACTAGGTTTAGTTCAAAATCGTCCAAATCCGAATTTATTGTTTGATATTCGGCAAATTCTGTAACATAGATGGCATGTGTAAACTAGTGTTGCCAGAGCCAGATTTGCAGCATAATATATAAACATCTACATTGCAAACAAAGAGATTGTTGTTCCTGTATTTGGAGATGAGTAAAAGGATAAGGAAGCCTTTGATGTCCTTTCTGCTGCTTTTCCTGATTACAAACTTGTAATGATATTAGGTGCAAGGGAATTTGTACTCAGCAGTGGTAATAGTAAAAAAACTATGCACCACATGATGTTGATATTGATGCTCCCGATGAAGAGCAAGATGGCTGTGAATATTAATTTTGATGTAATTAATTATGATCAACACATGGCATTCGAGATATTTGATTATCATGACATTTGGCATTCAGATAATATCTTCATTTTTGTGGTTATTTTGTTTTTTATATGCATACTATATGGTTAATGTCTATATTCTCTGATTTATTATTTTGTAATTTCTATATTTTTTATTTTTTAAAATATTTTTTGTATAGATGTACACAAGACGTACCCAAGGCAAACAAAATTGCTGTACCTGTGTACCAGGTACTTCGTACCCATACTCGAATTGCACCCGAACCGGCTACTTAGGATCTTAGGGTGCTTGGTATTTCTACCCTGATTTTTCCTCAATCACATCGTAATCCATGATGTCTAATCGGCTCGCCATTTCTTGGGTCCTATTGCTCATCAAGAGCAACCTCGGTTCAGCATTGGAGGCTGTAATACTTGAATTTTCAGTCGTTGTTCCTATCTTGTTTGTTTGTTTACAATTCAAAGCTCCTCCAAAACAACTCTGCACTTGTGCCCATCTTGAATATGGCAACCCACCAGCCAAATTCTTAAGACAAATAACTTAAATTTCATGATTTGAGGTGCAATTATTGGAAAGGATACAAGGAATTTTCGTTACAACATAAATCCCGCAATGCCATAAACAACTCCGACCATTGTGTTTTAAGTTACAAAAATCAAATTTTGTCTTAATATATTAATATACCAATATAAACTTAGAATGTTTGATAATGAATAATTGACATGTCCATATTCAAAAACCAATCTAAAAATTGGGCTGCTCAATTAGGAATAATGGGGTGCTTACATTCAAAAAGCTAACTTCACACAGAAATACTTCCTGCAAGAGTATAGGTAAATGGAACACATCACATCAAAATTGTTCTTGCAAGAGTTCAGGGAAATGGAACACATTTATTTTTACAATGGGAGTGATAATGGCATTTTCTTTTATATTGGTGCAAATTATTATAATGTAGCTTGTTTCTTTTTGTTGTGGAACTCATGTCCCTTATCTCACATTTGAATACTATTTTTATACAGTCATTCAATGTTTAACAAGGATGAGAAGGAGGATTCCGGTGATTAGAGAGGGGGAAACACTTCCTAACTGATTTTCCTAGGTTGCCATGAAAATACAAATAATCATGTGATAATAGATACACAGGGCATGCTAACATTCACGAGACAACATGCCTTGAGTATCAAATATCGGATGGTCATCTGTATTTTCATGGCAGCCTAGGCAAAACAATTAGAAGTGTTCCCTCTCTCTGATTACGGAACCGCCATTCTCTTCCTCGTTGAAAATTGTACGACTATATACTATACCCTATTCTTTTCGGTTGAATAGAAGATGCATTATTCTGCAAATATTTTGTGTATGAACATGTTTTGTTTTACTGATGTTAAGTTTCCCATTGCATGTTCAATAACCCATAGTTTTCTAGCCAAGTTATAGGGTTGTTCCCTACATCGACGTCCTACGCCGTGTGGTGCAGATCATTGGTATCAGAGCAAGAGCTTTCACATCCTTGTAAATACATGAGCACAATAGCAAAAAAGACATCTACTCAGATCTGTTTCAGAGTATTCAGAAGAATGTCATTGCAAGAGCAAGATGGCCGACACCCAATAACAATTCTTTGAGGCATCCCCAAGCGTCCGAAAGCTCATTCAACTTACACTCTAAAAGCAATGCACCAAACTCTTTGGCCTATTTTGCGAACTCAACATCTCGTTCTTTTGTGCAACTTGTCAACCCACAACTCTAACATAAAATCCCTTTCAAAGTACAAGAAAATATCGACATTCCAGTGTTCGAAGGTTAAATCATCACCACAACATTGGGTATTTGGATTCAATAGTTGGAGGTCTACTTCTCTGGCCTAATTCTTTGTCAACTGCATCACTGACTAAGAGAAGATTGCCTTTGTAGCATTGAGGATGTCCAATTGAGTGTTTCACTTGTGGGAAACTTACAATGTGAGAAAGACCTCAAGCCCATAGAGACTTGGAGTTCATTTGTTAGTGCCATGTAGGAGTATTACTCTGTCAAGCATTAGAGAGATGAGCACATAAAGCTCAAGTAGTTGCACTAGTGTAAGGAGCATTCGGTTGAAGATTACACCTATGAATTCCATGACTAAACTCCATGCTTTTGTGAGGACACGACAAAGCAACATAAGGTGTTAAAGCACATCAATGCACTCTCCCCTTATATAATTGCAAAAATGGAGTTCTTCACTTCTAACACATTGGGGCAGGCATACTTCAACGCCACCAAGATCAAAGCTATGGCAAAGATGAAAAAAAGTTTTCCTCTTCATTTGGTGCTACGTGCAATAGCTATCTTGTGCCCAGTGCACCAACAAACCTTCTTGAGTTGCGGATGAACATGCTGTGCACGGGAGAGCAGCCTAGAAAGGGTGTGCATCATGAAAAGGCTCTTAACACCTTCCGCATCATACATAGGCAAGAAGAACCAAGGCTACAAGTGGTTTCGTAGACATTGCATAAACTTGCATAAAATTTTTGAGTGCCATGCACAACAATCTTCGATTATGCAATCTACACTAGTTCCAATGCAAATGGAAGAATTAATCCAAATGCTACTTCTAAAAACACCAACATCATTGTCGTTGATACTTAAAAGGAATAAGAATGCCTCTTTCACACCAAGTGTTGGGTCAAGGGTCAACACCATGTCATTATTGCTAGTGGGAGCCAAAAGAACATCATTGCGCAAGATGTAGTCCAATGCCTAGCCTTACCACTTAAGCACATCCTCGACCATATTCTCTGGGATGTATGCAACAAAGGAAAGAAATCCAGATTCGGCAATGATGCACTTTCAAATATATAGTCAAGCTAATGGAGGACCCAGTCACTTGTAACGTCGCGCCACTGGAGATCAACAACATTCTATGTGGAGGGCCCTATGTGTATGACTTTGATGGTACATATCAAGCCAAGGCAAAACAATGGGCCATCTAGGCTGTATGTTGCATCTTCAACATTCAAGAGTCACCTAGAAAGACAGACCTTGCTTTTATCTCTGCCAAACAATGCCACAAGTTTATTTCACACATGGTGATGTTTATGCTAGTCATGGTTTGTCCGGAAGCATCTGTATAGTTGAGCAAACAAGCATTGACAACGCACCCTATTATGCCATTGTCTTAAGAACTCGATGAGTTATTGCAACAATTTAGAGATTCCTTTGAAGATAGGAAAGGCCTTCCAACACATTGTGTGGTAAAACACCATATCCGTTTGGCTCCTAGATCCACTCTTTCAAACCGTCCATTGTACCACAAGTCCATTTAGGATAATGACAAAATCAATTGTCAGATCCAAGAGCTCCTTGATCAAGACAAGATTAGGCCAAACTCTTTTTCTTCTTGTAGTCTAGTTGCATCTTAGAAGGAACACTTTAAGGGTCCTCATAAGGAGATCAAGCCAATGCGATATGGGTCTTACACTGTATTGTGCTCATCTGGAGAGAACATTTTCTTTCTTGCTCTTGCACAATACTAGGGTCTTCACCTAGTAAGTAATGTGGAACTCCTTCAGCTCTCACTTTTTCTTGAACCAACAACAACTCGACATCCATCAGACTTGGATGCTGAACACTTGTAAATGGTGCCAACGGATCAGATTGATAAAGTCACAAGAACATGCATCTGTGAAGGCAAACTTTAGTTGTCTAGAGTGGTCAAGGCTAGACTATACACTGATCTAGGTATCCAGTACGGGTATGGATACGGGGATGACAACCTGGTACGACAGTTCTTTTGGGGGACTTGGGTATGTCAGTACAAAAAATATATAAAATATAAAAATATATAGCTAAATAATCAAATTAGCCATATATACATGGAGTAAAAAAAACTAAACCACTACATAACGATAGTTCAATGCCACATGTCATGATATTCATTGGTCGAACTTAAAAAAATATTGTGCAAATGTTACAATGTATACACAAATATCAAGAAAAATCAGCATATTAATTATTTTGAGTCATATGATGCTCTCCAGAGTATTCAGCGAGAGCATCATTAGAACCATCATGTGTTTTGTTTTTATGTCTGAAAAGTTGTTTTTGACTTTATTTTGGCCCAAAAAGGGAGAATTTTTTTTAATGCCTAAAATTAGCAGGTATGCTGGGGAAATGCGCCAGGTATGTGTTTCAGTACCGGGCGTGCCGGGTACTGAAACACGTATCCTGCACTTTCCCGCCTTACCCGGCCACGTACCCATTCCCCCTACTTGAAGAGCCGTATCTGACTACCTAGACACCAACTAGGCAAAGTGGTATAACCCTCAACAACTTTGGGTTCAGTTTCTACAACTAACCAAAGACGTGGCGGTAACCATCTCTCCTCGAGAATGGGTGAATGATCTGAGTGCAGCCGCGTTGGCCTACGCTCCTCTCCTAAGGATCCTGTACATCCCAACCTTTGTGGCAGCTCCCACTTCCCTCACCGTACCCTTGAATGCCTTGAAGCACCTAGCAGCATACTGTGCAGCTCCTTATCTCTGTGTAGATCCTCATGAACCCAGTAAGGTGATATTTACTTCTGGGTCACAATCATCAAATAGAAATGTTTATCTGAATCTATATTAGACTTGTCCCCATAATCTTGTTTCTCTTCTTCACTCGTGTGAATATACCATGATAGATTAATAATTATTGTATTCTATGTGGCTGGGAATAGTTGGACCCAAAGAATGACTGAAATATCATTCTATTTCCATTTTCGTTTACAAGAATCTACATGTTGTTTAGGTCTTTCACCACCTTTGAAATTTTGAATCCTGATCTTTATTGGCTGTGGTCCAAACCTTTCTTAAAGTACTGCTCTTGCTTCTGTTCATATCTGCGATTCTTCTTTATGTTTTTGCCCACCAATTCACATTTATTTCTTTTGGTTCAAAATCCAATGCACTTATCCTCATATCATATTTGGCATTTATTTTTCAATCTTTCTCAATAATTCCTCCAAATCTTCCAACCCATAGTGCTGAGGGATCTTTTTTTCCCTTGTGAAGTCCATTTGCAGTGGTTTTATTGTATAATTGCTCTTCATCCAACCTGTCATAACAGCATCTGAATCCCCATTCACTGGTGGTGTATAAGACCAAGGTACTTGTCCATCTTGCTATACTTGGATGTTATCTTCCATTCCCACTCCTGAGCTAGAAATTGTATCAGTATTAGAGTAGGTATGCGATCTTACCTCAGGAGTATAGCTTGGTTCTAACCTTTTTCCTGCATCTTTGAGGGAATTTACAACACTCTCTCCTGCTCCTTATTATGCCGATAGACATTCTACAATAGTAGCAAGGGGTGGGATCTAATGGTGTGACCTTGTCAACTTTTAATTTTCAGCATTAATTTTGACGTCTATCTGGCTGTCACTTTTAAGTTTTTTCAACTTTGAAAAGTCAGTCAAAAAATAATAATATCTTGACCATATGGTAGAGTTTGGGGCTCTTTTTTCAAAAAACATTTTTTTTTTGTCACCAGCGAGTGAGAAATATGAAGAGAATGCAATAAAATTATTAATCAATTTGATATGCGTAAAATCAATGATAAGAGCCAAAATTGATATCTATCGGCATTTTTCAAATAAATGTATTTAAGATATTTGTACTAGTTATGCTCTTGTTCCCTATTTCTCTTTTGCATTATGGCTTTGAATAGGTTCTCCCGCATTCACTCTCTTGAAGAATCTGGTTCTCTTGGAATGGTGTAAAGTCTTCCTTGGTCCTTACTCATACGGATCTTTTACAGCATTGGGCTGATGTGACTCAACCAAGTTTCATTTGTATTGATGTACATCCTGCTATCATATGTCTATTTGTTTCTCAATTAATGCTGTATAATGACTTCCAAGATTCTTCAAATCTATCACCTCAAAGCTCCCTGACTGTGAGATCTCCCACTCGGATCTCCACACCTTCCAATCTTTCTATGGTATTCATTGTAGCATAGTCTAAAGTTATGTTTCTCAATCGCCTCCCAAGTTGGTTTAGGTAAGATATTCACGGTTGTTCCAAAGTTAATTATTTTATCATCTATCTCGTAACCAACAAAGACTATGTCAATCTTTGCGTCCACATCCTAGCGCTTCACTGTTTTAAAATTAAACAGGTTTATTCAGCGCTCTGCCCCCTTTTGCTACTTGCAATCTCAACACTTACAGCAAGTTTGTAAGAGTCTGCGAAATATCTTGCTTCTTCAATATGTTGATTAACTCTAAAAGTCTATTCAATGCTGCAAGAACTCCTTTTTCTCTTATATTGTCGATCACTTCGCCATATATCTGGGCCTCAGTCTTAATTGCAGTTGGGGACGATCTTTTTGCACCTCATTCTAAATTGATCTCAACAATTCTACTATTTTCTGCATCTTCTCATGACTAGCCTTTGGATATCAACTTTGTTGTGCCCTTTGTCTCTTCCTTTTGTAGGTATCTTTGGAATAAGCAATCTTTGTTCCCTCCTTCGAATCTTTGTAACTGCTTTGACATGTGCTTTTCGCACCAATTCTCGCTCCAATTCTTCCTCCATTTACATCCTTACACTTGTCATATTTACCATTCGTGGTTGTCTATGTTGCATGGAAATGTCCCCCACTGCCCATACGCTATAGAAATGTTTTGGAAATGGGTATGTGTATGGAATTGGAACCGAAACGGCTCCAAAACACATGTATGCCCCGGGTATGGCCTTGAAACGCCCCTGCATGGAAATGTCCCCCCCTGCCCGTACCCCATAGAAGCGTTTTGGAAACAGGTACGGGTATGGAATTGGAGCTGACATGGCTCTGAAACGCCTGTATGCCCCGGGTACGGCTTGGAAATGTACCGGGGTGTTTCCAGGCCTGAACTTGTGGCAATATGTATTTTAAAAGCAAAACAAAAAAAAAGCACTCTCTTTTTTTTGCATTTATTGTTTCAAACCCTAATCTACCCACCCAACCTTCCTAAAGACACTTCCTAAAAGCTATATAATCATTATATATGAAATTGTAACCATGTTGAATCTTTTGAACTTCAATGAATACAAAATATTTTGAGTGCTTTATCTCTTATGGACTAAAATTTTGAAAATGAGAACCATTAATATTTTGATAATATATTTTATGGATGTTTCCATAACGTTTTGTACCTAATGTTTTTTTTTTGAAAATCGGCGTTTCTGCATTTTGGACTTGTACCCGTACCCATTTCCTGGCAACATAGGTGGTTGTTTAACTTCTCACATCTTTTGCAAAACCTGGAACTTTTCAGTATGAGCAGAAAATAGATCTTTGGGGATTCATCAATCTGATTCCATATCCCCTGCCTGACCACTCGTATAAAGATTCTAGGTTGCTTTTCCCTTGATTCCATTGCTTAGGATTGTTATGTCTCCTTTGATTATTCCATTCGCCATGTTGCTGATTATTCTAGCCTCCTTGGCCTTCTTGATTCCATCCTCCTTGCTGCTGATTTTCTTATGGAGACATCTGTTGTTGCATCTGCTGCTAAGGTATATGTTGTTATTCTTGTTGTTGTGGCATTGTGTAGGTTCAATCTTGAACTGCAAAAACATCCCTTTTGATGCCTTTCCTTATCTCTTAAAGCTTTACAACCTTCCATAAAATTAGTTGTGTTCTCGTGAATCCCACATTAACATGAGGCTGCCTTGTATACCTTGTCATGAGGTGACACTTCGCAGGAGAGGGGCCCCATACTATAGATGTCATGATGCTCTTTGCAGCTATCTCGTAATTGTATTAATGGTGGTCAAAATCTAACCAACTTTGGGCATTCATTGTGAGAAGCCTCTCCAAGTTGCATTTGGTGCACCATATTTCTGACCTTGGCCTTCTTGCTTCCTGCATCTCATCCATCCTCCTTAATTCTGCTTCCAACTTTGCATTCGTGGCTGCATTAGATGAATTTACTCTGCTCACATCTCCTTTTCTTTTGTCTCATAGCAGCAGTTCATGCTTCTACCCTATTTGCATATTAATTTTGTGCTAAACTCAAGCCAATTCTTTGCTTGAGTCATTCTTCAATCCAGGTTTACTTCCTTATCATCAAACTTAAACTTCCATCTGATTCATAAGCTCTGTAAATCTCTTACCGTAGTCTTTGACCGATTCACCAGTTTCTTGTGCAATCTTTTTTAGCTGCTGAATTGTATCACTGTCTGATTTGTATTTCTGAAATTCTATAGTTATCTTTTGTTTGACACTTGGGAGTGCCAAGTTTTGATCCTTGATCGAACAATAGAACTCTAAAGCTCTTCCTTGCCGAGATCCAATCAATTTGCATAATTGTTGGCCCATATCTGTTATTTCTTTTAACTTGCATCGCTTTTTGCAACTGAATAAATAGTTATCCGGATTTGCAATGAAATCATATTGGGTTAATATGTAAAATACCATCATAAGAATAGTTTGGTGCGCTGTTATTGCTCCTATCGGATTTTTTGCTAGGTTTCACTCGTGATTCGCATCCGGTCTTACTACCATGGCATACTCTGCCAAACTGACTCGACTTTTCTTTTCCTCCCTGACCTGCGAACCATTTCTTTGCATAGGCTCCTACAACATCAATCAATCAAACTCTTTATTTAATCTTTGAAAATTCCTTGTATGGTTATCATATATTATCTTTGCTGGGTTTGTTCGAAATATTTGATTCCTTTGCACTTGATTTTCACTGTGCAACTTTTTTGGTAACCACTGTAATTCTGCAATGACTCAAGTATACTCATTCGGCAATGAAACTATTGCTAGCTATACTTTGGCTATGTAGCAAAGTCGTACTAAGGTGTTGTAGTTTCTCTACTTGGTGCAAATCAATTGTAGAATTCAAGAGAATATAAGCTATACTTTGGCTATGTAGCAAAGTCATACTAAGGTGTTGTAGTTTCTCTACTTGGTGCAAATCAATTGTAGAATCAAAGAGAATATAACAGAGTATAATTGAAATAGAATTGAATTGATTATTCCCATTTACTTTTCAAGACAGCTGCAAATAAGCAAATAAATATATCTGGAATAGATAAATGATAAATCCATTCATGCCAACCATTGCCCGATCTTGAATATATAATCATGCAAGGCAACATAATGGATCAAAAAATGAGTATTCCATTGATTCAGATCAGACAGTACATGGGTCTCACACTCTTTTACCCTCTAATCCTTTTCTCTTCTATTACAAATTTTTAAATACATCATATAATCCTGTACAGGCTGGCTGAAACTGCCCATTAACTATTCGAACTCACATAACATCTCTCAAAGGAATCAAGGTTCACATTACATTGCATTACATTATAAAGAGTTATATCAAATACACTATTATTTCCTCCGAACAAGGGCTGATCAAATTATGGGTATGGTCAAGAAGATATCAATTGTGTGCGAAGGATGCAAAAAACGGACTATTGAAAATCAACCATAATTGGAGACTGCTTAATGGGACAATACGTGACTATATAATTGGAGGTTTTAAAATCATTGGCATGGATGTGACACTGCATAATGAGTTTTCTGGGTGTGTACAAAACCCCCACAAGATTTTATCCTTCCACCAGTGCTTGTCAATGAGTGAACTAACAATTGGTCACAGTTTTCAATGGATTCCTTGATTTACGTGTGTTTTTTATTTGTTTATCCATGTTGGAAGTATACGAAAGCTTTGGACTGAAAATAAAAACTCAGTTTTATGCATATAATTGGAGGTTTTGAAATCATTGACATGGATGTGACACTACATAATGTAAATTCTGGGTGCGTACAAAACCCTCACAAGATTTTATCCTTTCACCATTGCTTTTCAATGAGTGAACGAAGAGTTGGTCACAGTTTTCACTGGATTCCTTGATTTACGTGTGTTTTTATTTGTTTATCTATGTTGGAAGTATACAAAACTCAGTTTTATGCATACAAATTTTATCATTAATGAGCAACATCTGAAATTAATCCCTCATGATTCCTGAATGCCAATGTCAGACTATAGTCATATACAGAAAAAGGTGGGGATTCTTAACATTGTAAGCTTGTCATACTATGAGTTTTTGACCTAATTGATATTTAAAAAAATATATTTTATGTACTATATTGAAATTGCTTTTATTAATTTTGTAGGCACATAATGGCCCTGTGGAAGACATGACCTGTGATGCTTCTGGAGGATTGCTTGCTACTGCTGGTACTGACAGAAAAATTCTTGTGTGGGATGTGGATGGAGGTTTCTGCACACATTCATTTCGAGGCCACCAAGCGGTTGTTAAAATGGTTGTATTTCATCTAGATCCTTGTGGTCGCCTTTTGGTAAGGCATTATTAACTTATTATTGAGTTATTCATGAAGCTTTTGTTTTGGTAGCTTTACTTTGTTGAGTGGAGGAGTAGGAGAACCTTCTTAAATGTAAATATTGTGTGGATTGAAATGCGAGTTTGATATGTATTTTCTTTAAAGTATTCTTCTATTTATTTTTAAACACCGAGCTATGTACAATATGGGAAGCTAGAAGTTGAAATCGTTGATTATGTGGTTTGCAGCTGATTTCTGGAAGTGATGATACAACAGTTCGAATATGGGATCTTGAAGCTTAGAAGTGTGTTGCTGTGCTGCAAAAACATTTTTCTGCCGTGACTAGCTTGGCAATCTCTGAAAACGGATGGATTCTTTTGAGTGCTGGTAGAGACAAGGTACTTCATAATGTAAATTTATGTAGATAATATGGTGGTTATTTAGAGGTGTATGTAAAACTGAATGAATCTATTGGCCATTTCAATTCGATACAGTTGTTGACAACATAGGCATGCTTAGTGGTCATGAGTTGCATACGATTCATTTCTGTGATGGGTATGCTTTTAAATCCCTCATTTACAATTTTAGAGGATTCTTTATTATAGAAATGCATGCAAATGCAAATGAAGCATGAGAGCAATGGCGAATCTTAAATCTTAGAGCAAAGGTTTTTACCAACCCCAAGAATAATTTATATATAGATTTTGTTCTTTTACTACTATGAGAATTTGAAGGTATACGTTTCAAATCTATATCTTTTTTAATGAAACACCTTTTCAACTTTGTAGACCATCATCATTTTTATTAGTAAACTCTATGTTTTGGTAGCGGACTTAATTCTGTTGTTGATGATTGTATTGTTACTTTGGTATTGTTTTAGTTAATCCGTAGTTATGAATGATCAGGTTGATGTTCGTGTTTTAAAAGGCGACCATTTGTACTATTGGTCTTATAAATAACAAGTTGATATGTCCTTGCTGTACCAAGCATTTTACTTTATACCACCTATGCAATAAAGATCTTTTCTCCTCTTCTGCTGTGTTATGTTGATGGTATGTATTCATATTTATGCAAAGCAGTGTCCTTTGTTAGTGTAGCATTTTATAGTAAACATTTCTGGTGGCATTGCCTTTGCAAAGTCAGTTCAGGCTAAAGTTGGTTGACAATAACCATTGGTGGTGACACATTAAAGGATGGAAGTCTAACAAATGAGTGAATGGTTCAGCCGATTCAAGAAGCATTAGAGACTAAGAAATAAAGAGAAGATGAATTAGCTAGAGAGACTTCTGTTTGTGGGAATTTTCGGTACATGACCACATCAAAGAAGAATCCAAGAGGAACCCTAGTCCTTGCATATTGTATCTGGGGCAACTTGGCCATGACTAAAGAAGTTGATCAATAGCTGGATAATTTTCCTAGACTCCTTGCAAGGAATTATCTTATCTTGTAAGATCTCTATGCCGAATGTGACCATGAAGCACGACAAAAGATTTACAATGGTATGAGAGGTGTCGTCAAGAAGATGAGGAAAGACCTGAAAACCGACAGTCTGATGCCAAACACGAAGGAATAAATGCCATTAAAATCAAACAAAGCTGGTAGAAGAAGACAACGTGACTGGGGTGTGGACCAAGGAATTAGATGGTCTACTTGATTGGTGGAAAGAGGGAGAAGACAAATGCTGCCAGAGGCAACCATTTCTAGAAATCCATCAAGACATGTTTAGAGCTGTAGTGAAAGCTGAAGCTGAAGCATGAGTAGAAGTTGGTGCCGGAGTCGAAACTAAGGGTTCAGCCACAATTAGAGATCATGTGCCACTCATGGATGAGGAGTGAATAGAGACAACTACCCCATTTGGAGGAAGTGCAAAACCTGTCCACTAGTTTGGGTTTGTGGGTGATGTATAAGAATCTATGTTGCCAGAAATGGGCACGGGAGTGCAACGGGTTCGAAACGCAGAAATGCCGATTTTCAAAAAAACCTTGGGTACGAAACGTTATGCATCACACATACACACACATATGCATAGTACTCATTTTCAAAATTTTAGTCCATGGACCATAAGAGATAAAGCACTCAAAATATTTTGTATTCATTGAAATTCTTAAGATTCATCATTCAACAAGGTTACAATTTCAATGTTTTATATATACATGATTATAATCTAGATTTTAGAATATATCATCTAGATTTTCTTCATAATCATCTGTCATGCATCCATGTTTCAAAGATTATAGTTGTAACCTGCTTCTATGTATTCATTTGATTGAGGATTCCAATGGAAAATTCTAGTCTAAGGAGCAGTAATATACTGAGTCAAATCTTGCTTTCTAGCTTTGACATTTCTTGGTTTCGCTAGATTCTTCCCGCTTTCCTTGGATTACTATTCTGACCCAATCCATCTTTAGGCTTGTTTAATGTGCCTCGTTGTTAGTATAGTTTCAATGCTATAAGACTTTACAATTGAGTACTGCCTGTAACTTATTCTTGGGTTTGGAAAATTCTCGATCTTATATTCCTGCATTAGTGCGGATACGGATACGGGTATGGGTACAAGTGCGCCGATACGGCAAATTTTTAAAAATCTTGGGTACGGTATGCTTTTGGGTACGTTATATATATATATATATATTTATATATACATGTATATAAATATATAAATATGTATACAAATTATAAATTTAAAGAAGCATTTGCATACTTATTGAAATTTATTATTTCTCTATCACATGATTATTTCTCTTAGTGACTGTGATAAGATTCAAGGAGTTTTGATTGTTCATGGTGACCTTCCTTGATCCACTCAAAGACGATAGTATTGTCTGACATATTTCCTGAAACATCATAACTAAGCAGGAAAAATATGGATCCAAGCTGGCAGGTGGGACGATTAGTCCGAGCACGGGAGAATACTCGCCGAGTTTTGGAAAGCTATCCAGTATTTTTAATTACTAATCTGTCTACAAGCGATCAAAGCTCATGATTCTTTCAGAAGATTGCAAGAAGTTGCTTGGTACAAAAAGGTGCAAAAATGGATTTTATGAAAATAAGAAAAATATTGCCATCAATGCGTAGAGCTCGAGAAAATATACACTTTTAGAGAAAACGACACTTGAAACGGAGTCACAGAATGAAAGTTATGGCACATGCAAGTTTTTACTGCTACATCTTCCCGGACCCTTTCCAAAAATGGCAATTTTTTTCTATCCTTGTGATTTTTCCACCAAAAATCCAAAAAAGGAAAGAATTGCCAAAAAAGGAAACAAACAGTCTTTGGCAAGTTTTTTTTGATGGGTACGCTTGGAAACATACCCACAGGGGACAGGGTACGGTCTGGGTACGGCAAAACCGTACCCAGACCGTACCCTGTCCCCTGTGGCAAAGCTAAATGCGTTTCAAGCGTACCCACAAGTGTCGTACCCGTAGCCGTACCGGACCGTATTGTCCCCTGTGGGTCTAAAAAAGCGTACTCCAAAGCGTATTGCACCGTGGCACTCTGTACCCGTTTGCAGCACGTTTTCAGGGTAATGGGGGCCTTAGGCGTTTCCAGACAGTCTACCAGGAAATATAGGCTATATTTGAAAAGGTTAAGTGGAGTAACACAACAACAACTGGAATAAACTCTTCCTTATAATATATAAGTCTGCAAAATGTCTCGGAAATGCCGGGATGTTTTAAACGTCTATTTCAGGATGTTTCATACTGTTTCCATACCGGAAACGTTTAAATTGGATACGGGGGGGTGGTGGGCGTTTCTAGCAACATAGATAAGATAAGATAAGATAAATATATTAATGTCCAACGAATGACCACAAAAGTAGGTCAATGGGACTGCAGCCCAAACAATATACAAAGTGCGAGCGGGGACAACTCAAAACGAGTTCCCAAAAACAGAAAAGAAGAGAAAAGACAACAGAAAGGAAACCCGAAGCCAATGCCCCCACAAGCGGGGGCAAAGGAGCAAGCGGGGGAGAAAAACGACTGAAGCGAAGAAGAGAATGAAAGGGGGGCAAATGAGGACCAAAGGTCTAATCAGGAATGGTAGCCACACCCCTCCTAACATTAGAGGCCGACGAAAAGAAGCTCCTGATGGACTGGCAACCCGAAGAGGGGGGTGAAAACCTCCTCCCCAGCTGAGATCTGAGACTGATGCGACGACCAAGGGGACGAATGGAGCTGGACTGCCCTCTGGTACGTGTGTGCATCTGATGCTGCTGGCGGTGATCGAGGGAGGTGTGAAGGTCCAATCGGGGACGAACTGATCTATGCACTGAATCTGGGCCAGAAAGGCTCTGTTTAGTTCCTCCACCAGTGGGTAGAACTGGAAAGAAGGCTGTAATTCGTCTCGTGGGGACGACTCGCGGAGGGGGATGAAGAATCTGGTCTCGTAACAACAAAGACTCACGGATGTAGAGGGCAAGACACCGCTGGTCGATATATCTGAAGAAGACCGGGAGAGTCTGAATCCCTCTGAAGAGACAGTGAAAGCGTCCTCTGATCTCATAGTAAATGGGGCAGCGGAAGATGAAATGAGTCTCAGTCTCCACCTCATGAAGGCTACAGAGCCTACAAAGTCTATCCATCCGATCAATGTGGTGATCAGTCTTCGCACCGGAGTCTGTGGGAGCCGACTCGAAACTGACCCAAAGGTATACGGAGGGCATGCACCCAGTGACGAGAGGTGTACTGAGGGCGGATGATGAGCCCATCTCTGATTTCAAGAAAGTGCTCTGCATAAAAAGACATCTTAGGTCGCAAACCCCCAGGGTGGTTCACCCAAGTAGTCTGAATGAAGCTCCTGTAGATATCCTCCCGGATGGACCTGTTCAACACTTGCTTGGTGGGCAAGAGATGACTGGGAGCATTCAAAGAATACTGGAAGGGGGGGAGACGATCAATCTGGATACCAACTGAGTCCAACAAGGCGAAGTCTCGACAAACCAACAACGGCCCCTAGCCTGGGCAATACTCACAGAGGAACAATAGGCGAGATATGGATACCTGTCCTGCTCATCGGAAAGATCACCAAACCTCCTGATACGGTGAAGAAAGGATGATATGTCAAATATAGTCTCACGAATTCCACCACCAGACGGAAAGGTCGAGCTCGAACTCGCCAAAATAATATCTTTGGGGACCGTCTATCATTTGCATCGATGAAATGACGAAGGAGGAGAGTCTCGAATCCTCTCGATTGAAGCCCAATTTGTGTAAAAAAAAGGAGGCCCCAGGGCAGAGACCCATAGAGAACAGTGGGGCGGATGAGGGAGTTCATAAGAAACATCTTGGAGGAGATGTCCTGGAAGTGGTGCCGAAAACACTGTCTCTCGAGAATGGCAAGAGACCCATACCCTTTGTTCACCCTCGGCTGAAGAGCATGCCTCATACTGAATCTAGGCCCTAAGAACTGGACTCCTAGGTAGGTGTATGTATTAGTAATTTCAACCTCCTGCCCCTTGAAGAAGAAATGGAGGTGTGATGTCCGCAACCGTTGAAGACCATGACCTTGGTCTTACTTAGATTGACCGTCAAATGCCGAAGATCATAGAATAAAGCAAGTGCATCAAGTTGTCTCTGAAGCCCCTCAGGAGAAGAGGCGAGTAGAACAATATCGTCGGCAAAAAGGAGAATAGAAATCAAGACGTGGTGAAGAAGGCAACCATCCCCTCCCGAATGTGATCTCGAAGAAAGGATTCCAGCTCATCAATGTAAATGCCAAAGAGGGTGGGAGAGACAAGGGGTACCTGTTTAGCCCCAATGGTGCTCCGATGAGATCAAACAATCCGTGTGCGATTCGAAGACGACCAAGGATGGACTCATAGAGGCGCATGATGGCAATAATAAGAGTCTCAGAAATATCGATGTCTAGAGTTGCTCGAAAAGGGCCATGCGAGGTACGTAGTCAAAAGCTTTTCGATAGTCTACAAAACAACAATAGACTTTCGAAGAGCGGTGACGAGCCTCCTCAATAATAACACAAAGGGTGAAGATGTGGTTGATGGTGTGGTAATCAAGGCGAAAACCAACTGCCCTTTGGCTCTGAGTTGCTTCTGCTCCAAAATCTCGGACAATAACTGTGGAGGACTGTAGCATAGAGTTTGGAGAAAGAATGGCCCACCATGATAGTCTTGTAGTTGTTCGGATAAGAAATGGACCCAACTTTGTGGATCGGGTGAATGATATGATGAGACCAGGTAGGAGGGAAGCCCACGCTAACCACCTGATTGAAAAGATCTGCCAAATAGTTACTGAAAACCTCAAAGCCCTGCTTAAAGAACTCGGCCTGGAAACCGTCGACATCAGCTGCCTTGCTACAGTTCAAAATCCTTATTGCCTCTTTGATATTACGGTGAGTGAAGGGATTACCAGGCGGCGGAATGCCAATCTGGGTAGATTGTTGCCCCATAACATCGTAAAGGGTAGAGGTGTGGGAAAAAATGGAGATAGGATCGATCGTTGTGGAAGAGGGGGAGTGGCGGGGAAAGACAGACGCGCTTAAGGATTGAGGGTTAGTCCTAAGGGAGGTGGAAAGCATATATCTGCGGTGGGAAATGAAGGATCAACAGAGTTATCGAATGAGAACCCTACCAAAGTCCGCTCGCTTTTGAAGGAACTCTTTATCTTGAGTCAAAGTTATACTAAAATGACTTCCTCACGTGAGAAGAGAGACCGCTACGAAAGAATTATATGGCGCATTCAAGATCTATTAATTGAAGAGGTTGAACCAAGAAGACCAGGGAAGAGCATGTGACCAGTTGTGGAGTGGGCAATGCGAGAGAGGCATCTAGCAGCAAAAAAAGTAGTGTACAAATCACTCAGGTTAAAGCAAGGGTCGAGGATTGAGACGTGTTTGACATTGCAGAGAGAGTAGAGGAAAACTTGCAATAGAGATTTCTAAGGAGGATGTTTATACCAGTAGAGCCGCATCAAAGCTACATAAGGCCGACAATTATGACCTAAGTCACTAAGTTCGTGTTTGGCGAGGATAAAATCTGAAATAAGTTCATCGCCTAATAAAATTCGGGAAAAAATCGTCAATAAGTTCAAAGTATAGACAACTTCATTTATTATTTTATTTTTAATTAATAATAATAAAATTATCATCAATAAGTTCAAATTAATATTAGTGATAAAACAATAAATTTTTTTAAGAAAATCAATTAAAAATTAAATGAAAACCTAAAATGAGAATCTAAAATCAAATAAACAAAAAATAATTTAACGAAAAAATAAAATCTATTTAAATCCAATACAAATTAATTTAAATAAAAATAAAAAATAAAAATATTAATGTAATATTATAAAACACTAATCTAATTACATCACTCCTTAAAGCCGTGAATTTAACATAGGTTACAAAATAAAAAAATCTAAAATAATAAATAATGTGTTTTAAATAGTTAAAAAATCTTAAACTAGAGCTTTTGAAAAATCTTAAACTAGAGCTTTTTAAAAATCTTAAACTAGAACTTTTAATTTTAAAAACACATTCCAATATAATAAAACTTTAATTTTAAGAAAATAAAAATAAAAAGTACAAGTGTATAACTAAACGTAAACCCTATTTTTTTATAGATAAATGTCATTGACCGAAGCTATGAACCGGAGTACAAACACCAAGAAGGGGCCAACAAGCCGACCCCAACACAACAATAGAACCAAACAAACAAACACGATACAAGACAAACCCCAATTAATATTGCTCTTCGAGCGAGGGATAATAATCAAGCTTTTTCTTTCTGACCTCTTGCCACTGACCTGGATTAGAGGCCACCACCAACATAAGATTATTTGAGCCCAACGGGGACTCAAAACTACCAGAAACACCCTCCTGGTCTGAGTCCGATTTATCAGATTCATGACCCCTCTTCACATCACCTGTTGCGATTCGGACAACCCCTTGGCCCATCCATGAAGGTCCTTTCGTTCAAGACGCTCAAATCCTTTCTCTAAATCTGATTGACAAGGCTCTCGGGGACCGCCATATGGTTTGTATCATGTGCTTGAATCGGGAGGGATTGTCCCACTCTTAGGAGACGACATATTTCTTCTCCGTTGGGTGTTCTTTTGGCCTTGCGGGCAAGACACCTGCAAATGAACAGGAGACTTGCAAATATGACACTGGAAAGCTGTATTCTCATAATCTAGGGATTGGACGTGATGAAGATTCCCCAATTTCAGTAAAATCTTATCAAGCAAGCCTTTGCTTAAATCAATCTCTGCGCAAAATCTAGCGTAGGTATGGAGTCTGCCGCTAACCTGGCATGACCCACCTTTAAAGAATCTACCCAAAACATTACCGATATCTTTGAGGGCATACCAAAAATGCGGAAGGTTTGGGAGCCGAACACACACACACGCATTTTTGTGACGGATAAAGTATTCAGATCAAACTCTTGGAACCAAGGTGTGAGAAACAATCCCGCATTGCCCCAGAACCACAAGCCATTTGATAATCATTTCTGATATTCCTTTGCCTCCTTGAACTGCACCACAAAGAAACCCTTGGAGTAGAAAGATATTTCGTAGTTTTGGACTAGTTTTCTGAAACCCATAGAGAGAGGCCTAAGGAGGCCGGCCACAATCCATTGAATCTTCCAATAACTACCAATTGAGACAACAATTGAAGGTGGGTGTCTACCTTAGGGTTTTCCAAGCTTAATAGCGGCATCTCCTCTGCAAGATCGACGATATACGCTGCGGGTTAATCTGGCTGAAGTCTTTTTGCTGCACGACATCCTTGAAGGAAGCAAGTTTGGTGGCAGCAGCTTGAGAAGGCTCCTCTCCACATTGCTTGCTTGTGGAATTGCCCCGCACCCAAATGAGAGGATGCCGCACCTAAACCACCAAACGAGATTGGAGAGGCCTTATTATTTTCTACGACAGGGGGATGACCAGGGTTAGGGTTAGGTTTCAATAGTCCTTTAGCCTTCAGATTGTCAATATAGGCCAACCAATTGTCCTTATGCAAGGAGTTGAAGGCACGAAGGATCCCCCGATCCCCCTTGATACTGTGCGAGTCATGAATCCACTCCTAGTTTGGGGCAAGGCTTGCTCTATGCGCGTTCTCTTGTTCGTAAGCCTCTAGAGCCATTGCCAGAGCCATTCGCCTCTTCCATCGCTCAACGTAAACCCTAATTTTACTAACACATTCCAGTATAATAAAACTTTAATTTTAGGAAAATAAAACTAAAAACTAAAACTATAGCTAAACGAAAACCCTAAAAGTGAATATATTAAACACAACTATTTGATAAAAGTTAAAACTATAACAATATCCAAACAACAACAATAATAAATAAAACTACAATTAAATTTTAAACTTTTGAGGAGGTTGCATGTTTATAAAGTAATTAAAAACAAACTTAAGGATGAGGGAAGTCTAAAACTGAACGCAGAATGCAGGAACACAGGTTTTCAATGCAGCAAAAAAATCACTGTGCATGTCATAGAATAAGTGACACCTCAAGTTATAACAAGCAATTACAAATTTATTTGCATTTCATTGAATCACAGTTAACAAAAAATCTTCACATCTTGTTGCAAATCATTCACTGACTACAACTTGCTGCAAATTTTTGTGATTGCAAAAATGAAGATGGAGGCCCCATAAAGACAAATAAAAGCCCCTAGAGATTATGGCCGACATTGAAGACGAGGTTTGAAAATGTAACCAACTATTTAATCGATTATTTTGGAGATTTTGATTGTAAAATTGTAATTTTTTAAGGGTTTCTGCAGCCATATGAATTTCAAGACATTTTTAATCAAATTTATTAGGTTTAGTTTAAAATCGTCCAAATCTTATTTTATTGTTTGATATTCGGGGAATTCTGGGACATAGATTATGAGCACTCCACCAAGTCCAAATTCAGAGAGAAAAACACAGAAGTTTATTTGTGATGGATTGAAGACCCAGTGCAGCATTGCAGAACAACACATACTACCATCTAGACTACAAATGTGCAGACATGAATGTCACAGAATGTGGTTGTTTTCGACCACTCCTGAGGGGTGACTATAGATTTAGGGATGCACCAAGTGACAATTCCTTATGGGACAATTTGTAAAAGGCATTCGAAAAAGAATGCAAGTTCTTGAGAGATGAGAATGAAAGTTTTGAAGAGATTTACAACATCAGACAAGTTAAACATGAAATTGTATGGGCCTATAATAGAAGTTCTAAAGATTTTTGCAAAACTTAGCAAAAAACCAACTGACGGCTCAAAAATGTGGCAGTTCATTGAGGTAGTTATATCCCTTAGTGTGGAGGAAAATGAAGGTGGTTCCACCTTTGTTTTAAGAAGATGCATATAATAGAGCAATGGATATTGAGAGTGGAAATAAGACTTCCTTACAGTCGAGAAAGAGGAGCAAAGATGATGATTTGGAGTTCAATGATGACAATGAACAAAAATTAGTGCCAAGCTCTCAAAAGGGACATGTGTTGAATTATGAATGAGTTAAAGGACACCAAGAAAGAAGCAAGGATCTTTGGTAAATTGACTACAACACAAAAGGTCACAACAAGGCTGATTATTGAAAGAAAATTTCTATGACATTTCCAAGTTATAGTGTATTCAGTCAACGATTTCCTATACAATTTACGAAACAAGAGTTCCCAAGTATGCTTTCAACAATGGGAGCCATCTGCACCACATACTACTCCGGTCAAGCCCCAAAATAATCATATCAAAGCAATGGGGGATTGTCTCGTAGTGGTTATCGTAATAAAAATTAACAATAGATGCTACATTAATAGTGGTGAAGGTAGTAGTTAATTTAGTATCACTCCCAAGGTTGATCAATCGTGCAAAGACATTAGTGTAATGATTGGAGACATCACGTAATAGATTGTCCCATAAACATGAATAATATAGGACTTCTCATTAGATGGTGAGGGCTTAGGGATAATAATGATGCCAACAATTCAAGCAAGTGTTTAGGGTGGATCTCAACATTATTGTCTTAGAGCGAGGACAAAACTAATGGTGATCACTTCAACACAATTGAAGAAATCCATGTACTCGACCCAAGAATGAAGTAAGAAAGACTTGGTGAAGCTTGGGTGAAAGTCGAGAGGGTCATAGTTGAAAAATGAAGGCAATCCTACGAGCTAACAAGTATGGCGTTAACCATATGAATTGAATTAGACAAAGCGATTGTAAGAAATGGCTTGTAAACTATGGTGCTAATAAAGTTAGCTGATTTATTGCTAACCATTTGAAACCCAAGATTGTGATAACCACTATCATTGCACTGTGACAATGGTCCATATGTGGAGCATGTGACAATGTACCTAGTGATAGTATAGTGTCGGACAATGTGTAGAGTAAAACCCATAAGAATGAACCTATATTCAGCCCTTATTGTTGCACGACCAAGTGATTGACCCAATGTTGCGATAATTGATGTAGTAGGAAGGTTGGCAATAGTACACATGGAAATGCTCGGAAGAAACCTGGCAACCATTATCGTAGATGGTGGGTCATAGTTGAAGAATGAGGGCAATCCTACGAGCAAACAAGTACGACGTTAACCATATGAATTGAATTAGACAAAGCAATTGCAAGAAATGACTTGTAAACTACGGTGCTAATAAAGTTAGCTGATTTATTGCTAACCATTTGAAACCCAAGATTGTGATAACCATTGTTGTACTGACAATGGTCCATATGTGGAGCATGCGACAATGAACCTAGTGATAGTATAGTGTTAGAGAATGTGTAGAGAAAAACCCATAAGAATGAACCTATATTTGAGCCCTTATTGTTGGGCGACCAAGTGATTAACCCAATGCTATTGATAATTGATTTAGTAGGAAGGTTGACAATTGTACACATGGAAATGCTTGGAAGAAACCTAGCGAACATTATTGTAGATGGTGGTTCTGGTGTGAATGTTCTTCCAAAGGATACTTGGAAAAGTCTTGGGAAGCCAACTATTTGGCCTTTGACCTTTTGATTAGGGTGGGAGGCGACCACAATGACATAAAGGTGTTGGGCTACTCATTGGCACAAAAAGTGTTATTGGAACCTAACCCTTATTATTAGTTGTTGTGGGCATCACATTATGCAAGAAAGTCTATGATGCATTGTTGGGTTGTGGCGGGTTGATAGCAGTCAAAGGTGACCTCTACCATCTTGCCTATTTGGATGCTCCTGCATTAGACAACCTAAATGAAATGGTCTGTGAGTGTAGTGCACACAATCAAGACTAAGTGGTAGGACCACCCTTCTGACCTGAAGAGTAAGGCCATGACATGCCCATGCCCTTGCACCCAATTGGGTACCAACACAAGGTTTGATTCAGCTTCTTTTGTGTTTTCCAGCTTGCTACTGGACTGTAGTCTGTCCATCTCCACCTAGAAGCTACCCTTTCCTTCTTCTTTTTTCTCCATTTCTCTTCTCTTTGCCAGTTTGCTGCTGGAGTTCCAGATGACCTTCGCCACCAAAGTTCAAGATGCTTCTCATCATCATCTTTATATTCTTCTTTCTCCGCTGATTTTAGATTTCTGTAGTAGACAATCCTTTGCTTCATCTTCTTTGTCAAATATTGGGCTTTCATGGGCCAACCCTTCCACTTGCACAACCAGCTCCACCTTTTGATTACCTTCTGTTGTCCTTTTCATTCTTGGTTCTCTTGAATTCCTTGACCAATTGTCATCTTCACCGTCTACTTTAATAGTACATCTGTGTCATCCTCCTTTGCTGAGTTCATGGTAGTGTCAAACAAACTTTCCACCTTATGCTCATTTTATCCTCTGAATTAGGTTCTGCATTGATGAGAGCTTCAAAAAGCTTTCTGATTCCTACTCATAGTCTTCTTTACTTCAGTACCTGCACATAAATCATCAAAAACACTAGTCAGTGTTATGCTGGGATGTGTCCCTAGATTTTGGTGATGTTGCCGACATTTTGGGATGCAGAGACTTAAAGAGGATGCCCCAACTCTTTATACATTTATACATTTTTTCTGTTGCTTTCACTTCAAAACGGAACTGCCACCCCCAATGAAAACATTGAACTGTAATCTCGAAAGTATCCTGTAAAACATTAAGTAAAGTTTAAACCCCTAATTTTCATTGAATAAAATTAAATTATTTAAATATTATATTGATAGCCGTCTCCTCTCCTTCCCTAAAACCAGGAAAATTTTCATGTCTTTGAAACCCCGTCCTTGAGACTTTGGTGATTAGGATTATTATGGGAATCAAGAGATCCTATTTGTACTTTGCCGCATAACAACGCCCTCTGTTACTTATGCTTTGGGCTGGTAACATCAACTGCTTCTTCTTTCCTTTTCCTTTCATCTCTTTTCATCCTTTTCTCTTCTTTTCTGGACTGATTGTTTCCTCTGCTCTTCAACCTCTTTGGTACTAACTGAGTGCCATGTGCAAATAAATTTGCACTCTTTTGCTCACTCTTCTTTAATCTCTAACTCATAAGAGGTGTCTCCACCTCTGCTCCCTCAGAAGCCTCATTATGTGCATTCCCTAGCACTTTCTTCACCTTCACCATCACCTTCATTTCAAGTTTGCTCCTCAAACACTCATTTGTCTCCATATTAGATGGATGGTAATCTGCTGTAATCACATTCTGTGTCAAACTTGCCTTCGCAAGGTTTTTTTGAGCTCTTCCATCTCCAACTTCTCCTCATGACAACTTGTAGTTGCCTTTTCCTCATTTTTTTTGAGAAAACACTTATCATCTGCCTTTCCATTCTTAAAGGACTAGTCAAAACAGCTTTCCCTCTATCTGCTTATTAGGAAAGATCTCTGTTGCTCATATGGCAACTTCATCATCTCACATTGCCTTTCATGGCAATCTTCTTGTCTCCACTCTTGAGCCTCAAAGTGTGCAGCTTTCTCAGCAACTCGGACTGCATTCTTGAGTGCAGTACCTGCCCTACCAATTTGGAAATTGGATGTTCCCATGTTATTAGTTTTTTTTTCTATTTTTTTGTCTTCTGTCTTGGAGATCTCTCCAAGTCATGGCTGCATATCCCTTCACTCTCAAACAAACAAACTTGACTCTCAAGGGGTCTTTAGTTTTCTTCTCCAGAAAGTACTCTTCCATCTTCAACTCCCATAACATCAACTCTACCAGATTTTCTTCCCTGAGAACTTTGGGTTGCTGGTATTGATTTCTTCATTTTTTTGTTATAAGTTGTATTACGCTACAGTATAATTATTATACCTGGTGAACAATAAAGTTTGGTTGGGGGTATGATTATATATTTATTATTGTTTAATCCCATTTGGTAAGGTTGTTGGGTGGTTACTACAAGTCCCTCCTAGAATAGAATTAGTTAATATGATAAGCTTGGATGAAGGAATATAGGATCATAACAAAATGTATGTTGTATGCAAGAAACTAAGAAACTAAGGATTATATGAAATGTTCCTCAAAGATTGAATAAAAATCATTGGGTATGATTTTAATGAAAACAATTTCATATCAAAGCAGGCGAATTAAATCTGAGAGTGTGGAGAGCCTGGAGCATCATGTTTATTGCTGCTGAAAAAACGAGCAGCTACAGTAGTAGAATATCTGATATTCAACTACAGTAGTGTTTTCTTAGGGAGGACCACAGATTATTTTCAGAGGATGAGTAAGAAGTGTTGAGTCTTGGTGTTGTATTCAAATCTGCAGAAGAGTACTTGTGCCTGCTGCTGTACGGATTCTGGACCAGAACATTACTATGAGCATGTGGTATATTTTTTCCTGAATGAAGGTATTTTGGCAGAGGAATTTGATTGGGTGTTTTTAAGGTGTTTTTAACTGGCCATTTGTTTGTAGGAAGAATATTACTATGAGCATGTGGTATATTTTTCCTTCTTTCTTCAATGGTGATCATTGTCTTTAGGTTTTGTGTGCTTTGATCCACTGCAGAAACATCCAGCAAAAATGGCTACCCATGTCCTCAATGAAAATTCCTCTGCCAAAAACATCCAACCAAATTCCTAAAAACCTATCAATGTCCACAAATGGCCAAAAGTAGGTCAATGGGACTCGATGATACATTAGTTAACAATAAAAATTCCAGAAAGAGAGAATCCTAGAAGCAAAATAAAGGAATAAAAGTACATAAGACAAAATAAAGCAATGGGCCACTAACATGGGTGGTAATGAAAGTTGAAACCGATGCAAATAGCAACAAAGGGAAAATCAGAGCACCAAAAGCATGTCTCGATGAAGACTAGAAGGAAATCTTATCAAATATCTCCGTTGAGCTTGAAGTGGAGTCATTTGAGTCATCAACTATCACTATGAAAGATCTGATACTTGTTGGGGAGTACCCAAGGTCGGAGAGGCTAGGATGAGAGACCCTAGGAGGAAGCAAAGTGCTTCTTTTGGAATCTTCCCTAACATCAGAGGCCGATGTAGCTCCCATAGTAGAAAAGAAATTCATAATATGAGTTTTCCCGTGGTCTTGGGGGTGGCTGGTAAGTAGTAGATTCATGTCAACAAAAAGGGGTAGAGCCGCGCCGATGGGAAGGAATATAGCCACGATCCGGACGGAGAGCGAGGTTGGGGGATCCGAGTAATTTGGGTGGTAATGGTGCGTTGAGGGAAAAGCTGCACAACTTATCTATCAACTCTAATATGCAAAGTACTAGTGTCCAAAAGGTGCTTAAGCTGCTTGTTGCCTAGGTGGGTTGGAAAATTGAGGAGATCAACATGGGGCTTTAGAGCCTCTAGACTTTCCTTGTAGGGGGTCTGCAATGCGAAAGGGTGGTGGCCTCATGAAAATAAAGAGCCAAATATTGATAGTTTGGATATATGAAGAACACCTATGTTTTCCTAAAAGAATCTATACTGCCCAAAGAGGCATTGAAACTTAAAAAATCAATCTCTACATGTTCTCTATGTTGAGAGCTTTGTGTCGATACCTTAGGCGCCCTCTAAGATTGCTCCAAACTTCCCAATCTTCATGCCCCTTTCTCTTCCAAGAAAAATGTTTTTTCTTTCTGTACCATTAAAAAGTGCTCTCCCTTGTTTCAGTAGGGGAATAGTTTTTAGCATTGCAACACCATTATTAAGTCTTGTGGGTGTTACCCATCTTTTTCTCAGCTCTTTATATTTCCGCAACTCCTAAAAACACCCAAAACTTCTAAAAAGATGGCCTTGCGCATGCTGAAAATAGGTTTTACATGTTTTCTTTGATGTGATGTCTTAGTCCAGTTTTGACATGTTATATACACCCCATGCATCATAAACGATCCCTCCTATCCTTCGAAACCCCCACTTACGTCCTATCCGACACATAACTCAAAAAAATCTGATCAAAATCACTCTTAATCGGGTGGGCATGGAATGAATTCAAATTTTATGAGCGAAAAGTTTTTCATCAACAATTTACTTGGAATATCCTTTCAGAGAGAAGTTTGAAGTGGAATAGGATGTTGTTTGGACTAAATGCACCAACTACCTTCTAATAGATTGCCTTGCATATCTTTGACAAGATGTCTACGTGCAACATTAAAGCCTCTCTAGATGATTAGCCCATCTATTGTGGCAAGGGTCATGCATGCAACGTTGTCGAGCAACATTGTAGTAATTGAACACGAAGTATAGATTTATGGAGCAACAAGTTAAACTTCCTAGATACATTTTTGTAAAGCTGGACCAAATATAGACCGTGACAATAGGTTGTGATGGAAATGAAAACACCCAAAGATGTCATAGGGATGAATTCGTCTTAGGCCATCTCAAATATTAATGCCTCTTCATGAAGAACTTTTCCCAAGTTAATCACCCCTGGATGCGTTACAAAAAGGAGTTCTATTCGTATCATCTAACGAGATAGTTAAGCGTTCGTAAAACTAAAGGTACACCTTATTGGCTTTCCAATCCTTGTATATCCAAACTGGGATAAAGATTTTCATGTGCATGTTGATGCTTTCAATTATGCAATTCATGCAACTCCGACATAAGTAGGAGCCCATGTTGTGACTTTACTAGTCTATTGTTGTTTAATGCGGAGAAGAATGATAAAACCACCAAATAAGAGGCTTGGTATGTGTTGTTTAGAAACTCTGACACTATTTGGTGGCAATTTTGTTCACATTTTATGTGGACCATCAAGCCTTGTTGTACCTAGTAAACAAACCTATTATCCAAGGTCGGGTACACAAATGATTGATGTTGGTATAATAGTTAATGTTCAAGATTATTATTAGGCTAGAGAAAGGTTTTGTCATAGCAAAATATTGCCTGAGAATTAAGTTGAGCGAATCAGTTGACAATGTGCTCAATTTTTTTCTTGATGGTCATTTGTTCCAAATTCTTTTTTTATCATTTGTGGTACAATAATATTGTTGATTATGTTTGACAACCTTTCCAAGGACATGAAACTAACCAAGCGTAGAAAATTGGCATGGATGGCTAGAACATTTTAATTGGTAAACAAGCTATTTCAAGAGGTGCACGAAGATTGGACCAAAGGCCATATGGAACCCATTGCCACATCAAGGAAATTGCTTCTTGCAGATGTATGGTGGTTGACCTTTGAATAGTCTTAGGGTGTGACACTTGCGATTGCCATGGGATTAGGAAGCCGTTAAAAAGTAGTGTTACATGGGGGTGTGCCCGCTAGATTTTGGTGATGTCTTGGACATTTCGAGGGGATGTACCCACGTTTTTAAATTATTAATTTTCTTTTGATGCTATTACTTAAAACAAATCTCTCCCCAAAAGTTTTTATTTCTTAAAAACCATTGAACCCTAATCCCAAAAGTACCTAAAAACTTTAAATAAAGTTCAAACCCATGAATTTCATTTAATGAAGTTAAAATATTAATATTTATATATCATTTTTATAGTCCCAATGTCCTCAAAATTCAGATATTTTTTCAGTCTAACAAGCCTCATTCCCACGCCTCCGGTCTACGAGATTAGGTAACTATGTTGAAAAGGAATTTATGACCTTCTGGCCATTTTTTACGTTTAGCCTTAAGAACTCTTTGAAAGATGGGGTCTTGATTGTGTTGGTCCGTTAGAAGTAAACAAGATGCATTGGTGCAAGTATATCATAGAGGCCATCAAATATTTAATGAAATGGGAAGAGACAAGCTTTCCTCGCTAATAATGTTCAAAGTACGAAGAAATTTCTATATCAGCAAGTAGGCACTAAATTTGACATTCTTGGCAGATCACAAGTGAGAGGTGAGCATTTTGTCAACCAAACAAATATTAGAATATAAGGCTTATAGTTTATTATTAAGTCACTATTAGTTATGTATTAGCTAAAGATCGGTTGTAACCTTCTCAACCATTTTGTAACTATCTCGTGCATGATAAAATGATGGACACACAATCTACAATTTGAGCGTCTGGATTCTCCTCATTTGCTCTTTTTCACATCTTATAACATTGGTATCAAAGCTGGACAAGCGAGGAGGAAGATGTAAAGAAGTATTTCGAGGGAGAAAGAAGCCGTGCGGAATTACAGTAAGAAGTTTGGTTTTTTAGCCATTAGGGCATGCAAAATGCACTTACTGTGTAAAAATGATAAAACCAACCATTGCTAGCGTGTAAAACCAATCAAGGGGCATAGTCTTGCAAGGGCAAAGGTATGTAGACAAAACCGATTGGAAATCTTCAGCCACAAACCCATACGACTCAGATTTTGAAGTTTTCCAGCCGATAATTGCATATTTACTTGCATTTTCAATTACAGTGTCCAAAAATGTGAAGGGCACAAGACAAATAGAAAACACCACAGAATGTGTGGAGAATGCCATTCAAACCATTAAATGCGAGTTACAGACTGCTATGGCACAAGTGTCATGAGTTGTAACAGATAATGTGTGTCAAATCACGAGAGGAACGCCATTTCTGGTTACTTGGAAGATCTAGATGCTAGGGCATAATATGATATTTTATTTTGGTGAAAATATTTATTTGTTATTTTGGGGAAAATATTTTCAGACGTCTATAGTAATTTTTAGACATTGAACAATCTTTAAAAAAATTAGCTTCTTTGTATACCTATAACTGTACAACTTGTTTGTCGTAAATTGGGTTATTTGGAAGGTGTTATGATTTGTTTTGTAATGCAAGAATGTTGGCCGCAAATCCAGTCACAATTGAGCAAACAAGTTTTTTAATTGTTAAAGCATCATAACTTCAAAAAAATAAAAAATAGCTTCATTTTTGGGATGTTTCCAAAAACGTCCCAGGTGTTTTCCCCACTTTTTAATTTTTAAAGCATCATAACTTAAAAAAAAAAAATACCTTCATTTATTGCACCTAAACCTAATCTACCTACCTAAACTTGCTAAAGACACTTCCTAAAAGCTATATAATGACATCTTGGGTCCATTCTAAATCACACTTCCTAAAGCTATATTGATGAAGAAGAATCGGGATCTTTTGCACAAGGGATGGAGAGTGGAGCTAGTGGTGTTCATGGAGATGACTATGAGGAAAATCTAGATGATATATTCTAGAATCTAGATTATTATCATGTATATGTGAATCATTGAAATTGTAACCATGTTGAATGATGACTCTTTAGAACTTCAAATTTCAATGAATACAAACTATTTTAAGTGATTTATCAATTATCTCTTATGGTCCATGTAGTACAATTATAAAATGAGTACTATATATATATATATTGTACAAACGTTTCTTCCGCGTTTCGTACCCAAGGTTTTTTGAAAATTACCGTTTCCGTTTCCGTACCCGTTTCCGTTTCTTGGCAACATAGGCTATTGCCTTTCTAGCTTGTGCGAGATAGATTTTTCTTTTACCCTATGCTCTCCAAACTTGGTTGAGATCTAGGTTTGGAGTGTACCACAAAAAGACCTTACATTGCCGCGTGAATTATTAGGCTTTTGGGAAGGAGCTTGTGGATATTCCAATAGTAGTCTTCTCTTTTCACTTTGCTTTCCCATGCAAAGGCCTCGAGAGTCATTATTAGTTGGTGGGTTACATCATTAGGCCATTTTCTATGAGTCACCACCTCATGCCTTGACAACTTCGTTAAATGCCATTTGAAGTGATTAATACCACAACCGGACTTATGGCCACAAACATTACATTTCAGCTTTGTGAGTTGGATATGGATTCACAATAGATCCATGTGGAATCCATTACATAAAAATGCATAAGGTTAGGGTTGGTAAAAACTAAAAAGTTCAAGGTTAGTATTAAGTAAAATCTAAAAATTAAATGACCTAACTCTATCTCTAAACTTATTTATAAATTTAGGCTTAAGGTTAGTATATATAAAAAAATTAAAAATCAAAGTTAAAATTACAAGGATTAGGTTTTAAACTTTACATTTTAAACCCCAACCCTAGCAATAATAAACTTCAAAAAAATAAAAATAACAAAAATTAATAATTATCTCTTTTGTGTACCTAACGTGCGGAAGGAATGTGCAAAAGCATCAAAACAATGAAAAATGCCATACCCTAGTGGAGGGAAATGTGCCCTAGTTGTTTTGGTGTAGACTTATGGATTTGAATCTTCAACTTGAAAATGTTTCAATCCACATGCGCTCTATAATTTTTTGGATATGTGAAAATGTGATCAAAACAAAAAAAAGAGTTGTATGGTCAAAAGTAGATTTGAAAAAATCGTCAAACGAGTTATTGAATAACGTATGATTAATTGCAAGTTATTTAATAAGTTGCACGCTTTTTTGGTGGTTTTTCAAAAAATCATGGGGCTTTTGATCGTTGTCAACGGTTTTAGGGAAAACATGTGATAAGAGATTAACCTACCACATATATAGATATAAGTGTGGACTAACATATGACTTATATAACATTTATACTTATATTTATTAGTTAGTTAGTCATTAGGTATAAACCAATGTTCCACCAAGTTTCGGGACGGGGACAACAGGGGACAAGGGGACGTGTTTAAGGGGACGGATTTTTTTAGGTCTTTTTTAGGGACGGCTATTAAAAAATAAGGGACAATTTAAAAAATATAGGAAATTTCAAATATTCATATGATAACATTGCTAAAACAAACCTTAATACATAAAATCAAAGTCGAATTTAGATTTCACATAAGATTTATCATTTAACCTTAAAAACATAGGAAATTTCAAATATTCATATGATAAGTATAACACATTGATAAACTTAAACTTAAAGCATTCCTCACTTTGTCTTCTTGCATGAAAACTCCTCATTTGTGTAGGAAAAAATTGGTTTGTAACAAGAATATGATATACCAAGATCAAAGACCAAAAGGTCGGCATTTTGTGGCATATTTCTATGCAAAGAAAAGCGCTACAATATATTTTCTTGTAGACATCCATAAAGTAAATGTTGATAGAACTATTTGAATTGTGTGGTGGCATATAAATTTATTAAGGATGGATGATAAACAACATGCAGAGCTTCAAAATTCAAAATTGAAATCACACGAGAAGAATCCTATCAATATCAATGTCATATAATCTAAAGAGACTACAAGTATAAGCTCCGTACTTTATAATAGAACTATTTTATTCATTTCTCTCACAACTTATAGATTATACCAATGGATGATAACTAAGACTAACCACACATGACTTCTTAAAGGTTTGTTGTTGACCATTTGAAGCGAAGCCAACACACGCAACTTTGATTGAAGATATCCAAAACAAAGGGGTGACATTTAATAGCATATAAAGTATTTCTCTCAATTCTAATAGCGGAATATACCAGCCCATTTCATCTTCAATCTCCTCAATTATCTAATCAATGCAGACCATTGATTTAAATATAAACATTGTTTTGGTAACCAACTATTTTTTGTTATTGTTAATCTCTTGTTGGCTTTTAGTAGTGTCTTATCGACTCTTTTGTTATGTTTAGTTGTAGTTGACATTTGTGTTTTAACCAAAAACCATTTGATCTTTGATTCTTTTTCATATAAACAAAATGATTCATTTGGGGAAGGGCACGATGTGATAGTTCCTTCTTGTACCAAGTGATTGTATTGAAGTTTGAACTCTATCTTATGCAATAAATTTGTTATTCGAAATGAGCTTTTTTTTGTTTTGATGTTTGTTTTAGGTTTAGGGCACTTAGAAATGAAAGTGGGCGTCCTTGTGGGCCGCCACATTGCTTTACTTTTAATTAAGAGTGTGTTTTTTTAAATGTGTTTTTTTAAGGCTGTTTGCTTAGGGGATGGCAAGGGATGATGGGCGTCCCGGACGCTTAGGGACTTCTAGCCGCCGTCCTCTAAACGTATCGGGGACGTCTTGCTGTCCCCTATTTTTTTTTGACGTCCCCGGGACGTTTCCTAAAATTTGCAAAGTTTGGGGATGGGAAGGGGACGATTCCTACCCGTCACCGAGGAGGTTGAAACGTCCCCGATGACAGGACGAGCTAAAAACATAGGGGACGTGTCCTTGTGAAACATAGGTATTTAGTGTTATATATTAAATTTTTTCGCATGTATGTAATATATTTGATAAAGATCTGCAAGAACTTTGCAAGATTAAAGAAGATAGCATATATTTATAATAAATTTGCGGGTCCAGAACCTCATAACGCTATTTTAAAAAATATTTCAAACTTTTATTTGTGTTTTTTAAGAAACATGTATTATTTTAAATATTTAATATTTTTCAAATCGAAACAAATGTTTCTTGAAATGTCAATTTTAGAACAAGTCTTGTTGATACAACTTTGATTACCTGGTTTGATAATTGTCTTACAAAAGTCAATATCTTTTAAAAAGCATCAAGATATAGAGTCTGAAATTATCCGCATCGTCACAACAAAGTGGAAAAACCAACATGGATCCCAAGTCTTTGGAAATGCTTCCTGAATCTATTGATTGGTTGCTAGGCCCTCTGCATTGGCTACCCTGAATTTTGCAGTCTTATCTGTCAAATCTTTTGGGATTCTTTGTTAGTAGAATACTCTTTGGCATGAGTATTTTAAAGTGGGCTGCCTTGACAATTTAAATGTTGCTAGTGGCATCTAAATCGACTCCTTTAAACTTCCACTTGAATACGACTATTTTGGCCATTTGTATCAAGTTTTTGTTAGACTTGAATTTAAACTCAAATCTCAGCTTCTTTTTAGGCTTTGTTTCACTGTTTGCTATAGATAACTTAAATCAGTTTTCTGAGTTGTTAATGCCAGATGTACTCCTCCATACCTTTACCTAGGTTTCTCTTAGATGCATTATTAAACTCAGGTAAGGATAAGTATATTTGGGTTTGTACATTCCTACACAAACAAACATATCTCTCATTTGTTTGTTTTTTGTTGTTGATGTCTCCTATTATTTAACTTAATACATAAATCTGATATAACTTACTTCTAAGATCTTTGACATCCGCCAATATATTGGCCACCTTGTCTCTTGATGTCTTTAAAAAATGGTCCTTAGAGCTTGTGGACCAGGGGGTGTATAGCCTTTGCCAAATTCAATTGATAATTGAACAGTCTTACCTAAGACTCCGGGACGACAAATTTTTTCTAAATTTTGGGGACGGTGAGGGGGCGACGATTTTCAAAAATATAAATATTTAAAATATAAAAATATAGTGACTAAACTATATAAATAAGCGGAAATAAAACCATTTGAGATTTAAATAAATTGAAACTTGAAATCATAAATATCAAATACATTTAAATTATTAGTTAGAAATAGAAATATTAAATATAGTTATACATAATTTAATAAAACCATTTCAATTCTAGACTTAAAATTAAATAAGCTGAAATAAATTATAAAACCATTCTGGTTGATCAAGTGACAATAGCCGATATTTATATCATTAATCTCAAAGTCAAATACACCAACACTTGTCAATATTACAAAAAGAAGAGGACAAGTATTAGCCTAAAAATCAGAATCAACACCTGAAGCAACATCCATGAACTCCTCACTGGTACTATCATCCTCGTCCTCAAAGGAAACCCCAATCAATCCCCATTACATAATATCGTCCTCTTCTACCTGCCTCGTCTCCTCGAGATCTACATCCCATAGTAATGCTTTGGGGTTTGCTTGTACTTAGTTGTCTTGCGATCCATAAGACACAAAACACTGTGTACAACTACAAGCTTCTCCGCTCTCATAGAGATAAGCCTATTCCTCTTAACAGAGTGCATCCAACCATATGTAAACCAATTTCTCTCAGAGGCAAAGGAGCTAGAAAATTGGGAAAGGAGGCGAATTGCAAGTGTTAGAAGCGGTCTTGGGACGCTCATATAGTCGCCACCATCTCATTGACTTGTCATGTGCCAATGTTACCTTGTCTGCCTTTGCTGAAGTTTTGTACCCATCAAATTCAGTGAAGTCGAGCCACTCCAACTTGGATCGTGAAGCCTTCGACTTTGTGGATTATGTATTTTTAAAGACCATTTGGGATTCAGTGCATACGCAACCATATGATAAGGCCCTTTTTCACCTCATCGTCATCCAAAGTGATAACTCTACCTGGCCTCTCCACATACCATTTGGGATTCAGTGCATATGCAACCATATGAAGTGGGGTGTTCAACTTCTCCCATCTATGTTGAGCGATGGGATGAATATGTTCATTGTAGAACTCCAAAGTGGGGTACCTCACCTGAATAGGGCTTCCTTCATTTGCCCAAGCATGTTGTCAATGCACTCATAGATCTCATCAATATTGGGGCTGTTAGGATCCCCATATTTGATGACGTTAAAAATTGGAGTTATAATTGATATGATGTATTTCATAGCAACCCAAAATGTTTCCCTCAACACCACTTCCTTCACTCTCTTCCCTTGCGTTGTCTTCGACTCATGCCACCTAGTCTGATCCTATGTTATAATCATGATTGGTAGGGGCTCTTGTAACTCAAACATCCTCTCCAACAAAATAAAATAGGATGCAAAACATGTGTCAACTGGTTTTAGGAATTCCTTCATCGAATTTTTTCGAAAGAGTGCCAATGATGTGTGGTGATTACATATGAATTTCTGCATGTCCCTAGGCTAATTCACTATCTTGTTGACCGATTGAATCTTCTCTGTCTTTCAATGCATTGTTCATGGCATGTACACAACATGGGGTACAATAAATATGATTGTAGGCACGCTCCACTAGCTTGCCTGTTGCTCTACACACATAAGCCATTTGAAGGTCCAACCTCATTAATGTAATCCATCAAAATATGAAATTGGATCTAAACATCTTTCCGCTTATGAGAACAATCAATTGCTCTCAAGAAATACGGTCCATCTTTGCAAGAGACAATGATATTGATGAGAGGACGATGTATAATATCCGTCCACCCATCCATGATAATGCTACATCCGTGTGACACCCATGCGACCTTCATCTTCTCCATCAACAGATGAACCTTGGAATAATTTCTATCCAAGATTGTTGTCCTCGTTTGGTGTCTCAGGAGGCACATAACTTGTACTTGCTTTTGCTACCTTGGCCATAGCCTCCTTGTAATAAGGAGAGCGAGCAACATGAAATGGGATCCCAACAACATAGAGAAAGTTCTTGATAGCATCATCCGCCTCTTCCCTTGCCTTTGAATCAAACATGTCTACAACTGGATTGGGGCTGCCCCACGACCTTTCTCTTCCCTCTACTTTCCACTTTTGTCATTCCAAAACTAGAACTAGCCAAAGTATTCTTGCCAGTCCTATGAGAGCTCAAAGGAGTGTTAGCCGCACTGCTAGTACCACGAACTTTTGGAACGTTGTCTATGGTAATTCCATTAAAATGTCTTACCATTAGTGCTCTCTGCTCTAGTGAAAGAGCCTTACAAAGACCAACCCCCTTCCTGTAAGGTGCAACAAGTGTGCATTGGTCCTGGTGATGCTACCATGCCAAGTTAGTGCCCATATGTTGCACTTCCATAGTTTACTCCCACCTCCAAACTTGGGGTTCTCAAGTATCTCAACATATTCTTGCAATGGCTTCTTCTTATCAAATGATCTAATGGCAAATCTGGACAACATTTGAGAAGGACAATTAGTAGCACTACCACTCTCACTACCGGTTGTTGTTGGCACTTATTTTGTCTCTCTTCTCCACCTCCCCCAATTATGTCATCACCAACACTTCCACCTATCTCAAGTTCAACCCTCTCCTCCTTTGATTCATATCCATACTTAGAAGAAGAACTCATGGTGATGATTGTTGGAGCAGTAATGAATTAAAAAAAAACAATCATAACTATATGTAATGAATTAATTAAAAAAAAACGGTAACTATAAATATAGGTAATGATTATAATTCAATTTATAAAAAAACAATAACTATGAGGTATAACTATATGCAATGATTAAGAAAAAGTAAAACATTCATAACCATATGCATTGTACAATGAATAAAAAAACAAAACAGCCATAAGCTATAATTACATGCAAATCGCAATCACATTGTCATAATGTTTTAAAAAAAACTTAAGAAGCCATATGCTATTAGGCCCATAACTATATGCAAAAAAATTAAAAAACAAAAACATAAGAATTAAAACATCAAACGTTGCTGTAGGTGTATTAAGTTTTTCTTTTTTGTATCGACATTTATGTGTATCGACTATCAAACTTTTTGTATTCGGAATTCCTATTGTTATTCTTTCTAGGAACGTGTATCATACTATCATGGAAAAGTTAAACCTAGCCAATCCTATTCAATGAATCATTGAATCAACAATCAAGAGTTTTATGTTTTAAGATGTAATTTAAAAAAAAACCTAACCATTTACAACCAAACCCTATGTAGTATGCATTTTGTAAAATCCTACAAACTATAAACATGATTACATTGTGAATGTAGATACAAAAACTTAAAAACAACCCCTAAAAATGCAAATAGAATCTAAATTTTAAAAACTAGAGACTATTATCAAGCATTGTAAGCAAATAAAATTATAAATACCTCTTGCTTGTGCTTGCTCTTGCTCTTCCCTTCTTCTTCTTCCTCTTTCTCCTTCTCTTTGCTCACTTTGCTCAAGTGTGAATATTGAATGTGATATGGAATGAGCCCATAGAGTAATTTTATAACTTAGAATGTCACTTTTAGGGTTAGGGTTAGACTAAAAAAAGTGTTTTTGTAAAGTAAATTTTTTAAAAATGCGCGCGGGACGTCGAGGATGTTTGGACGCCCCTGGGATGTCCCTCAACCATCTCGAGGACGTCCAGACGTCCTCGACATCACCCACAAGTTTCCAATGTCGCGGAGACGTTTCCTCTCCTTCCTAAACCTCCCCGAGACGTTTCCTTTTATTCATAGCATGCACAAAATGTGGTGGGGGACCTTTCCCCCGTCCTGTCGTCCCTAGGACGTTCGGAACATCCTGGACTCCTGGGTTTTGGGGGAGGACGCGTCTCTGCGTAACTTTGTAATTGAAATTTAGAAAGGAAGAAAAGAATGAAAGAAAACGTATTAATGTTCAAACACCAATAAATAAAATGTACAAATGCCAATAAATAAAAGAGGAGAAATAGCTTATACAAAATAAATAAACATGTAATAGAACACACAATATCATGCTTGTTCTTGCTTATAAAGGATATGAGGGCGTTAGAGAAATACATCCATCATTGAAGTAGAAAACTCTCAAAGCAAGTTGGCGAGTAACCATATCAATCAATCCAGGGAAGGGCACAGCAGACCCACAATGGTGAATACTCAAGAGTTGATGGGCTAGGGTATGAGAGACCCACGATCCCGCCAATGATGATCCACATCCGGGAGAATAATATTGAGAGCAGGGTGTCCGTTGAGCAGGGTTGCAGAAGATTCAGAGAGTAGGGGATGTTTGATAAATAAATCACTTTTTGTGACTGGTAGAATGACAGATTTTAAAGCAAATTTACATGGACTTTTAAAAATAATAATATCTGAATGGTTGTTGAGATCTGTCATTGGATTTGGGGGTGAATTCAATCATGAATTTGCGTGAATGAAATACTGCTTCTATGAAATCACCGAATTCAATTTTTTTAATGGATTATAATAGATAAATGCGATAACATAGGCTGTAATGGAACAACTAATGTTAGTGTATAGTGTATCCTCTCTGAAGTACCATAAGATTTTTTTCCATTCAAAATTTCAAGCATTTGACAGATTGCACTTATTAAATGTATCTGGAATAGTTTGTTAAAAATGTTAGTTGTCTTTTCCAGTATAATTGCAAGAACATTTACTTTTTTGTACATATCACGATTTTTGAACCTCGGAGCTTACATTTCTCAGGAACTTTTTAGATATATATATAAAATTTAATGGTTAACTTGTTGGAAGGTTGACATTGGAGTTTGCAGGTGGTAAATATTTGGGACCTACATGATTACTGCTTCATAGAGACAATACTGACATATGAATCACTAGAAAACGTGTGTGTAATTCCAAGTGTATCAAAGCTGGTGTCTGGCATGAGCCAGAATCAACTGTCAAACAAAAAGCAAAAGAAAAGTGGTACATCTCCAGTGCACTTTCTGATGGTTGGGAACCGTGGTATTATACGTATATGGGTTTCAGAAGGGTTAAAAATGTTAGTTGTCTTTTCCAGTATAATTGCAAGAACATTTACTTTTTGTACATATCATGATTTTTGATCCTCGGAGCTTACATTTCTCAGGAACTTTATATATATATATATATATATATATAATTTAATGGTTAACTTGTTTGAAGGTTGACATTGGAGTTTGCAGGTGGTAAATATTTGGGACCTACATGATTACTGCTTCATAGAGACAATACTGACATATGAATCACTAGAAAACGTGTGTGTAATTCCAAGTGTATCAAAGCTGGTGTCTGGCATGAGCCAGAATCAACTGTCAAACAAAAAGCAAAAGAAAAGTGGTACATCTCCAGTGCACTTTCTGATGGTTGGGAACCGTGGTATTATACGTATATGGGTTTCAGAAGGGTTAAAAATGTTAGTTGTCTTTTCCAGTATAATTGCAAGAACATTTACTTTTTGTACATATCATGATTTTTGATCCTCGGAGCTTACATTTCTCAGGAACTTTTTAGATATATATATATATATATATATATATATATATATAATTTAATGGTTAACTTGTTTGAAGGTTGACATTGGAGTTTGCAGGTGGTAAATATTTGGGACCTACATGATTACTGCTTCATAGAGACAATACTGACATATGAATCACTAGAAAAAGTGTGTGTAATTCCAAGTGTATCAAAGCTGGTGTCTGGCATGAGCCAGAATCAACTGTCAAACAAAAAGCAAAAGAAAAGTGGTACATCTCCAGTGCACTTTCTGATGGTTGGGAACCGTGGTATTATACGTATATGGGTTTCAGAAGGGTAAGTTGACCAGCTGCATTTACTCATTTTAGCTACTTATTGAGTATGGTGTTACTAAACATGTGAACATGGTGTCTGTACTGTTTTATCTTTGCAAAATGTCGATTTTTTATTTAGACATCGATTATAATTTTGTCCATGATTATGAATTGTGTCAAATCATCTTTACAATGATTGCAGTGGCAAATGCTTATATGAGCAGAATTCTTCAGATGCAATTATTAGTTCCGGGAAGATGATCTGAAGGGAGGGTTTGTATCTGCTGTCCTACAACCCACAGCTCAAGGAGTGTTGTGTGTTACTGCTGATCAGCGCTTTCTGTTTTATGAACCGGTGGAGAGTGATGAAGGTAAATATGATTTAAGGATCAGCAAACAGCTTATAGGTTACAATGAGGAGATGGTGGACTTGAAGTTTCTAGGGGAAGACGAGAACTTCCTTGCAGTGGCAACAAATTTAGAGCAGGTGCATTTTCTAGTAAAATTAAGCTAGATGACTTTTAGTGTTAGCTTAATGCAAACGTTAACAATTTCTGCTAGATCGTTTGTGGCTTTGTTTGATACTGCTATAGGCAAAGAGATTCACCCAGAAGTCTTGAATGTGTTTATTACACAGAAAAGTTGTGCAATGTTGATTGGAACTATTAGAATTTCCGAATCAGTGGTAGCTCATGTTTTAAACTTACATAGCTTTAGGAAGTTCCATGTATTTGGATATATACTTTTTAGCCGATAGACTTTTTAAATAGACATTCATGTCCAAAAATTCCCCTCAAAACTTGTCTCACACCAAGAAACCGGCCATAGCTCACCGGAAAACAAATCTCCACCATCAGTAAACAACTGAAAAAGAAACTTCCTTAAAATAAAGTAGGTGCAACTTATATGTAAATGTAAGTGCAATTCACACACACACACATATCTAGTTAGTGATATGATTGTTTTATAAAACAATGATGTTGGAGCTAAATATAATGGTAATTATAATAAAAATAATGATGGAGCTTTTATAAAACAATCTGCTAACATCATTGTTTTGGATCTCTTCATTGATGCAAGTATGAACAAATAAAGCCAAAAAAGTTTTTATCAGCCAGAAAGCATTTATCCGGTGTTGGAGCTTCTGTCTGCCACCTTTTGCATTTAATTCTCTCTCTCTCTCTCTCTCTCTCCCTGTATTGGCTTGCCGTGTATCTGCAGATATTTGTAAGCACTGTTTTATCTGCCTACCTTCTACCAAATCTGCTCCGCCTTAGTTTCAGAGATCTCTTCCACCACCCTGTGCCTGTTTAAGCAGGCATGCTTTGAACAAATTATTATACAGTTAATATATATCTTCTTCAATTCCTGGGCTTCAAAACTTCCCGACGTGTGTTGGAATATGCAAAGAGAAGAAAGAAGACAGAAGGCAAAAACTGCGCTGTGTAAATGATACAGGCAGAGGTTTATTTATAATATGGAGGTGGTTACAATCTAGTTACACAGTTGCAACTGCATAACTGCCGAATAGGCTATATAAGCATCGTATTTTAACACCCCCTCTTAATGACTAACCTAGAAACTATACCAAGTTTATCCCGAAACTTGACAAACAAGAAAGCACCAAGAGGTTTAGTCATTACATCAGCAGACTGCTCCTGAGAAGGACAGAAATGAAGAGAGATTTCACCTGAGTCAACCAATTGACGAATATAGTGATGATGAATCTCAATATGTTTAGTGCGGGCATGATAGATAGGATTTTTGACCATCTTCAACACACCTTGATTATCACAAAAAAGTGAAAGAGGTGTAGCAGTGACCTGTGAAAACTGAAAATCAACCAAAATCTGACGAAGCCATACCGCTTCGCAACCAGCACTAACAGCAGCCTTGTATTCTGCTTCTGTGGAAGAGATAGCCACAGTGGGCTGAAGCTTACTCTGCCAAGAAATAACTCCTGAACCAAGAGAGAAGATATATCCAGTGGTAGATCTCCGAGTATCCACTGAACCTCCCCAATCAGAGTCTGTGTAGCCAATCAACGTGAAATCTGCAACTCTCTGATACAAGATGCCAAAGTCAAGAGTTCCTTTGACATACCTTAACACACGTTTTGCTGCTCCCCAGTGAATGAGTTTCGGTTTAGACAAAAACCGAGAAAGATAACTCACAGCAAAACACAAATCCGGTCGTGTAGTGGTGAGATAAATCAAACTACCTACCAACTGTCTGTACAATGTTTCATCGACCGGTGGTGAATCATCATGAGCTGAAAGTTTCAGCCCGACCTCCATAGGTGTAGATGATGAATTACAATCATACATCTTAAATTTTTGCAAAAGATTCGTGGCATAAGAATATGCAAAGAGAAGAAAGAAGACAGGAGGCAAAAACTGCGCTGTGTAAATGATACAGGCAGAGGTTTATTTATAATATGGAGGTGGTTACAATCTAGTTACACAGTTGCAACTGCATAACTGCCGAATAGGCTATATAAGCATCGTATTTTAACAACGTGCAGCAAGCTTGTCTATTTTATAACAGCGGCTGTTTCTGTCGATTTCATGATCTTTACCCAGTTTCAATTTTGCTGTTCTGTTTGCAGTGTTCACTAAGGAGGAGTGGCTGGGGATGAGGAACCGGATGTGGTTAGAAATAGTTTTGTATTACTGTTAGTCTATTATGTGGATATTTGTGCAATCTTTGGATCTGCTGATACCGACAAGGGTAGTGATTTGTATTTCACTGCAGCTGGTCATGGGTATCTCATTTGCTTTCTCCATCTACGAAAGGACCCAAATGCTTGCCGTGAATTTCCACACCAGATTCTGGTTTTGGCTGCTGCATTATCCTGCAACTGGGGCATCTCAAGGCAAGCATTTGATGAGCTACCCATTTACCCCAAATTTGTACACATCTGTTACTTGAAGGCATCTACCCACTCTTATTAGCTACTCATGTTTTGCTGTCGAAGCTTTAACTACTGGGATCGCACCTGGGAAACTCGTCAACAATCTGTGAAATAAGTTTTGTAATTTGTAAGTCTTTCCTGCAAGAAGTGGCCTGGGGTTTGGATAACCATGTAGTTTTAGCGCTCTGTTTATTCGCATGCCTGGAGAGTATCGATGTCTTTCTTATGTACTCTGTTTTCTTTCAGATCACAGTAACCGCCCTTTAAAATATAATGCATTTGCTTACGAATACTGAGTTGGGTTTCCATATTTTGAGTCAATTCTGAAATGTGCACGCCTTTCTGACCAAATTCATCTTCGCATCTCGGCTTATGGACCATATCTGCCCACCTGGCCCTTCTAAGATAAGGTTTTCCCTAACCCGGTCCTCAAATTGTGCTGCAAATTCTCGCAGAATTCTCTGAAAGAAGCAAAAATCAGAATTCTTGGTAATAAATTGTAAGGAATAATTCTATCTTTTTCACAAAGCTTAATCTTTCATATAAAACTCAAATAGTTCCCTCTAGCTAATATCAAAACCTTCTGCTAAATCAAATTGAATGATTAGATTTAATTAATCTTCCTGATTCACATCCATAGAAAATCTGTTAGAATTGTGAGTGCTCCCGTTAGCTAAAAAGGAAATTTTATGCAACATACAACCACTGGCTACTGTGTTGTATTAGGATGCAAAGTATCATCTACCAAATCCTTGTTAGTAATATTTTTATCGTTGTACGAGGTTCAGAACATTATGGAAATTGTAAGAAGGATACTAAAAGGAAAAACCATGCCAGATTGGCTATGATTGAACTGAAAATTAAATGCATTGTGCCTAAAAATGTGTCCGTAATAACAAATTCTACTGAATGTTGGTAGAAAATGTGAATATATGCTATACGCCCTTAACCTATTATGTATATTGGGATATGTATGGCTGACATGTGGCTAACATAATCTCTTACCATGTCATAGCGCATTTCTCAATGTTTGCATATTGTTAGTTGGGTCAGTTTATGGAGTAACCATTGTCTAAGTAGGGCATGTATAGGAGGTAGTGGATGGTACTTGATAATCATATTACGTATCCCATTCTTATTGTAAGGTTGTGGAGGTTGCCCCTTGAAGTGGCTAAATCATATTTTATTCTATTATCTATCAAATATTGAGTATCTACTATATTCTAGTGTTATAATTGTGAATTACTGCTATTGTTCTATTTTTACTGTTTGTTCATGCGATCTATTGTTAAATCTACCTAAATAATTCCATTACAAGTGGTATGAGAGCTCCAATTTGGGAAAGATTTTTTACAGTGCATTTTTTCAGGCCTAACATTTGTTCAAAGGACTATAGAATTGAGAAAACATATCAATATTTTTTTCTGTCATGGTAGTTTTTCGCACCCTTTGCTTAAAATTGTAGTCATTGGATTCTTCTTGACAAGACAATCGCAATGGTTTTAGCTGTTTTAACCCTATTTTTGGGATTTTTTGGCCCTTTACCTATAACAATCATCGTCTTCATCTCGAGATGACAACCACAATTGTATAATTCACTGACAACCATATTTTTGACCCCTTGAATCTTAAACCCTACTCCATGACAGGCAACAAACTAGAGGCATAGTTAAGTGTAACGACACCATAGGAAAAAATCCTCTTGATATGGAGCCGGAATCGAGAAATATGAGTATGATGTGAGCAATATGCTTTCTGAAATGGCTAGAAAGAATGATGTGGTGGTGGTCAAAGATACCTTGAACACACTGCCTGCCAGAGTTGGCTCTATTATGGTGGTTGTGGCTAATTTGCAAATTAGCCACAACTCAACAGTTCCGGGCCTGTTCACACAGGGTCTCTAAGCAATCCCAACTCAAATCTAGGTTAATTTTAGCACTCGCCTTGCTCTAATTATAGGATTCACAATGTGCTACCAAAAGTGGAGATGCACAAGTTTGATTGGTAGGATTAGTCACATGGATCAATCAAATGGAAAATTTCTTTGATTTACATCAAACACCTTGTGCACAAAAGGTGGTGATGGCATCGTTGCATCTTGAACCTGAGTAGGTCATTTGGTAATTGATGGTTATGTGCTCAAAAGAAGAAAAAGGGTTTGATTGTCACTTGTTCAATCTTCATTCTATAGATGCCCTATTCGCAACACCGTGATGAGAGAACCACGTCAACCAACTAGCAAATCTATGACAAATAGGTCCTATTAAAGATTTATTCAATAATTCTAAAACTTGTCCTTGCGAGTGGAGGACATCATGAAGGATATCCTCAATGACTTGTTTTTAGGTGGGCTTAAGGATATCATCCAACATGATGTTCGCATGTTTAATCCGAGTTTGTTGTTAGAGTCCATTGTCTTCGCCTGCTGGCCAAAAGAAAGAGATCTGGTCAAATGGTGGACATTCAACATTGATAAAGAGCATAATACTCTAGCACCATCATTCCCTCAACCTACCAAATTGACTCAAAAAATTGAAGAGAAACGGTCAAAAGGGTTGTGTTTCAACTATGACCACATGTATAATTGGGCACGTAAATGTCTTAGAAGAAACTATTCTACATTGAAGGTGCCAATGACGAAAAAGAGGATGAGGACATTGGAGATGAGTTCAAGGAAGAATCATAAGTCTCGATACCAACTATTCACGCCATTCACTTTTTGGAATTAACACTCCACAAATCCTAAAAGTGACGGGTTTTTGAAGAATCAAAGAGGAGCATGCATAATTTCATCAACAATAAGTTCGTGACACGTTTGAATGGTTTTATTTATCAAGCTCTAGAATTTGAGGTCATGATTGTAGATGGAGGCATAGTCGGTTGTTCGGGAAAATGTTATAGTATTAAGATAGCCACGGGAGAGTATAGGTTAGACTCTCCTATATTTGCCATTCAATGGGGGTGCATATATCGTTCTAGGAGAACAATGGTTCATAATTTGAGGAACAATCGAGATGAACGTCCAAGAGTTCATGCATTTTCATTTAGAGGGAAAAACATTTGAACTTCGTTTGTGTGCAAAATCCCCACAACTAGTAAGTTCTCATTAGATGTAGAAGATTCCCAAGAGGGGAGCAAATAGGTTTGTAGCACAATCGTTGTCCTTGGAAGGAAGTCCTGTGCAAATGCCTACAATGCCAGAGTTACAAACAATTCTTGATAAACATTCGTTTGTTTTTGGAGCTATGCCAAAAGGACTACTGCCTAAAAGAGATCATGATCATGCCATTCAATTGATATTAGTGAGTCAGCCAACCAATATTCGTCTCTACAGGTACCCATATGTCCAAAAGAGTGAGATTAAGGAAATGGAGCAAAAGATGTTGGAGGCTGGTATTATCCAACACAACCAAAGTACGTTTTCTTCTCTGGTGGTGATGGTGTGTAAGAAGGATGAGAATTGATGACTATCCCCAGATTACAGAGAAATCAACAAGTACACCATCAAAGGTAAGTTTTTATTCTAGTAATTGATGATTTGCTAGATGAATTACATGGTGCTGTTAACTTTACTAAAATTGATCTTTATTCTGGTTACCATCACATTTGAAGCTGAGATGAGGATACACATAATACAACTTTCATAACCCATGAACGCCACTATGAGTTTTGGTGACACCTTTTAGTCTCACAAATGCACCATTTATGTTCTAGAGTTCGATGAACATTGTCTTTCGACCATTCCTGAGGAAGTTTTACGTGGTATTTTTTGATGACATACTAATATACAAGTAGACATGAGAAGAATACTTGCAACAACGAGGTGATCGTGTATTAATTTAAAGACTCAAGTTCAAACTCAATTTGGGCACGGGGTAAATAAATCTTGTATATATATGAGGCATCACTCTAGTCCTGGCTACCCTAGATTTCTTAAAGACTTTCATTGTTGGATTTGATGCATCAAAGTATGGAATGAGAGCAAGTGCTCATGCAAGAAGAGTTGTCCATTGCATTTGGGAGTCACCAACTCAAAGGGAAGAATTTACTAAAGCCCATCTATTAGAAGAAAATAATGACCATTCTTCACGCCATCAAACAATGGAGATAATATCGATGGGTAGACACCTCAAGGTGAAGACAAATCATGATAGTTTAAAGTACTTTCTAGAACATAGGTTGTCATCAAAAGAACAACAAAAATGGATCACCAAAATGTTGGGATTTGATTTTGAAATCTACAAGAAATGGGAAGGAGAATGTTGCGACAATTGCACTCTCAGGAAGGATAAGCCCACAAAAGCTTTGTTATACGCAATGACCATCTTATAGGAGTCAAGGCGATTGGGTGGACAAGGCTAGATTAAAACGAGAACATGATGGAGATACACACATGTTTTGATTTAAAAGGGGACACCCTATGGTACAAGGATAGGTTGTGCGTATGCAAGAATTTAACACTGAAACAAAGGTGGTTGGAGAGCTACATTTGTCTCAAGTGGGGGGCATTTAATATTCTTGAAGACTTATCATAGAATCAAGAAAGGCTTCTTTTGGGGTGTCCATAAATTTGTGGCAAAATGTATGTTGTGTCAGCAAAACAATTGCAAGACAATTAAGTCACCATGTCTTTGCCCACCCCTATCTATTCCTAGCTAGTAATGGGAGGAGGATTCCATGGATTTCATTATAGGGTTGTGCAAATATGAAGGGGAAAATGTCATCATGGTGGTTGTGGATAGTCTCACCAAATATGTTCATTTTTTTGCCTTATCACATCTATTTGTAACAAACACAATAGCATATGCTTTTGTGGACATAGTTAAAAAAATTACATGGTACCCCCTGGATCATAATAAGTGATTGTGATTTTTACTTGTAATTTTTGAACTGTTATATTTTTGTGTTTAAGTATTTATTTAGCACATCGTCTTATCATCCACAATCACACAGGCAAACAAAGTATAATTTGCATCTATGTCGAATTTAATACTGAAACAAACTGAGCTTGCAGAGCTACATTTGTCTCGAATAGGGAACATTAAGGATTCTTCAAGACTTATCATAGAGTCAAGAAATATTTTTTTGGGAAGGACTCAAGGGGGATGTCCAAAAATTTGTGGTAGAATATATGGTGTGCTAGTAGAAGAAGTGCGGGACAATTAAGTCACCAGGTCTTTTGCAACCCTCTATCTATTCCCAGCTAGCGATGGGAGAGTTTTCCATGGATTCCATTATAGGGTTGCTCAGATCAGAATGGAAAAATGTCATCATGGTGGTTGTGGATAGGCTCACCAAATATTCCCATTTTTGTGCCTTGTCACACCTATTTGTAGCAAGCACAGTAGATAATGTTTTTTATGGAAATAATTCAGAAGTTACATGCTACCCCCAAGCTCATATAAAGGGACTGTGATCTTTACAAGTATTTTTTGGATTGGTATTGGTACTCAATTGACACATAGCTTGTCTTATCATCCACAATTAAATGGGCAAACAAAGTTGGTTGACACATCCCTAGAAGGCTATCTGTGCTGCTTTGATTCAGATAAAGAAGAACAATTAGTTCATTGGCTTCCTCTAGCTGAATGGTTGTACAACACTTCCTTCAGTAGCAAATCCAAAATGTCTCCATTTCTGGCCTTGTACTGGTACCAACCACCATCCATCACCTCTTCCTTGAGGGTACAACCAAAGGTTCGAGCTGTGGAAGATCACATTTAGCAGCAACATGAGGTATTAACCAGTCTCTGGTAGAACATGGCAATGGCAAAAACTTGAATAAAACAACAAGCTGACTAGCACCACAGTGAAACACAACTTGAAGTTGGTGACTGGGTCTTTGTGTCACTTCAATCATATATGAAAATGTCTTTGAAGCAACAAAAGAAGGATAACAAACATGCTTCTAAGTATTACGGTCCTCATCAAGTCTTGCAGAAAATTGACAATGTAGCATACAGGCTAGCCTTACCTCAATCTGCACACATACATCTGGTATTCTCATGCTTGAAGGAGGCCACTGGACAATGAGTATCGACCTAGACAAAGTTACTAGAGTTGGATGAGGTAGAGAGGGTCATCCTGGAACTTGAGGAAATCCTTCAAACAAGCACTAAGAAGCTGCGAACGAGGGTGATTTAGGAGTATCTGATCAAGCAGAAGAATCTTTCTAGTGAGGCAGCAACATGGGAGATTTGAAGCATTTTTGCAAAAGTAAGCGTAGTTAGTCAACTTTGAGGAGAACGTTGGTTTCAAGGGAATGAGCATGCCACTCCCTTAACCTATAATGTGTATTGGGATATGTATGGTCAACTTGTGGCTAACATAATCTCTTACCTTGTCATATCATATTTCTCTATGCTTGCATATTGTTAGTAGGGTTGGCCTATGGAGTAACCATAGCCTAAGTAGGGTATATATTGGAGGTAGTGGTTAGTACTTGATCATCATATTGCGTATTCTATTCTTATTGTAAGGTTGTGGAGGTTGCCCCTCGAAGTGGCGAAGTCGTATATTCTGTTCTATTGTCTATTAAATATTGAGTATCTGTTATTTTCTGCTGTAGTAAGTTCAAATTACTGCTATCATTCTGTTTCTATGCCTGGTCATGCAATCCATTGTTGAATCTACCTTAGTAATTTCATTATGCCGATAGGCATTCTACAATGGCAGCAAGGGGTGGCACCTAATGGTGTGACCATGTAAACTTTTATTTTCTACATTAAATTTGACATCCATTTGACTGTCACTTAAAATGTTCTTTTCAAACTTTGAGAAACCAATAAAACAAATAGTAATATCTTGACTATATGGTAGAGTTTGGGGCCTTTTTTGGAAAGTTATTTTTGGCATTAGTAAGAGGGAAATATTAAGAGAAATTAGAATGAAATAAAAGTACTAATGAATGTGATATGCATAAGATCCAAGCTAAAAACATTGAGATTGATATATATATATCGGCATTTTTCAAATAGATGTATTTAAAATATTTGTACCAGTTACACTACACGTGCAGACTGGCTTAGTGAACAGCACAGAAATTCAACTGAAGTTGGCAATTCAAGTTTACTAGATTTTAGTGTGTTGATGTCCAACTAACAGAAAAAGCAAGGAAGAAACAGTTTGTAAGTTCAGAATGCCTGTAGGTCAATTCGTAGATTCAAGCAGCGAGCAGTAAAGATTGAATTTGATTGGCAGTGAGGGTAACAGTCAGGAGACAAAACTGCATATAGAGTGATGATAGAGTACTAACAGGTTGCCAAGACGAACATATGTATGTGTCAATTTAAACATGCTATTGGATGACTTACACTGGCTATTACTTAATGGATGCGAGTCACTGTTATACACCTAATCAATATTGTATAATACACTTATCATAATAACTAGTACAAATATCTTAAATGCGTCTGTTTGAAAAATGCCAATAGATATCATTCTTAAGGCTCCTATTTTTGATTTTACACATACTAAATTGATTAACTCTACCATGTGGTCAAGATATCACTATTTTCGATCAATTTCTCAAAATTATAATACCAAATATTGAAGGGACATGAAATGAATGTTGAATTTATGGTGAAAATTACCTTTTAAGTTTTGACAACAAAATAGACAACAAAATCAATGTCTTATTTTAATACAATCTTACATGGTCACACCATTAGATCCCACCTTTACTGCCATTGTAGAACGCCTATTGGTGTAACAAGACTCTTATTTTTGGTTTTACACATACTGTATTGACTAACTCTACCTACCATGTGGTCAAGATATTACTGTTTTTCGATTAATTTATCAAAATGAAAACACCAAATAGTAAAGATACAGTGATATAGATTTCAAATTTATTGTTAAAATTACGTTGTGACGGTTAAATAGACGTCAAATTTATTATATAAAATAAAACTTTACACGATCACACCATTAGATCCCATCCCTTGCTTCCATTATAGAACGCTTATCGACATAATTAGAGATACATTCTTTTTACTCTGATGTTATGCACCCTTTGGTAAGCTTTGCAACAAACAGATTTTATGAACAACATTAATCGAAAACATATGGTAATAATAATGAATATGATGGAGTACTCTCCTTAATCTTGATAAACTAATATTGAATAAATAGAGAAATATAGTAATAATAATAAATATGATGGAGCACCCTCCTTAGCCCCAATAAACTAAGGAGCAGACTGCCATCTTAAGATAGACTGTTAAAATAGTCAATATGGCCTAGGAACACAATGACAATGATGTGTGTGTGTGTGTGAGATGATGATGTTGAGATAAAATGTATCCTTTTCTGGCATATGGCCGGCCTATGATTGTGTATGCGTAGTTTTTCTTCATACTCTGTTTAAACTTTATATATATATATATATGTTTTTGGCCTTCCAATTATTTTTTTCCACTGCTGTCCCCATATACATCCTTTTCACTGATTTGCTGTCCCTCGTTTCTGCTTTGTTTTATTTCCATACATCCATTTTTGCATTCTGTTCCATATCCCATTATCACTGTCGGCTGTCATTCCTTACAAAACTTATGTTCATTCATAATTTGTCACTATACATATAACTTAGGGACTAAATTACCACATCTATATTATGTTTATGAAAGATCCTAAATGTAATATAATTAAACTAGTTTAAAATGCCAATCAAAATTGAGCTATCCAAGGCCTCTTTTTCTTTCTATCTCGTATACTACTGCAGATTTGTAACATCCTAACATGCCTCTGAAGAAAGGTGCAAGAATTAATAGTAGAAGCCAACACATTTCCAAAATGAGCTCAAGGAAGCAATGAAGCGGCAAATAAATGAAATAAGATTGAAGATGGACACACAATCTTATTTAACTAGTATACTAATATATTAAGTATCCTCTAGCAAGAAGTTTCACAACCTCCCAATTTGATGAGTGCTCATCCTTTTGAATGACCCTATGTAGGCAGCAGTGTAAAGCAAAGCCCATATTCTCACAAAGTCAAGCCCGACAATGTTTAACGAAGGCACTTCATCAAACACTATAGAACGGAACATATAATAGAGCAACACTTCATGATAGCTAGTATATGGATATGGGTATTAGGGAAAAAATGAGTAACTGGACACGCTGGTTGGCCGATTAAATTATATATCGTGGGGCCCCCTGAGCTTAGTGAGGCTACCGGAAATGATAAAAATTCGATTAGGGTCCTCCCTATCTTGTTTTTGTTCTTACTCGGGATTGCTCCCAAACAATTATAAATTGACAAGTCCAAATTGAAGAAGTGATAACCAGAGCGTATAGTCTATTCATGTGATCCTTGGTGGAGAGAAGACATAGTATATTTCTCTTACAGTGGAAAACATCCTTGTGTCTTTTCTCAAGAAATTTGAAGATCTTGATGACTATTTCAATAGACTAAATCAACTATAGTAACTTAAATCTGTTGATCCAAGCACAGCTATGAACCTCTTTCTGTGCAGATCTCCACATAGTTGTGTAGGGACCTCGCAACTTAAATGACATTTTGGAACCCTTCATAGTGTTTTCGAAGCTAAGGAAGCCTTATTACTAAGCTTTAGCTTGGTGAACTTCTAGATTGTGAGTTGAGCTTTTCAGTAAAGATTTAATATTATAGTTCACTATTTGAGCATGTTCAGAAAAGTTGAACTCACCCCAAGTTGGCTCATGCCATCCAATTGGCTCACCCCAGATTGGCAACATTCACAGTCAACTTTCCTTATTTGACACTCTGCTTGGTTCGCATATCTGACGATAATGCATGACACCAAGGCCTCACACAGGTTGATCTTCGCCAACCTCCATGTCATCACTCCAGCAAATTGGTGCTTCCCTAGTCATCACGCAACTTCATTGGATGACCTCAAGTTAAGGAAAACCACCGATGACTCATTGTGTCTTCTGCACATGCTCGTGCTCTTCTGCTCAACTTGTGCATCACTTGTCATCCATGATATCGTACTCTTGCGTACATAGGCAACCTTACCCGCTTCTATGGTGCCTTGTAGCATACTGCACCTCGGTTTGGCTCATTGTATGACACCAAACACTCAACAACAACTGTACAGATCATCTGTAGCCTTGCGTGCTTCCATATTGCCAAGATGCATCCCAGTACTCGCAACTTTGTATGCAACATCACACGCATCTGGCAACGTCCATAACTTCTGAAATGCCACACACTTACTTTGCAACACTCGCAGCTTCAATAGTTTTGTGCAAGCATTCCGCAATGTCCGCAGCTCTTGCAAACTTACGTCAAAACAACTGATAGTATTTGTAGCTTCTGCGCTGCCATGCATCACCTTGCATTATTTGCAGTTTCTCGCAATGTTGCATAACACATCACAAAACTTCTACATGCTTGCGCCTTCCTTCTTAGCATGCCACATGTCTTCACAATTCCATGCAAGGTCCCTCTGATTTGCATCCACAAGGCTGCATCCCGCTACCACACGACAGACTAGGTGGCAGTCTCCATGCTTGTGCCTTGTCTAAGCACCTGTCAACGTAATTCACACTAGAAGTGAACCTACCACACCTACAAGAAGTCCAACTGTTATTTGGGCAGAAGATGAACCACTCTTGTGATCATCTCTCTCTGTAAGCGTTGTCTTTTATAATTGATTTCTTGTAATGACATATATATTGTAAGACATATGATATTCAAATGCATCAATCAATTTCGAATCAGCCATGCTCCTAGTGTTCCCTGTATACTTGCGTGCTTCGTGCATCCTGAATTAGCTGGCTTTCTCTCCTGCATGTTAGCATGCCTTGAGTATCTAATGTCTAAATTGTCATCTCTCAGCGTAGACAAATCATTTGGGATGTGTCCTCCCTCTTCTTGATCACAGGAGCTTGCTCTTGTCTTCTTGGTCATTTACAGCCTAGACAAATCAGTAAGGAAACATTCCCCTTCTGATCACATGAGCCTGCTTTCATAGTCTTACTGTGAATTGTATGCTTTTGTACTTTACCATATTCTTTCGTTTGAATAGAAATGACAATATTATGCCAATCTCATTGCGTTTGAATATGTAATACTTGTTTCCGCATCTTGTATTAGATTCCATTTTATGTTCTACAATCTGTAGATCTGTTTGTGTAGATCCATCTAGTTTGAATAATTGTAGTATTGTCCGAGGTACAACTTCCTGGGCTCAGTGTGATCATTGGTATCACAGCTACAAGTCTGGCTGACCATGTTGTCAGTGGTTCGTCACACGAATTCAAGAGACTCAATATCATATGCATGCTCAACTCTTCATTGTTGTAGTCATGGGCAAAGCATGTAAGAATGTGAATAATCCAAATGAAAGCATCCCTTTTAGGAATCTTCGATGAGAACAAGCTCTTGCACAAGGATATCCAAAATCTCAAGTACTAGAATCAATAGTTGCAAGATGCATTCCACTCAATAGAGGAAACCCTTGGCCCGGGGGAAGATTGCAGACCTTGTGGCTCATTGTACTCCTCTCACAGACCTTGTCCTCAATAGCCTTGTTCAAGCCAAGGAGAGATGCAACCAAATCATGTAAAAGCTGCAAAACGAGCTTTTTCTGTGAGGAAGAGTAACTAGTAGTTGCCTCACAGCAAAGTGCACACAGTTCCAAGTGTTCCTAATTGACTAGCTATCATCCCCCACCTCGTGTCCAATCAAGACCTGCAGTGTGCAAATGATGACAAATGAGAGTTTTGTAAGCCCATGTCATTCCCTGCAATCCAAATCAATATACCTGTTTGGCAGCTTTGAGAAGCATACCAAAGGAATGGTTCCTAGTTGTTGAAGCAAATAGGTTATGAAGGCAAAGGTCTTGGCAAAATAGGCCAATACTTCACCAACCCCCTCCAAATGACGAAACTGTGCAATATGGGCTTTGGTTGCGTAGGTTGCAATGCAAACAAAGAAGGGTTCATACAATTCTCCCCACAATCAAGCTCAAGATTTGCTTCAACATCACACTCTGCATCACATGGTCCAAGTGTTTCCAGTTGCGCACCATGTTCCTCATCTTAATATCTCTCTAAGAAAACTAGAGTTGTCCAAGCATCCCAACAATGCTTCACATAGAAGTCACTATTTCAACAAGTGCAAGCTTCACTGCCATGTTCTGCCCGTAAGCATGCTTGCAAGATTCCTAGCAAAAACCTAGACAACAACTGCACCAAAGATGGTGTATGCCCCAACAACATCCTATGCCACACCACTACAAACAACCCATGGCTCAATTGTGCAAGCCGTGAATATGTGCCTGTCTAATATACACAACACACTCTCTAGTCACATGCAACCTTGGCTATTGCAGAAGTCATACAGTTGAGTAGTGTTGGCATCTTCATCCTTGTGGTCTTTATGGAAGAACCCGGTCCACTTGTTGGTTGGTAGACATTCATGTGCAAAGGACTGTGCATTTGCTGAAACCTTGTGCAACAACTGTACCACAGATGGTGTATGCCTTAACAACATCCTATGCCACAACATTGTGAACAACCCATGGCTCAAATGTGCAAGCCGTGAATATGTTTGTGTCTAATATACATAATGCACTCTCCAGTCACATGCAACTATTACTATTGTAGAGGTCAGACAGTTGAGCAGTGTTGGGATCTTCATACTTGTGGTTTTTGTGTAAGAACTGGGTCCACTTGTTGGTTGGTAGACATTCATGCACAAAGGACTGTGCATTCACTGAAACTACACTATGGCTGGATGGATCTTGACAATTGGGGAAAACTCACCTCCTCACTCAAATGTCTCTACAAGCACAATGGATAACAACATTTTGTGTTATACATCTGTTTATAAATTGATATTTGTATAACACACCTTGTTTCCATAGGGCGTTGTGTACTAGCACATCTTTAGCACATCAACATTGTTGCAACATGTTTTGAGCATTCACATAAAGCTTCATAGTTCTTTGCAATGCTAGAGCACACAAAGTTTCTCAACTTCACTCCTATTAGATAGTAGACTCTTGCCGCACAGCTCCGGACAGCCTTGATTTCAAGTGCTACCCAGTTTGTTTCACCCGAGCTCAGCAACATTGTATCAAACTCGCCCTATACTGATTGAATCAATTACACTCCAGAATCAGTGCCACTACAAAACTGGCATCCTACTTTTGCGCAAGTCTTCAGTCAAAGCTACATTCTTGTGCCAAGTTGGCATGCTTGTGAGCATGCAACATCCATCTCACATGGATAGTCATCATTTGCAATCCACTCTTGCGTGGGGGGTCTCTTCACACATCCCTTGAGAAGGCAACGTGGATACATCTACACCCTTCCTATCAATGTTAGAGTACACAGATATCACAAACATCCTTTGGCATTCACAAAAAAACCATACCCGGTTCTACATTGCACTTCAGGAGCAACGGTACTCTCACAACACTGGTTCAACACCATCACCATGGAACCCGAAGCTAATTGTGATGGGGACCATCGCTTTTTAAGGGGTGATGAATGATTCAAGTGCATCTGCAAACCTATTCTATGCAGTTCTCTGTGCAGTCATGTATGGAATTTGCAACTTAAATGGCATTTTTAGAAGCCTTCATAGTGTTTTCGGAGCTCAAGAGGCCACACCTCTGGGCTTTAGGCGGGTGAACTTCAGAATGTGAGCTGAACTTTTCAGAAAGTTATTATAGTCCACCATTACAGCATACCCAGAAAAGTTATGTGCACTCCCAGTTGGCTCATGCCATCTCATTGGCTCACCCTAGATTGGTAGCATTCATAGCCAACTTTTCTTGTTCGACGCTCCACTTGCTTTTCATACCTTGAAATAGCACATGGCATCAAGGACTAAGACACTTGTTGATCTTCACTGATCTTTGTGCCATCACTCTAGCATATACTTATAGGCGCTTCCCGAGGCATCAATCAATTTGATTTAATCACCCTGAGTTGATGCAAAGCTTTAAGGATACATTGTGCCTTCTGCACAATGCTACACACACTCTTGCTCTTCCACACAACTTGTTCATCATCATGACATTACTTGTCACCTGTGGCATCGCACCCTTGCGTACTTGGGCTCGCAGAAACCTTCTGTGCTTCTGTAGTGCATTGCAGCATATCGCACCTTAGTGTGGCCCTTGGCAGGACGATCAACACTGCATGATCCGTAGGGATCATTTGCAGCCTTATGTGCTTCTGCAATACCAAGATAGATCATGTCTTTCAATATCTTGAGTATTTGCAGCTTTTCACAGTACTGCGTAACATCAGATGCAGCTCGCAATATTCGTATCTTTTGAAATATTGCACACTTGCTTCATGGCACACTCAACTTTTGCTGTTCCTAGCAATTATATTGCAACTCTCACAGCTCCTACAGTCTTGTGACAACTCATCTCACAACATTCACAACTTTTGTGTTGCTGTGCATTTTTTGCAGCGTTGTGCAACACATCGCAGCCTCACAACACTTCCCCATACTTGTGCCTTGCTCCTCCGTAAATTGCGTGTCATCATGGTTCCACAAAGGTCCCTGCAATTTGCGTCCACATGTTAGCATTCCACTGCCACACGACACACAAGGTGGCACTCCATGCTTGTGCCCTGTTAGTGTAACACTTACTGGAAGTTCAACCGTTACACCTACAAGAAGTCTGTCTGTCATGCAAAAAAAGATGAACTGCTGTTGTAACCGTCCACTTTTGTAACCAGTCTGTTGTAACTGACATATTTTGCAGGGAATCCGATATCTAAAGGCATCAATCAATATGGAATCGGCCATACTCCCAATGTATTCTTGAATGCTTGCATGCATGTTTTGCGCATCCTATATTAGTGGTCCATCTCTCCCACACATTAGCATGTACTGAGCATCTAACATCTGAATGGTCATCTCCCAGTTTAGACAAATCAGTTAGAATGTGTCACCCCCTTCTTGATCACATGAGCTCGAATTCCATGTCTTCCTAGTCATTCACAACCTAGACAAATTAGTAAGGAAGCATTCCCTTTTAATCACATGAGTTTGCTCTCCTAGTCTTATTGCGTATTGTATGTCTATGTACTTTACCCTATTCTTTCATTTGAATAGAAGTGGCACTATTCTACCAATCTTATGCGTTTGAATGTGTAATGGCCTTTTTGCATCTTGTATTAGATTTCATTGCATGTTCAACAATATGCAGTACTGTTTGAACAGATCCGTCTAGTTCAAATAGTTGTAGCATTATCCTCTGCACAACCTCCTAAGCTTGGCGCGGATCATCAACTGAGTTATATTTGATAAAACGGGAAATTTTAACTACCCATCTGCATTGTATATAAAAATATGATATTAAATTATTTCAGATGCATTGATAAACAAATTAGCCAATTTAAGTAATCCTTGATCCATGCATTTTCATGTTCGGTCACTAGATCATCAAAATATTTTTCCTATTCATATAATTTAAGCATTGTTCTCCGTACCTTGAATTACTCTTCTTCCAGATAGAATGAGGCAATGGTTACTTCTTTTCCATTAGAATCTATTGAAGATTAACACATTGTTCCATCTGCCGATACATGACATTAAAAATGTTGCCATCAAATATTTGGAATCAACTTTTGGGAGGTTAAACCTAGGGGCCAGGGCCAAAGTTCTTATGGTTGAGATTGAAGTGTTGACCATCTCCTAAAGATGTACTGGCACTACTGAATGAGTGCTTTGAATCCCATTGCATTGTCTGGCCGATTGTACATAGCTGACTCTTCATGCCTAATATCTCTTCTTGGATCTTGTTATCAAGCCTGACAACATTGAAATTTATAGAATCTTTCACATCATTGTTTTACTGTTTGCATTTTTATGACCCATGGTCTGCAGAGCTGCAATTTGCAAGTCATTTATCGCGAATTTATGTGGAATTGTTTCTTTTTGATCTCTCCCAAAAGTTGATTGCTTCCATTTGATTGCCTTTGCATTGAGTACTTTCCTTGGCTTGAGTCTTCTCGATTGCTTTTTTTTGCTGGGTTCTTGTTGTCATGGCTTTAGCCTTTAGGGTTTGGCTGTAATTGGTGGGAACTGGATCAACTCAGGGGATACTGGAGACGCACTATTGTGGCGGGCTCTACAAGTATTTTCCAATGATATAGGTCTCAATGGTTTGATTGGGTCCCAAAATTGGGGGAGAAGGTGTTATTGGTGACCTATATGGTTGTGATAGGCTTGCCGAGATGAATCTAGCGAGAGGTATTTTCAGCAACCCTAAAATTAATGTTCAGGAATTCTGTTTGTTTTTAATCTTGGAGCTCCCTAGAGAGCTCAGAATAGCAAGATTCCTCTTGGTGTGCAAGATATTTTCTTCTATTTCATCTGGCTTGACAAACAAAAAGATTAGGATAAGAAAAATTCTGAGGAATGGAAGGGTTGGTGAGGTACAAAAAGGGCAGGGTGCCAAAATAATAGACTGCAGCAAGAAAAATATTGGATGGTATGTGGGAAATTTCCACCTGTGGATATATCACCACTGAAACTTTACCCTCAAATTCTTGCCTTAAAGATTCAGTTTTGCTGTCTAAATACCTGTTATACTACTTGTTATGATATTTCAATATTATGTATTGGGTATAGCACAAATCCAATGAAAGCAATAATATTATTCCAGACAATTGTAGTGAGCTGTGAAACCAAGCTTGATAACAGTAGCAGTTTCAATAAACAACCAATCCATAGCGAGAAAATGCTAAAATACTGAAATATGATAGCTAAGCCAATTTGATGATCTCAAATGAATTCCTGCTCTACATTTATAAAGTAGTAGGTTAGGGCAACTCATAAGCCTTTAATTAGCTCGACCTCACAAGAAACTAGAAAGAGAAAACATAAGAACTTACTGGAAGATTACTAGAGGATTATATGTGTGACATGTTTGCTACTCTATAACCCTATCATACATAATGAAGATGATGACATGTATAAGCGTTTGTGGTTTGACAAGACCAAAATTAATTGTCAAAGAATACTCCCTCCCATTTGCAATCTCCAAACCAGGACAAGGAAGACATGAGTAGTGCAAAGAAGGATTAGTATAAAATTAATAATGAAAATTTTAAGGCATTATGTTCTTGTGAACAAGAAGACATTCATTATGTCAATAATAAGGGTTTAGAGTCTAGACAATGATGAATAAAGGTATGCGAGGCAAAACTATTGCCTTGGGAAAACAAATTATGATTTACCCAAGCTTTCCCTTGCATCAGTCATTGAAATTGTTTTCACCAGCTTTTGAAGGTTTTCATTCTTCAAACTCAATACGATTTTAGTATTTTGCTATTAGTTCTTCCTTTTTGCATGAGGATTATAAGATACAGTGTGTGTGACATTTGATATTTATAGCCTCAGCCGCAGCTGTGGGCACTACCTTATCCATTATGTTCAAAACTCAACTTACTCAAACTCAGTGCATGTGAATTCTATCTGATTTTAGAATTTTTTTGCTTCTATTCTATGATCTTCGGTGTTTGTAACAATAAGAAGCTTTTACATATGGATTTGTTGCAAGTATCTTAAAATGTGACTTAAGGCTTCTAATTTCATGTATCCTCTGTGGTATGCCAATCTGCCAATGAGACATATAATATTATATTCTTTAATAAATTTTGTGCTGCTTTGAGATCTTCTCTCTTATTATTCTCTCTGTATCCTAGAAACAACAACACAATATGAGCTCTCCTATTCACCTCCCTGCACTGATTACCGACCTTTCATATTAAAGCTTTTATTAATCTCTGTAGTAACCTCTCTGTCTTTTTATTCTTCTGTATCAATATGTCTGAATAACTAATTTATGTTTATCTTGCAGGTAAGAATTTGGGATACAGAGAGCAGATCCTGCTTAGGTATTGCCACAGGGCACATAGGTGCTGTGGGAGCTGTTGCCTTCTCAAAGAAAGCTAAGAACTTCTTCGTCAGTGGAAGCAGGTTGGTAGATGATTGTGATAACATTGCATTGAATTTGTATTACTAGACCCATTCTACAGGGTAGATGAATGCATAACCAGTTTGATATAGATTGAAAGATTTGTGAGAGGATACTATATTGGGGTCTGTAATTCTTATAGATACAATATAAGTCTGGTTACAAGTCAGCTTCTTCCATAGTTCTGATAAAAACATGTTCCAAATGGAGCTGTATGTTTGTATATTTTTGAAAAACTCTAAAGCCTGATAAATAGTTGAATCATAAATTCGTGATAATCTTCACCCATGGATCTTTTATAAAATACAATTGCATCTGCTACACTACTGTTTCTGTAAATTTGCATTGAAGATGCTTAAGAGATGTGTTTTAGATTTCTAAACCAAGTATTTTGTCAAGCTGATTTGTGAATAGTAAGAAATTTCCCCCGAAAAGTGAGCTCACTAAAAACAATAATATAGATATCCATGAGCGAAGCAACCGACCAACTTGTACAATTGCCTCTTTAACTTTATGATGGTGCAATAAAAATTGAAAATTTCCAAATATTGCATTGCTATTCTGTGTTGGAGGTGATGGTGGGTTTGCTTGCTACCAAGTTCCTCCATGGTTAGAAGAAGTATGCAATAGAGCGGCTAGGATTCTTTCAAATGGATTCCCTACTTTTAAGGCTCTTTCTGTCCAAATGAAAAGAGTGAACAACTTTTTTATTTATAATGGATCTAGGCTTCACAAAGAACCCTTTCAGTATAGTATCCAGTGAGTGTCTAGAGCAATGATGGCCTGTTTCTGTTCTTTAACACGAGTAAACTTGTGGGCTTCTTGGGGGAGCCTAGTGAATGTGGGAATCTGGTTTATCCTACAGTGATGACAAGTGCATTCTCCATTTGCAGATAGAAACACTAGTTTTGTTGGCAATGGTTTAATGGGTAAATTCGAGCTATGTTGCACCGGCATGCTCCATTCCCCTCCCTCCAACTGATCCCATACCAACACGTGCCGGGTATGGATACGTCCTAGGTATGGTACAAATACATCCTAGGTATGGTATGGATACGCCTTTGGTATGCTCGAGTATGTTCCAAATGTAATCAGGGTGTACCCGCCATGTTTCGGTGCTGCAGTTGCTAAATAATTAATATTTTCATTGACTTGGTCAATGCAAACCCAAAAAACTCATAAATTAATCAAGCCCTAAACTCCTCTAAAACCTATACAATGGCATTCAAGCATTATTAAAACTCACAAACAATTCATTGTTGGTTTTTGCAAGTGTAAGAGCAAAATGCCAAAGACGAACTGAGGAGGAGGCAGCCATTGCAAGGAGGATTTGTTTGGAGGTAGCTATTGCAAATGGTATTCAAGCATTATCAAAACACACAAACAATTCTTTGTTGGTTTTTGCAAGTGTAAGAACAAAGTCCTAAAGACTAATTGAGGAGGCAGCCATTGCAAGGAGGACAAGATTGGAGGCTGCCATTGCTTGCAAGGAGGATGCTATACTACAAGTGGAGTTTGTGGCTGTGACATGCAGGAATTTGATTTGAAGGCCTCAAGCTATATAGAGTAACTTACTCAGCTCCTATATAGATATCTGAGGCTTGTCTGGCCCTTCCCCTTTCTACAGGGGTAGGGGTTCAGACTCCTGTGGATTTGGAAGACAAAGGGGCCTGAGAAAACTATAAACTGCAAACTATAGATTAGATGGTCGTCCCTCGGCCTCCCAACTCCAGATGGTCGGCCTACATAGCCCCTATCCCTATCCGGAAAATCTAGATTATTTGAATTCTTATTGACATGATATCAACGTGTCCGCGTATTGAACCCGAACCTGTATTCTGGCAATGTAGAATTGAAATTCCAGTTATTTTGAGTGGGTGCTGTTGACTTCCTAATGGGTATTTGTCTCCGAAGCATCTGCCATATTGAATCTTGAAATAGGAAGTACAAAAAATCTTCATATAAACTTGAGATGCAGATCAAAGTGGTGACAGGCATACCAACAACCTATATCACCGAATTCGCTGATTTCCAAATAAAAAATTCAGGATTCAGCAATTTTCAATGAAATTCAAGAAATTCATTCAAAAATGCCATAAAATTCTTGCATTCAAATTTAGGGCATAAAATCTCCAAATAACCCCTGAAAATTGTCACCATAAATAATCTTTATTGGCATCGGCCATGATTTAGGGCTTGTATTTGCTATTTAACAATCTCTATTTCTTCATGAGTCATAAATATAGTGAGCCAAGTCCAAGTCAATCTCTATTTCTAGTTGAAGCAAATTGTGAAGCTTTAATCTTTCTGTGATTGCAAACAAAGCTTCAACCTGTCACATGTGAAGTAGCTGAAGCTTGACAAACCTGTGTGAAGAGCTGTCTTATCTGCCGCTAGGTCTGTTTGGACATCAAATAGGTATTCAACATTCATAAGAAAACCTAAATCTGACTCCTGTTTATTTGCTCTTCATAACTAGTGAATCTGTTTTTATATATTTTTATAGACTCCTGTTTGTATAAGTATATATGTATTTATGTATCTAACTATTAAGTATCAATTCCCTTTTGACAGTTTATGTATTTAACTTGTAAGAGTCAATTACTTTGTGTTTATGTGTTTAAATAATTCAAGTGTCTATTACTTTTTGACAATTATTTTTTAATTTTAAGCTAAGTAGCCAATACGTTTTGGATACAGGTACGGGTATGGAGTATCCGATATGCGGATATGGCAAAAAAATTTTGGCCCCGGATATGGCATTGGATATGCCCATACAATATATATATATATATATTAAATTTTTATAAATTCCAGCCTACTAAATAGGAATTAACCACATGTTATGCATATGAAAAACAAAACAAGCTAAATAACCACAACAAACTACTCATAAATTCATAATTTCATTTGTCCCTACCATATCTAGTTGAGGTGTTTATTACATTTATGATTTATCTCATACATGCTATTTTTATCCATGTTTATGATGGCTTGTATTTGGTACCTTCTGTAGAATAATGGTGCTGTGAAAACTGTAATTTCTGCTGTAATGATATATTAAATTTAAACTAAAAAAAAAAAATTTAAAAAAACACAGTTTTGGGCCAGGATACGGCCAGGCAGGTTTGGGTACGGCTGGTACATCTGCAGACATACCCGGCTGTACCGGACCTGCCTGGCCGTATCTTGGCCGTTTCCGGGCACATATCCGGGCCGTACCTGTACCGGGTATGTTTCGTACCAGTACCAGGTGCCCTAGGGGTGTCGTATTGGCTACTTAGATTTTAAGTATAAGCTTTCATTTAGTTTAAAATTTAGTTGCCATGTTTTGGCCCTAGGGTGGGTTATCTAATGTTAAAGAATCTTATTCCATTTATTTATTTTAAACTGATATAATTGAAGGTTTTTATGAACAATTTAATTTGATTTTTTTATACTTAGTTTAAAATATTGTATTAAATTCAAATAGGTTTTAAAATTTTATTTGAATTTATGTGTTTATTTAATTTTTGATTCTTATTTTATTAAGTTTTTATATTTTATTTAATTTTAAATTAATTTTGATAAGTTTTTAATGTTTTTAATCATTAGCATTAATATTTTAATTTGATTCTATTTCTTTTCTGAAATATGCAGGTTCAAAACATAATTTAATGGCACAATCAAAAGTTGAGGTTTGGAAACATGTAACTCACGACAGTAATAATATCACATGTGCCTTGTATGGTCATTTGTTTGTTGGGAGTATTGTTGGCGAAATATTTTGTCGTTGGGCGAAAAATTGGCCTTCGGCAATTGTATGCCGGATGTAGTCCCTCCTATATTGTATGGGGACTCCCTTTATTGAAAACACTTGCATAAAATAAAAAGAAATATATTTACACTATTTTAATCTTTGGGGTACCGGGATTTCATTTCCAAGAGATGATATTTACCAGAAATAATATACTTGGAAGAGTGAGAAGGTGATTGGAATGTGAAAGTAGAGGGGAGAAAGAGGAAAAAAATTGCACTTTCCAATAGGCAAACACAGATACTATTTTATTCCGCAATAGATGTTCACAATAAAAACTAATTGCTGAAACATAAATCTAGAAAAAACCAAGAGAATTTTTTTGCATTTTACATAAGCTAAAAATTGAAATCATAATATTGATGCACAACACAGTTTGATATCTCTCTTTATTTATTTTTTGCTCCAACTTGAATACAAAGCTGCAAAAGCAATACTTCTCCAGAAATTAGTTTGAACTAGAAAGTTCCCTGCAATTGATACCTAAACAAATATTTTTAAGGAAAGGTTCCCTATTTTATAGCTACATGCATCGAAGAAAAAGTCAATTTTGCTAATAATAGAAACTTACAAATTGACAAAGTCAATTTGCAGCATCTCAGATTTTGCAAATTGAATGTGCCTCTTTTACACAAATAAGGTGACATTTTACATATACAAAAGTGCACATTTGGAAAATTGCAAATTTGACTTAAACAAAAATTAACAACAAACTAAGAGGCTTTTCCCTCATACATTGGCTTGATGACTTGTTTCACCCTGATCTAAACTATCTATTGCCTTCTCTTTCTCCAGTTGGATTCTCACACGATATTCATCAAAATGCTTGAAAATCTCTTGTACTAGCTTTTCATCTGACCCTTGGGAGAATCTGTAACAAACTTTACATTCCATACCTCCATCAAGCATCTTCGAGGCAGCCCTGAAACGTCCTTAGGTCCTTCATGAACTTGTCGAAGGCATTTTGGTATGTGATGAATCTGTCAATTGAATTGATAATGAAGGTAGAACTTGAAGCAGACTCTCCTTGGACTAGTTGCTTAAATTGATTATAAATTGTCTCAGTAGAAAGTGCGAATTCTCTTCATCAAAGAAGGTACAAGGAAGTTTCTCTACCATTTTTGCAATTTCGATCATAGCTTTGATCCCCTCTACCCGTGTGCCTTTCAACTTTACGATACATTCGTCCAAAATGCATATCCTGAAGATATCAACATCATGCAAATCATTGTTTTCCACGCACAGAGTTGTCAAGAACACCTTCAGCCACTAGGACATCTGAATTTTTCTGCTACAAGGCTTCCAACTTTGGTAAGTAATACTTCCACAAGTTGGCCTCTGTCTCAAATTGCTCTTCAGTTGTTTTAATGATATCGGATTTAGTTTCAATATTTGAAAGGCTAACACAGCAGCCTCAATTGTTTGCTTCCCTTGTTCAATTAATTTCTCAGACCATCCTTTGGTAGCACGGCCCTGTTTCCAATTTCTTCAACCGTCGTGAGAGTTTATGAATCTACGAGTTCTGGACAAGAAATGGATGATTGGATGGGCCTGGTCATCTTTTGAATAACGGAAAGCTGATCGACTCTATCTCTCAGCTGCTCCTTCATGGCCTTATCCATTTTCTCAAACAGAGTCCCAATGTCAGCTTGCACATCCTGTTTTGTGCCTTCTCGTGTAGATCTACCTAGATGCAACTTTGAAATCTGATAACTCTGGGCTCCAACTTCCTCTTTGGTTTTTTGAGGAGGTGGCTTCACTATTTCTGAATATTTCTCCCCTTCATCCACTACATTTTTTGAAATTGTTTTGGGTTTCTTTGGAGCTCGGGATGAAAAAGAACTTGGGTTGCACCATTGACTTTTTGTTCTTTGTTATTATTACCCAATTCAACCAATCATGTACTTGTGGGTTATGATCCTGTTTTTATTCCACCATTTGTAGTTGCGATATTTTATTAAGAGCCTTCTGATTTGAGTGATCAAGCAAATCTAGAATAATAGTCTCAGTTTCCTTCGGTTGCTCAGTAGTCTTTGTAGTAGCACATGAATGGGAAGAAGGATGGCTAGACTTTGGTGAAGACGAAGGAGGTGATGGCACCTTGGGAGGAGTCAACTTGGGCGGAGATGGAACCTTAGGGGAAGGAGGTGGAGATGGAATTTTGGGAGGAGGTGAGGAGATGTTTGGTGAAAAGTCCTCATAGGAGAAGGTGAAGGTGTAGATACTTGTGGAACAATAGGAGATATAGAATCCTGAGAAACATAAGGACTTGCAAAGAGATCGTAGAAGCAACAATATGCATTGTGGAATCATTAGAAGCTCGGGATTGTTGAGTAGTGTTGTCCACTAATGATGGTCGGGGAGGCGTTGAGTAATCACTTCTTTAAGTACTGTTGAAGGATTAGGTGTTCTCCTACTCACCTAAATTGACCTTTTAATAACAATATCCACCCGACCTTCCTCATTGGTCATCCCTTTCGAGAATATCCACCAAATCGAAGTCTTTGACTTGTTGAAGTGTCATGTGAGAATAATCTCACAATCTGACCTCCTCATCATCACAATCCATCTAGCAATCTTTGTAGTAAGGCACATGGACGAAAGCCGGTCTGAAAGCTTGCTCCAACAAGCCTCTAATATCAAATGATGACCTGTATTGAAATGATCGAAGGGTCATTTCAATCATCTCTCGCATTCATAAACTTGGTAAATGAATCACGAGTCTTGTGCTTGTTGGACAAGAGCTTGTGAACATCCACTAGTTGTTTGGATAGCTCCGCCAAGGCCCATTCATTATTGACATACTTCGGCTACATGTATGGAGTCTTGTCGAATCCACACACTTTAATCTATGAAAAAGTTTTGAATTAATTGAACAAGGATCAACACCTTGCTATCTCAGTTGAGGCCGAGAGCACGAACCATGGACTATGAAATGAAATGAAAACTTTTAACGTCCACGAGGCTAAAAATAGCCTATGAGACAGTAAAACCAGTTTCTTCTAATTTCACCAATTCAGATCTTCTTTTGTTAATCTTGATGATGAAGTCCCCCATTTTAGCTATCAACTCCTCATCGAACATAACTTGTAATGACAAAGTCTTGAAATTGATTGCATATCTTGAACGAATGTCATTATAAGCATTGCATTCTATAATAAAGTGTTTTTTTATTCCACTACCCCATCCGAACAAAAGACACAAAGTCTTTCTTCCCATTTTTCTTTAGGCCTTTTCCATCTACTTGTTTCGCATCTAAGCCGATGGGAGTTAGTCCTTAATTGAGCTATGAGAATCTTAGCTCTCCAAGGGATGAGGGCCCCTATGTAGGCCTTTTGTTGATGATCACAAGTGTAGTTAAATTCTTCGAGATAGTATCTCTTTTTTCTTCCTCTTTTATCCCACATAGCTTTGTGGACCTTATCAATAATGAATGCTTTTATTTCTTTATTGACTATACAAAGCTTGATCAGACATGCAAATTACATAATAGAAAAATGCATTGTTGGCATGTCGAAAATGTGAGAGGTTGTTTTCCAAATTGAGTTGGGGATAGAAATAGAAGTCATAAACCTTTTGAAGTGCTCGAGATGTCCCTCCATTGTGAACCTTGGGAAAATCTTGCTCGTTCTTATGCCATACACCAAATATGACGTCATGTAGAACTTTCCAGTAGCAATTACCTTAGTAAGTTGTTTGTGGATAACGTTCTTTAATAAGCTCAACCCCATGAATTGAGTATTTTGTCGATGGCACTCATAAAATTTTCTAGATCTTTGGATTCCCTACTAGTCTATTCAACAATGTAATGATGTCAATAACGTTTGTGATGAAATTTGATCTTAACAAGGTTTTGGGTAATCTTGTGGTGGTATGCTTAGGTTTCTCCAATTGTTGCTTATTTATATACTTGCACACGCGGCTGCATTCTCATCCCATATCTTTTGGGAGGATTTAAACGACATATCCATATAACTTTCAAAATCAGGAAGCGTTAGTAGGTCTTGATAGCCTTTGAAGCGAGGTGGAGCACACACTTGCCTTGAGGATTCTTCACTTCCCTATTTTCTACATCATAGTGTTGGGCACAGGTCAACACCAATTTAGGGCATTGGACCAAGATTGGAAAGGTTGTTGCAAGTGCAATCCCACTATTGTACATGCCTTGAGTCCATTTGGTTTTTTTGGTTTGCTCTGACTATTTCCCAAAATTCATCTAGATCAATGTGACTAAGATCCACGTCTGTGATATTATCAACATTTGATTCCAAATTTGATGAAGGGGTGACCTAAAACTGGTATTTCATCTCTTTCCTTGCTCGGGATAATTAAGACATGAATCCTAATGAAATGTTTTGCAGAACTCTGCTTGATTATCAACCAAGATACCTACGGTGTGCACTAAAAATCCTTGAAATGGTCTTGTCGGAGTTTAAAAGTGCTTTTGCACTTAGATTCCCGTGAAGGTCTTAGGCAGAATTTTAGGTTGCGTTCACACCTTAGATCCCCACTATAGACCTTATCGGAGTTTGGACTTACCTTTGCACCTTGGATCGCTATGAAGGTCTTTGATGGATTTTTGACCTATGCCCACACTTTGGGATTTCCTACACAGACCCTATTGGAACCTCAACTTGCACTAGCACTTAATTTCTTTGCCACATATTTGAAAGTTGCACTTGACCAAAAATCTCTCGAAACAATACTTTGCGGAAGTCTAGTGTGATTTTGCATTCTAAAACTCCGAAGCAATATTTGCAATGAAGTTTAACCCGTCACTAAGTTAAAAACCTTCTAATCTTTCCCTCACTTGGTAGTTTGCTCCTTTTGCACTTTGTCAAAGAAATTATGGTCAAAAACCCACTCACCAAACTGTGGTTAGATTTATACCGAGTCCTCCCGAGGGATTTGCATGAAAAGTGAGAAAAAGAAACTCCCAAAAACATCAAATTCCCAATATTGGATTGAATAACAAAGGGGAAAAGAGATTTACCTACAAATGCACAAAAATTCAAATTGAAAGTCCACAATGGAGTTTGGGATTGCATGAGCAAGGAGGCGATTGAAAATAAAATTTCTAGGGTAAGAAAACTAGAGTGAAAAATCAATTTATAACCTCCCTAGTGGATTGCAGAATTGGCACATGCTAGTTCATTAATGGTAGTGTCAGAGTTCGAGAGTCAAAAATGCACATTTGCAGGTAACATGCAAAAGTGTATTAGAGCCTCGAAACCTAGACACACACTAGGTCTTTTGGATCTGAAAATGGAAGACCCATCCGCTCTTTGATTCCCCGAGAAACATTGAGGGTAACAACAAAGCAAGAATCATGATCCCGATAGCACTTTGCACATTGCACAAAAGCACGAAAGTTCTCATGGGTTCTGATTCCTTGACAAACACAAGCTAGATGAAAATTGGACTTCGGAACTCAGATTACTCTTTGCACAAAAAAGTGCAAAAGTGCGTTTGAACTCCTTAAGTCCAAAATGCAAAGGAGATGAGACTATTTCGAGATCCGAAACTCTTAAAGCAAATTGCACAAAATTTGCAAAAGTGCTCTTGAGGTCCGAATGTCCAATTTGGTCCTTAGTCAAATTTTGAACCTTTTCATCGTGCTTGAACATACAAAGTCATTTTTAGCTTGAATTGATAGGTTACCCCAAAATTTTCATTTGAATTCAATTTTTGGGATAACAAGTATCACAAGGGTAATGTGACCACCTACTCAACATCTCAACTTGTGCAAGAGGGGGTGTTAGTGTGTGCTCACATGTGACTCCAACTATTAGAGCTGCACTAGAGAAAGACCAAGTCTCTTCAAGCACATGAAAGCAAAAATCATCTCACAAAAGGTAGAGAATTGAAGTAGAAATGTCTAGGTTCACCACAAATTTTATGCCTTCTCTTCAAACATGCCCGAAGATGCAACAAGGGGATTAGAGAGTGAAACTTTGAACGACCTTGGAAACTCGTGGAAAAACAACAAATGGTTGCTACATTGGTTGATTTGTTTTATTTAAGTGCCATTCCATTCAATGTGGATAGGAATCCACATTTTAAGAATGCAGATTTAGAAAGTTGTCGTGTTCGACAAAGGGTACATTCCTACTCAAGAGCTTTAAGGGAACTTTTGAACAAATAGAAAGAAAGGGTTATCGAGAAATTGATAGAGGCCATTGATTAATGTTTTAGTGGCTTTTCCTTTAGGTGTAGTGTTCTTGAAGGTAGTTGATGCCATGAACCACACAACACCTTTGAATATATTGTCAAATTGTTAGAGGAAGCCATTCTTGAAGTGGGTATAAAGAATGTGGTTCAAGTTGTCACTGATAGTGCCACAAATTGTGTGGGAGTTTGGAAGCTAATTATGGAGGAATACCCACAAGTATTTTGTAGTCCATGTGTAGCCCATTACCTCGATTTGTTGCTTCATGACTTGGCTAAATTTCTATGGGTGGAGGAAGCAATCCATAGAGGGAGAGCAACTACAAATTTCATCAAAAACCACCCACCTCACATTTAACATTTACTAACATTTTTCTGACAACATGCATCTAGAGAGATGTTAAGACCTTGTGAAACAAGATTTGCCTCATTTGATATCAGTTTGAACATAGTGGATGAAGAGAAATCAACTCTAAGGTCAATTCGTTCTTTCTAAATGTACTAAAGGAAAGAACATGGAGCAAATAATTCTAAACAACAATTTTTGGGAAAGTACAACAAAGGCTCTAAAAGTGTGTGGATCAATTATTGAAGTGCATCGCATGGTTGATGACGACAAACCTTGTCTTGGTATGCTTTATGAAAACATTGAATATTGCAAGGAAATCATTCAATCATGAGGAAACAAACTATATAACTATATTGATATATGGGATACAATTGATTCAAGATGGAAAATGATGCACACCCCTTTGCATGCAATAATGTGCTATTTGGAGGCTAAACTCTTCCATATAGACAGACAAAATGATATTGAAATCATGATTGGGCTTCACGAAGCCATTGGGAGATTTGAACCAGATCCACAAGTTGCATGTAAGATCATGTAGCAATGTTGGACATACATGCTAGAAGAAAAGATGCTTGGAATACTAGTAGCCAAGTATGACACGTCACACTCAAATGTCGAAGGAATACAGATGGAGTAACTTTGCAGTAGATACCTGTGAACTACAATGTTTTGTTGTTAAAGTATTGAGTCAAGGAGCAAGCCATCGCCCTGTGAAAGGAATTGGAGTTGCTTTGACCACATTCACTCAAAGAAGCAAAACAAGTTGTCAGGGAGGTTGGGAGATCTTGTTTATATTTGTAACAATTTGCAGTTGTGTAATGAAGAAACAACAAAAGACTCATCCATGTCATCTTCACAATTCCAACCCATTTAAGAAGATATAGCAGATGTAAATTATCCCGACTTGCTTTGACAAGATGAATTTAGTGCTGAATCTGATGATGATGATATTGGGCCATCTTAGCGAAGTGTTCTTGATGTATTTGAACTTTTTTGAAAATTGTGATTTTGCATGCGAGTAATGTTCTATTTTGATCAACTTATCATGATGCTTATGTTTTTACATCTTTTTACAAGTTTTTGAAGCTATTTAATAATATTTATATATTTTGACATTCTTGTACATGTATTATTTGTTTATTTATTTATTTTTTTAAATGTATATTTTTATAACTCAAACTTATCGATTAATATTTTTTTTCCCATTTATCGGGTGACAAAATTGTTTCGAATTTTATCCTCACTGAACATGAACACAAACCTGGTCACACTAGCAACAACTACCATATATGTTATGTAGCCTGAATGAATGGCGTCTGACTCTCCGAGTCTGTTCATGTATGTGAGGGCCATATAGATATATAATAATTCCCTTCCCCAGCCTCCCCATCTATATTCCCCATATAGTAGAGTAGGGGTTCAACACAAGGGCAATGCCCTTGACCTCCCGAAGAGTATTTTCAGGTCAACCTACATAGACACATTCGGAGAAACAATTGTCAAACTTGGGCCAGAGTGAATTTGTCAAAACTTGGTCCCATAGTAGTAAGAGTTACATATAAAACGGTAGTGATAATGTTCAAAATGCACACAATAGGTTTCTCGTTCCGTGTAGACACGACGCGAGAAATGATGTTCAAACCAGTGAATAAAAGGGTCAAAGCAGCATTGTTGAACATGTTCAAAACATACATAGTAGGGTCCCTATTCCATATAGATAGGTTAGGAGAAACAATGGTCAAACCTGGGAATAAAAGGGTCAAAGACGTTTTTTTTTTAAAAATCCTTTGGCGACAGTAAATAAATTATATGTAAAAAAATAATATTTGACTATTTGAAATACAAATTGTGAACTGTAAATTATGATTTTCATTACCAAATTTATGAAGTTCAATGTTAAAGTCAGAGCTGAGAAGAGTACATCAACATGTTAAGGCACAAAACAAAAATTCATAATACATCAATATGCTAAGACCTAAAACAAAAATGCATTGTTGGTTGCGCATAAATCAAAGTCATCGTCTGAGGGAAATCCTGGGAACTGTTCCCTCATTGCTGGAACTACTCGTCTCATTTGCCATCTCTGTCTGCAAGGGGACCCCATCTCGGGGTTTATGTTTTTTTCCAAAAAGTTAGTGTTGCACATGTCTTGGGGACGAGGGAGGGGGTTCCTGGGATGGCGACAAATATCTTGAATTTTTCGGGACGGCTATCAAAATAATATATAAAAGTTAATATTTGAATTTTTGAAATACAAATAAATTAAAATTTATTATTTTTATTTTTAACAAACTAAAATAAGCTGAAAATCGAAGCAATAAATTACAAAATAAAACCATTGAACCAATAATTCATCTAATAAACTCAAAATTATGAAATATAAATTACGATTTTCATTACCTTAAATTTCAAAGTACAGTGTCAAATGCAGAGCTGATTGAGTTCCTCAAGATGTTAAAGCCCAACAAAATGCATAGCTGGCAGCTCAGAAGTTGAAGTTGTCATCTGAGGGAAATCTTGGCAACCAATGCTCCCCATTGCTGGAACTGCTCGACTCATCTGCCTCCTGCAAGGGGACTGAAACTTAGGGTTTTATGTTTTACGTTCTTTCAAAAAAATTAGTGTTCCATGTGTCTTGGGAACGGGGGACGGGGTTTCGAGGACAATGAAAAATTTCTCGGATTTTGGGGACGGCTTTTGTATTTATGTATAAAAATTAAGATTTGAATCTTGAAAGTTTTCTTAGATTTTGGGATGGCTTTTGTATTTATGTATAAAAATTAATATTTAAATATGTTAAATACAAATAAATAGAAATTTTAAAACACTTACACAAATTAAAATAATCTGAAATTTGAAACATCAAATTACTGAATAAAACCATTGATCCCATAATTCATCTAAATATCTGAAATCGTGAATTACAAATTATGATTTTTATAACCCAAAATTATGAAGTACAATGTCATTGTTGCAACTGTTGACTCATCTGCCTCCTTCAAGGAGACCTTAACTTAGTGTTTTATGTTTTTTTTTTAAATGTTGGGGTATGTGTGTGTTATTAAGTGAAAGTTGTCAACCTGTCAAGGACACTGTGATGTCCCTCAACCATCTCGGTGATGTTAAGATGCCTCGAATGCCTTAAAAAAAGGGGATGTTTCCATTTTTTCAAGATGTCCTAGAGATGCCAATTAATTAATATATTTATTTGGAGATGTTTGGAACATCTGGTACACCCCTCAGACCCCTGGGTATGTATCCCCGAGGAACACTGAAAAATTCCATGCAAATGAAAAACGACAAAACACTTACGTTGTCATAGGTAATTGAAAAACATTTACACTCCAACCATGAGATATCATTCTAGTTTGACTTTTTTGCAATGTTTTGAACCTACAGTAGCAAAAATGATTCAAAGTGAACAAAAGAAAACATGTTATTTAGATCATTAATGTTTGTGAGATTTCACTTGTGGGTTTAAGTCATCTCAAGCAACCTCTATGAGTAGTCATTACCCGAATGACATTTTTACTTGTGTATTTTAGGTAACAATTGCAAGGCAAGAGGACCCACTTAACACACAGCTACCGTAAGCATTTTTTTAGTAGGGGGTGGAGGGGGGAATAGTGAACGTGATTTATCACTTTGGGTTTCTCACCCACTAGCCTCTATCCTCATTGGCCGCATGTCTTTTTCTATTGGCCGTCTCTTGTTTGGCGGGGTGTGGGTCAACTTTGATCCACAGTCTCTTTAACCTTAATCAACTTCAAGTTGTCTTCTTTTGCCCTAAATCTAAAAGTCCATATACAAGGGAAATTATATATGCTTTTGGGATATTTGCTTGAAAAAAATTCTGTGCCCAATTTTTTTGTTTGTTGCTTGAATCATATTTCACATTTTTTTTCTTAACCTCTTGTATTTCTTTTTTCTATGGGCATGGGTACTTGCATAAAACCAACATGACAAATCTCGTCTCTTTAGTATATTAAGCTAATTTGAGGTTTGGAAACATATTGAGGGCAGCAAATTGAGGAATCCTAGTTAAGCGAGGACCTCACTTTGACAATAACACCCTTATAGGTGACAACTACCACTTGGAAGTTATTATACTTGTTTATTCCATATTTGATTGTTGTTTTGTCTGTACAGCCTTTTAGACCATGATTAGCCAGATTGCACTCAAGAAGTCAAGCTATTGCACGATATGTAAAGCTGTGCTTGCTAAAAGACAGCAATATGTTCAAGATATACTTCTCTACTTAATCTATGAACAGACAAAACATATTTGTATGCATGTGAATGTATTAGTTCCCATCCATTTAGACTTCAATAAGTGCAGCTGTGCATAAAGACATAAGACATGACTTGTGAAACTAGAAATATAAAATACATGCAGTTGGAGCTTGACAGAAAATGTAAAGTAAGATTTCAGAAAAATAAACCTGAGAGATAACAAATATAACACGATGAACATAAATCTAAACAAAATTAATCAAATGGAATGAGCATAGAGATTATTTGGGGACTTTCATTGAGATCATATTTATCTTCATCGTGAAATGTAAAAACCAAGGTAATGGCAAATTGGTTGAGGAAATACGTATTGTATTCACTTGTGTAAAATTGTACCGAACCTTTTTGGATCTATGTTATTAGGGGTCACACCGACAAGGTATGGCAGTAATGAAAAAACTGACCAGGAGCTGAATTTTTTAAACGACAGGAAACTGACCTAACAAGAAAGTTTCTCCAAAATTTTGTTTTGAGTTTTGTAAGTTTTCAAAGTGTCCCAAAACAGATATAGGCATGCTGAGAAGTTTTTGGGAATCATAGATCTCAGACTAAAACCACCTTGGCCTTTTTACAATCCCTAGTTATACAGCTTTCGTTCAAAATTGTCCACTTCAGTATATGCAGTTGAATTTGTCGCTGGGCGTTTGTAAAAATTTGAGGCATTTTGTCTTGAATGAGTACAAAAATGTAGCTAATCAATTTCAAAATTATTGGATATTTGTTTATTTCCTTTTCAGTGATCACACCATCAAATTGTGGAATCTGGCTCATGTACTAGAATCTCATGGTGCTGAAGAGCCAGTCAAGCTCACATCACAGGCAGCTGTTGCAGCTCATGATAAGGACATAAATTCTGTGGCAGTTTCCCCAAATGACAGTCTGTCTGTACCGGCTCTCAGGTTTGTGAGGCAATCACTTTTGATTGTAGATTGCTATAAACTCCTGTCTTAGAACAATTGTTGATGATGACCTCATTTCTGAAAGGAAAATTTATGATTGCTGAGTTGTGTCTGATATGCTTTTATTAGGATAGGACCGCTCGAGTGTGGAGGCTTCCACATTTAGTATCGATGATGGTGCTAAGAGGCCACAAAAGGGGAGTTTGGTGTGTAGAATTTTCGCCTGTGGACCAATGTGTAATTACAGCATCTGGTGACAAAACAATCAAAATATTGGCTTTATCAGATGGGTCTTGCTTGAAGACTTTTGAAGGCCACACTGCAAGTGTATTGCAAGCTTCATTCCTAACTCGTGGGACACAGATTATTTCTTCTGGTATAATTGCTTGTTTGTTGTTTTAATTTCTAATCTAATTTTACATATTTGTTTTATAATATTCAACATTTATGATGCTATTGGGTTTATGTGGTCTTTCAAATATTTTATGATGAAATTGTTGTCTGCTGCATGGAACTCTCTTATTTCTCAGGTGCTGATGGCTTGGTGAAGTTGTGGACAATTAAATCAAATGAATGTATTGCAACTTTTGACCAGCACGATGACAAGGTATATGTTGTTATTCTTATATATACTTCTAATTCTTTTTGGAGATTTCTTTCTGCTGCACACATGAATGTGATTTTGATTTTTGGAAGGCCCTATACATTTTTAGCTTTCTTTGTTTCACGCTCATGCTAAGTGTTCTGGAGTACCTTCTGTTGATCTACGCGTGCCATATTCTTGTGGTGGGATGTCGTTCCATAACAATATCTCCTGCGTATAAAATAATTTGTTGTGACAAATCTAATGTTTTTTTGTATTTCATATCTTGTTACTAAAATTTGGTTGGCTGAAAAGTGAAAACATTAAAATTTTGGATTTTATGGTTTCTTTTATTATTAAGAAATATTTTTTTCTATTGCAATTCTGATGGCTAATAACTACACTGATTATACTTTTAACGACTGAATTTCTGCAGATATGGGCCTTGGCTGTTGGCAAGAAGACAGAAATGCTTGCAAGTGGTGGCAGTGATTCTCTCATAAATCTGTGGCATGATTGTACTGCTGCAGATGAGGAGGAAGCTCTTCTCAAAGAGGTATGCTTCATGAATATTAGTTTAATGTTAGTGCCGAGCATGCAATTGGGCGGTGTTATAATTCTAGTGCCTATCATATTCATGGTGAATTTGTTCTGCTTGTCAGTTTCCAAAATATTTTTTTTTTTTGCTGTGTGGGCATCCTTGGTTCTTATTACCATGGCTGTAGCCTTGATCTTTATTTGCAAGCTCTCATATTTAGATACATCAACATGCCTTATGGAAGTTGACGTATGTGCCTTACAACTTACAGTTTTTCTTATACAGGCAGAAGAAACATTGAAAGACCAGGACTTGGCAAATGCTTTAACAGATATAAATTATGTCAAAGCTATTCATCTTGCAATTGAACTAAGGAGACCTTATAAGCTCCATAATGTCTTTACAGAACTTCACAGGTGGGATTTAGTTCTTGTTCTGATATTTTCTCTTCTTTTTCTTGAATTATTTCTCACTTGAACTCACCTTTTTCAGAAAAGCGCATGAAGTGGATCATATACACACAGTAATACGTGCCCTAGGGAAAGAAGAACTCAGATTGCTTTTGGAATATGTTCGAGAATGGAATACAAAACCAAATTTTTGTCATGTTGCCCAGTTTGTGTTATTTCTACTTTTTAGCGTCCTTCCTGCGGCAGACATTATGGAGGTATTTGTCTATCCAAGTGGCATATTCTCTTGGGCTTGCATATGCATTTTATTATTGAGCCATATCTGTTGTTTTCATGATCATATATACTATAAACAATTTTCTATGATTCAATTTATTTCAGGTACGAGGCATTAATGAACTCTTGGAGGGTCTTATACCATATTCACAGCGACACTACAGCAGGATAGATCGGTTTGTGAGAAGCACATATCTGTTGGATTACACCCTTGCATCAATGTCTGTCCTCATTCCTCCAGAGGTAGATTCACAATCTTCTAAATTACTGGCTAGGACATGTATGCAAACAAGACAGCATGAACCATCTTTCACCCCAGCAAATTTGACTGCTGTGGAGCTTGATTTGGAATCACAGAACACAGAATCTACAGAAATCATGATGATAAGACTTGAAAAGAAAAGAGCGTCTCCTAATGGTCTGGATAAAATAAAAACTACAGATGGAGATGTTAAAATAGATGATACAGGAAATCTATATGATGAGCCTGATATGACACGACAAGATTCATCCAAGAAGCGTAAGTCTGCCAGTTTAAGGAAAAGAAAATCTAAAGTAATTGGAACTGACAGTTTTAAGGATAGTACAAGTGCAAATGCAACCACTGTTGCACTGCAAGCATAAAGGAATGATAGGAGAAGTTTGGTTGGCCATTGTTGCCAAATGCATCACGAACAGGGCAAACAGGAATTCAGATCAGGATTTCAATCGTTCTTTTCACTTAAAAAGAACTCAAAGGGCCATGCTTGACATGAAAGAACAGGGAATACCATGCATGGGTTGAGGTTGCAAAACAGTGAGAATCAGTGTAACATTAGACACGTTGCATTTTTAAAGATTCATTACATTTGTTCTGGTCATGTCTTGATGAAAGTTTACCGGAATGTCACATTTCTGATAGCATTGCCCTAAATCATGTATTCTATCTTATTATATTCTCAGTATTTTCTCAGGAGTCAAAGCACTCCATGGTCATCTATTTGGGGTGGGATCTAAATATGTTAATGAAGCTTGTAATTGTTCCCCTCATCTTTAATATATCCCTTAAAAATCTTGTTTGGATATTTTTAAAGAAGTTAAATCCCCTTTTCATCCAAGCATTTGATGGGCCCAACAAATGGAGGTAGAGCTGCGAAGGACGATCTACATTTTATAGACAACCTTCTGGAAGTTTGCAATGCAGTCACTATTGTCTAGTAGGTCATATTTATTTTCAAAATGCAAAACCTTGAGACAATTCAATCATATGCAAATTCTGGTATAATTTCTTGAATAAAGTAATAGCATGTTCCACAGTAATATTGATCTATTTACTCCAGGTTTGATTGCCTGTGCACATGAAATAATGTCAAGATTCTTGTTCTTAAAAATCTGTGATAGTGTTTATAGACGCAAAAGGATAGTACACTAGTTGCATATTGGAAGCAGATCTGTATCATTGAACTGTATAGTGGCTTTCCCTGCTATCTGAGGTTGTGGGTGTTTTAGGAAATGTGAACTCTCATATGTAATGTTTTGGTGACCTCTAGTAATTTTGGGTGGATTTGTGAAGCTACTGAAAATTTCTTATATCGATCTCATGTTTTCAATTTGAATGCAAGGAGTCATTCTTGCCTATGCTGTTACTTAAGAAACTAAGAGAGCAATGCGGTATTTTCTTTTCATGATTCGTGGCGAATGAGTCAATGTTAACTGCAATTTCATTCATTATCTAGAAATAAAGATTAACAAAATTGAAGAGCCCTTTCAAAACAAGCATGAGTTGGGTTTATACGTGGGCGGGTGAAGATGACAAACAATATTTATAATGGTTAATATGTCAAAGCCTATGTCTCTTCAAGTTTCCACGATTTGTTCCCAATGCATCAATATTTTCAGAGTTTGGGGATGGTATGCATATTATCTAGCTCTCTACATCAAACCTATTCGAGTTTTTCGGGTTTCACAATGGGTTCCCATAATGTCAAATTTTCCCAGATTTTGGGGACTGTATATTCGGCCACTGGAGAATCCATTCTAGAGACGATCCATTCTACGTCATGGGAGCCCATCCCAAAAATTTATACAAGGTAAGAAACCCATTCGATAGACAACTTGTTTGATGTTTGTTGCATATTCTATACGTGAGTAAATAATTATCAACTAGTTCTATGTCAGATAATTATTGTGAGTAAATGTATTAACTAGTTGTGTATTGTTTTAACGATACATGTACATAGGGTTTCTTAAACTTTTTAACTCCTTGGTTTTAGGAGTTCATAAAGCCTATATTCACATATTGAATAATATAACAAAACATTATTGGTGTTGTTGAGTGTTATCTTTGACCAAATCTTGCATTTGGTATCATAACGGTTCGAAATAGAGTGTTAAAACCCTTATTTTTCTTTTGCTCACACATCCATCTATACCAAATGAATTGTTTTAGTTCTAGATACAAGGATGCCATTACCACCTTCGTCCACTTGGGACTTGATGCAAATCAAAAAAATTCTCCATTTGGTTGATCTAAGTGATTAGATCATTCCCATTGAACTTGCGCATTTCCACTTTTGGAATAATGTTACGCCACTAGCTAGAAGATCCACCGGTTTGTGCAGAGGATCCTCTTTAGTTGGTGTGATTTGGATCTGTGTGCATTGCTTGAGGAACCCATGTGACTAGAATGGGAATGCATGTTAGTATTCATGCTTGAAAGAGTGAGCATCATCTTCTTCCTAATTGATTCAAACCCCATCTTCATTTCACCCTTAAGGCTACCTTCTAGTAGAAGAAGCTCGTTGTTGAGGCCAACCTTACCATATTATTAACCCTTTTTTGAAGTTGGTTAACTACCCATAATAGTCTAGAACTTGAAGTCATTCCTGGAGTTGCTTGGCCCTTCCTTTGGCCTCAAGTTGATCTACCGGTCATGTAGGGTTTGGGTCTCGAGATACAAGTAGTAGGGTAGAAATTTAGGGTTGGGAGTTCTGTAATTTTTTTGGCGGAATAGAGAGAAACACAAGAACAAACCCTAGCTGATTTTTGACAAGCCCTCCAAAATATAAGAAACTTAGAAATTTTTCCAAAATTGTAGTCTAGGTAGCAAAATTATGAAAAACCTAAACTGATATAACTCTTGCAAAACAAGTAAAAAATATTGAAATTTGGAGAGGTTCTTACTTGACTTAGTTCGCAACACCAGGTAAAAAATTGTAGAAAAATTTGTTACCATTTTGGAGATATACATGAATATTAGGGTTTTTGACCCAATTCTGTTGAGATCACACTCTAATACCATTTGTAATGAAATTACTTAAATAAATCCGAATATCAACAACAATGTTACATCAAAAGAACACCAAAATATACAAAAATGATCACAATATACAATTATAATGATCCTCTAAACTAGACAATAAGACTCAAGTGCTCAATATGATCCTTAACTACTCCTTATACGTCCTATATATGCCCTTCATATACTATAATCAACACCTAGGCCGATCTACCAAACATATGAAAGCATACATGAGTGACATATGACAAGAAAAGGGATTATGTAAGACACAAGTTGCCTGTATATATTTGATATAAGCTATAGGACTAAGGGCATAGTAGAAGGTGCTTGCTTCCAATATTAAGTGGTAGCTCATTTGTCCATGTTCGTACAAGGGTGTACTCACATTATGTGTGAAGAAATAATTGTCAACTAGTTAGGTATGTGAGATAATTAGTGAGAATAAATGTAGTAGTTATGTGTGCGTGTTGTTATGATAACAACATGCATATCGTGTCCGATGAGAGATTCTAGGTATTATGAGGATATTGTTGATAAGCTTTAGCTCCTTGGGTTTAGGAGTTCTTAAAGCCTATAAATATGTATTCTTAGCACATTGAATAATATTGAAATATTATGTGTTGTTTTATCTTTGACCAAATCTCACAATGTCATGGGAACCCATCCCGAAAGATATGCTAACTTTGAGAGGTTTATATATATATATATATATATATATATATATATTTATATATATATATATATATATATATAATGTGTTGTTTTTATCTTTGAGCAAATCTCACAATGTCATGGGAACCCATCCCGAAAGATATGCTAACTTTGAGAGGTTATATCTATAGCTGAAATAAAATAACATCCTACATTCAATAATATTATGAAGGATAAAAATTGAAATTTAAACACACTATCCACGATTTGACACTACATGATTGCATCATTTGGATCTTGCATGCAAACCCAATGACTTATGGTCGCTCATCCTAGTCCGCATTAACCAAAGGATTGGGGGTTTTGCAACTAGTGCAACATAAGGCACTATTTACATTAGCCGATTTCTCCGTGTTTCTAAAGGTAAGCCTACTAATCATGGAGACAAGTAAGTTGTAAATAGATCTTCCTTATCAACATAAGAAGAACAACCTAGAAAATGAGCTAATTAACATTGTCATACCTATATGTGACTTACATCATTCTCTAAGGTCTTGTGCTAGAGTGAATCTCTTTGTACTATTCATAGTCTAATAGTTGTAAAGAGAAGCAAATTTGGTAAATTTGGTCCTATTATTTTTTTGACGAGGTAAATGGTTAGGGTTTTGAAAGGCTCCCAAAACTTTTTACAGAGCAAAAAGATAAACCAAGAAAGATCACTAACAATAGGCATCAAACAAGATCAAAATAACTTGATCCAACTAGAAACAAACAATAGACTACAAAAAGCAAAAAGACCCCAAAGAGTATGGGCTAATGCCCCAAATCAACATCGATCTTTCCTTTTTCGCCTTTTTTTCTTTTAACTTCATGCCACCCCCGAGAGGGTTCTATTGGTGCCCAAAAATGTTCGCTTCATTTTGGGGCCTTAGAGTTAAAAATATTCATGCATTTTGGGCACTCTACCATCAAAACTCATCAAGGCTCCTTGCACAAATAAGATTCAGGGTTATACAGTTCAAAACGAGCAAACAATTGATCAAATTCACTCGTTTTGGGCTCAAGACGTGTTGTGACCTCCAAATCATTTATTTTCTTAAAGATCAAGACCATCAATTTTAATTGGGTCATGAGGGGGACGTGTTGGTCACTAATCACTTGGTTCACTTAGGGATAAAGCCCATATTTGCAAAGAGGAAGGATCGGGTCACATTTGTAAGCCAAGACAATCACATAAGTAGAGCGAAGGCTCCATGGTTCACATTTTTGTTCGAGTTTGAATTGGCTAAGGCATTGAATGCTAAATGAAAGTCCAAGCCTAAGCGAATGATCGAATAAGGCATGAGGAAGGTTAAAAGGCGAAGGCCTAAGGCCTGAGAACCCGAATGAATCGTGATTGGCCCAAGTGGACCAATCACAAGCCACTTGAGCTCTCGGGGAAATTGATATCCAAGCAAGTTCGAGTGGTGGTGAAAACCCAAGATTGCGAAATGTCTTATTGGTCCACGTGGACCAATGACAACAATCCATGGTCCCAGGGGTTTGAGAAGAGCAAGAATCGAGTCGGGAAGGCCCGAGGATCCCGATACCCCTAAGAGCCCGAGGCCGTGAATAGGAGAACACATTGTTAGGGGAGTGAGACCAAGTTTGAGAAAACCAAGCTCGAGGAGATAAGAGATCCCATGAAACCAAGAACATTGATTGGTCCACATGGATCAATCATGGGTTGCCATTCTCCTTGGAAGTTGAGACCCAACAGTCTTGGCGAGAACCATAAAAGGTGACCTTAATGAAATTGTGACACATGGCTTCATCGTGGGTGGAAAAATAAACACTAGAGATCACCAATCAATGAGATTAAATTTGACATCCAAAAATACAAAGGGAAATATGATCGGGGATGTCAAATTGAGAGATTCCATTAAAAGGACAAAAGCTTGGTTTTTTACTCATAAATTTTGATTGGGAATTACAAATTGAGAGAAATTGGTACCATTAGAAAGCTTATCAGAAGGGATACATGTTGGACAAAAAGTTTGGGCGCATTGATGAGATATTTGTAGTGTTTTTGTGATGGAAGTTTTGATAGCATTTTCTAGCCTTTGCCACCATCCGTAAGTTGCTTTCTCCAGTTTGCTCACTCTTGCACATGTGTGGGACCTTGTGGATGTCTTCAATTATTGCGTGATTCTCAAGGAATGTAATTGGGGCCCTTGGATATTTTGTAAGCTTCTAATTGGTGCCAATTGTTATTGCTCGATCAATGGTGGAGCCATTGAAGTGATATGTGCATGCTTATTCCTCTTCTCTCATTGGTTCTCCACATTATGTAGTTCCCCATTTGAAATTATGGAATGTTCTATCGTTGTATAAACTAATGAAATGGTTACTTTATCTAATCATCTTTTAGCTTGCCATTCTTAGATGGATCTCTAATCCCTTTTTCCTAATCTAGTTTCTAGGTGTTCGTAGTCTAGTCTAGTCTAGAATTAAGATTAGCAGTAATCAGTTCAAAGACATTGTAGTGAAGATAAGAGAGAGTGGCCATGCATGTTTTGTTGAGCCATAAATGAGATTAGTGGATTTAGATGGAAGCTATCATTTGGGTCAAAAGTGTATTCACTCAGATTATTGGAATTGTCATTTGGTAATTAGGTGCAGAGGTCTGACGTGTAATCACCAAAGTAGTTAGTTATAAAATCCTTGAAATTCTAGTTTCATTTGCTCTTAACAAAATTGTCTAATGCTATATTTTGGATTCTAAGTTGCAATTGTCTCGATAATTAGGTAAATCTCAGTGTATGTGGTTTCTTAATTATTTGAATTGTGGGGAATTGAATTAGTTGTGTAAACTAAAGTGATTCTTGTGCTATTTTTGACTCCTTCATCTTAGCTTTGTAGGATTAGCCCAATGGACAAGGCACATTTGAAGTTAAAATGATCAAACCCCATTTCTTCTTTTTGTTGTCCTACCCCCTTTGAGACTTTTGCTTCATCTTGAGTATCTTTAGAAGTCTCTTTGTTATAAATTTGGCTTCATGCTTGCTTGGATGTGCTTTAGATATTTGTTATATAACCAACAAGTCATGGATATCCTCATATCTTTACAATAGAACAATTCAAATCTGTTTATTTCACTATAAATGTGTGGCTATGTCACAAGTGACACTTACTTGGATGTTTAGCCACGAAGGTTGCATTTATAGCCATATCTAGTGTGTTAATAGACTCATCTTTTGATAGGAATTGCTAGGGTCTCTCCCCTTGGTTTTGTAGAACAAAAATAAAGTAGAGAAGTGACCTTCTTTCCCACATTTGTTGGTCTTGAATCCATTCCCAACTTGTTGAAGAGAACCCCGCTTTGCTACAACTGATTCATCCTTCATCTTCTCTTCAACAAATTCAAGGGAAAAACAAATTTGAGAGCCAACAGGTTCCTTCATTTCTATTTGTATATCTAAGTCCTTATTACCAAGAGACAAGTATTTAGTATTTGACCGAGTCAATAGCTCCATATTTGAATATAAATTCTTTGATATGCGGCCTCTCTTCAACCCACATGGTCGTGACTCCTTCAAAGTCATCTCTAACGAGGCCACATGATCATCTCCTTTGTCCAAATTTTGAGGTCCATTAGCCTCTTCTTGATGAGAAGGTTCACTTGGATAAGTCTCTTATGGTTATGTGAATTATTGGCTGCCTACATCTTGATCATCATTTTTTAACCAACTTCTATTATCAGAGAAATCCATCTTTTGGGATTTGGTGTTTTTCCTTCAACTAGGTGGATGAACTCTAATTTAGGGACAAGTAGCTTGTAGATGTCCTAGAAGTCTATATGCATGGCACTCGAAATATGTATTTTCATAATCTAACGCCTGAATGTGTTGAGATCTACTCCGTTTGAGTATGAGTTTATCTAGTGGACCCCTACTGAGATCTACCTCCACACAAATGTAAGCAAAAGTACACAATCCTTGCTTTAAATATCTTCTCATCATGCTTGATGAAGGTGCCCAAAACATCACCTATTGTGTTGAGAGAAGGATAAAGATGTAGATGCAAGTTGGAAAGTAAAACTCATACATGCATTTTAGTCACTCGAGAGATAATTTAGATCAAAATTATGAAACCATGGAGTGATGAACAACCCCACATCACCCCAAAACTACACTCCATTCATCAAAACTCTTTGAAACTCCTCATGATCCCCGAATAGAGTAACAATTTTTTTAGAATAGATAAATCTCATAATTGACACTCCTCGTGATCCTTGAATAAATTAAGAATTTTCTTTTGAGCATAGATAAATCTCACAATTTTTATCCATGTTGAATGTATCCACCGATGCAAGACTTGTGTGGATGGATAGAGCCCATTAAATATGCATATAACCGATTATTTTTCTAAAAACCCCGGCCATTCTCTACCGTCTTCTCAGAATTTCCACTAACGAAGCCTCTTCCTCATACTCCACAATCAACACCTAATTATTACAACTTCTTATATAATGTGCTTTCCTAAGAGCCTTACTAAAGCCCTTATTCACCTCATCATCACTAGGAATGACCTTCCCATATATGTATCTAATATTAATTGCACAAGTGGCTATGTATAAATAAGTGTTCATATTTTTCCACCTTCACTAAATAATTAGTTGAATATGATTGTGATAGAATGAAAATGTGTGGCCATATATGAATCTTGACATTCATCTGACTTACATTAAGAGTGTTAGTGCCCTCATCGAATTAGTGTAAATGTATGATATACTAAAACATACATCCACGTTAGTTCCCTCATCTATGTTTTTGTAAATGTGTGGGATACAAAATCCCACATGCACCCAAAATGCATATATTCCTGCCACATAATTAACCTTCTTGCTTTATCTTGTCGTGAAATTCCCCCACCTAGTCCACCCGGATGTCACAGTTATAAGTCACAAGGGATCTCTTAGCTCGAGCATCTTTGATAAGAAAATGAAGTTAGAGGCAAATTTGGTTTCAAATAACTTCAAATAACCCCTTCTTTGAAACGGACCAAAACAATCCCAATGATGTGTGACGGTTATACATGAACATTTGCACTTTTCCATATCACTAATATTATTTTCAAACTTTCTTGTTGCTTTGCATATGTGTTATCCCTATAACTTGCATAACATTGGCGGGGCCAACATCCTCAATAACACCCCTAAAAAATATGGAACTAAAACTAGGTGTGATTTAGTAGAATAATAAATATAAAAGAAATAAGGGTTATTAATACATGTGACGATGATATTGATGAGTGTGCAATGCTTAATGTTTGTTCAACTGTCCATAATAGAGTGAGACGATTGCACCCATGTTGCCTTCACATCTTCCATCAACAAAATAGTCTTTAAATAGTTTGTGAAGAATGATAGATCTTGTAAGAACATCCCTAAAACTTCTAGGAAAATGTGTAATTGTTATTCATTGATACATCATCGTGGTTGAGAATATCGAGAAAATGAAGGTCATTCCATTCATGCTCTTTTATGTCCTACGAAATGAATAAAAACTAAAATACAAAATGAAGTATTAAAATAAACAAAAAATTTAAATGAATTACAATAGATGTTATTTACCCAAATTATATTAAACAAACCATTTAACATTCATAATCACTATTCAATTATGGAAAGTAACTCAAGGTATGTATATTGCTAACACAATGAAAGTACAATTAATTATGTCTCATCATATAAAGGAATACAATGTACATCTCAAAAGAGCATAACTAAAAGTAAAATCACATTTCATATTGTATTCATTACATCAATTGTGAGGAAGAAGAGCCTTTCCACCGATTTACTACAATCACCAATATGTTGTCAATCTAAAACATGGTCTAAGACCTAATGAAAATGTAATATAAGTGTAATAAATGAAAGTATAATAGTCAATGTCTATTCTACAAAGTATATGTATCTTGATCAACATTTGTGTAATAGAGAGGGAGAGCATCATTTGGGCATTTTTTACCTCCAACCAAAGATGAAGAGACACCCCAAAAAATTCTCCGATTGGAAGGCCTTACTCTTTAATGAAGGTGGCAGATAAGAGAATTTAATTCCAAATATAATATTTATAGAACTATGTACAACATTTGTATAACCATTACCACATACAATCAAGTCATGCAAAATTAGGTGACTCCACCATCTACTAATTCAATCTATAACATACATGTGAAATAGGAGGTACAATGGATGGAAACATGATCACAATGAATCATTGCTTTAGCCAAAGACATAAATGTACTCATTCATTAAGGGTTTAACAAAATATCTTTATAAGGAGGGTGATTCAAGGTCCATATTCTCCACTAACATAGTTATATAATACATCATACTCATATCCAAATGAACATTATACCAACATAAAAATATATAAGACCGAGAGTGACATATGAAGATGTTTGGGAAGTTGGTCAACGTCTAATTGGACTTCACTTATATACTCATGGATGGCATTACCAATCCCATGTCATATAATCAAATATATCTTATTTTCAAAAGAGCTTACAAGTAGGTGTCTAGAAAACCAAGACACAATATATCACTTTCAGCAAGGCAATGAGTAGATACAAAAGAAGGTAGATTATGTAAACAATCATTTATTTTCCTTCCAACAATCTTATACATTCAATATCTTTAGCTAGAATTTTGTTTTATAGTATAACTTAATAGTAAGGTGCATACAACGGAGAATGGATCCTTTCTTTATCATATACCCATATCCAATAGTCCACATTTTTTATTTTCGTAAGGAAAGATAAGTGTTATGATCTTTGCTCGCCAAATATTAGTGAAATAAAAAATAACTTGATTGTAAAAGAACTAAAATGTTAAATGAACTAAAAATGGCTTCAAAGTTGCTTATATTCATAGATTACATGCATGTCTTTGAAGGACAACCACCTTTGGGAAAATCTTGTTTACAATACTAAAAAGATGCCCTATCTCTTCTTTACAACATCAATATATAAGTATTACAACCTTGGCTATAATGCTCAAGGTTTGGCCTTACAATAGAGACACTATAGCTTCATTACATACCCTAACCCTTATGGTCAAGGATCGACACCACACACATAATAAACACTTGATCCAAAAGATAACTAGAGAGAAGTGGGAAGACATGAAGGCCATAAAGAGAAACACTTGTCACAAAGTTGAATAATATGTAACTCGAGAGTGAAGACCCATAATTAGTCCACATGGACCAATGAAATATCTTTAGTTTCACAATTCATAATGCATAAGGGTCAAAGGCTTGATATATATGAGAACCCATAATGGGTGACACTTTTCTTCAATAATAGATCTTCGATTATTGAAAAGAATAGATTTTAGAGGGTATAAAATTTAAAGGCTTGGGATACTTGACAACTAGAAATGAAGGCACGTGGCACAATCAAGGAAAATATAAGAACATGAAATTCTTACATGTTTTTAGGGATAACACTTTAAAATTCATGACCAAAAGGATAGGGAAAACAAGGTGGCATGACGGTGAGAATTTCATAAGCCCATAACTTTCATGATATATCTCGGGACATTATGATACCGTGTTTGTTGGAAATGTATTGGAGATTATTGTCAAATGGTGTGGGTACTAACGATTTTGTTGGCACATGTGAAGATAAATTCAGGTTTGAAGTTTTTCAAAGATCATTTTCTCAATCTCCATTTTATATTTGAGTTAAAGGGATTGTTTTGAGTTCCAATTATTCTTGAATGGGTAAGAAAAATCTCCAATTGTATATCACATTCATAGAGAACCCAAAAGAGTAGATGAACCTTTTATAATGGAAAGATCCTACATTTTATAGAGGCAAAAAAAGGGAAAATAAGAAGAGATAAGGAAAACATGAGACTTAAATCTCATTCATTTTTTTAGTTGTAGTTCTTAAATGATAGATTTGATATCTAAATACCCAATCCTTGTGAAAAATCGTTTGTAACTTGAAGTAGGGGTTTTATGTCTCCCTTCTTGAATGAGGCATTGGGATCCAAAATGATTCTCACAAGAGCTATGTGATTTTTCTAAGCATTTAAGAGGAAGATCCAAGGTTGACATTTGGAGGCCACTAAGTGATTTGAGTTAGGATTACCAATAGAGAACTAATTGTAAGCATATAATGAACCTATATTGACACTTAAAGTGGGTAAAACACACATACAAATATGGTGGAATCCACTCTGTAATACATTGTGGCAACCACATTTTGTTAAATATATTATGTATTTTGTAAGGTTCATCTTTGTTATGCACAACAAACCCCTACATTCTACATAGAAAGTTAAGACCCTCTTGAGATTTAAAAGAGCATTGAAAGACTCGTTTCATGGAAAATTGGATATTAAAATTAGAAGAACAAAAAGCAAAAGAAGATAAACAAATGGATGATAAAATTTAAATAACAACCTCAATTTTTTTCACAATTGGTTCACATACTCTCCTTAGGTTATTTCACACTTAAGCAGTTTTCTTGTTATTAATTTTCCTCTAAAAATTCCCTAGAAACTTTTCTTTTAAAACTTGTGAAAATAAGGCCCCCATCTTGATATTAGTTTTATCTCAAACACATTTTGAAATACCACAAAAATCCTTGGTTTATTTTATTCTTAAGTGATCCCAAATATACTAAGTCACATAAGAGTATGAGAAAAACCGACCAAAATTTGGGCCGATCACATGTTTTTGGTTCTCGCATAAAAATCACTTATGTTTTAATTATTTTGAAATTGTGTGGGATTTAAAACTTGTAAAGGGTGACACTTTGTAAATTCAAGTTTTGTTTGGGTTATGATTTCAAAACTTTCTTTTGAATTAAAAGTGCTTTCAAAGGTTTTTATGTTTAAGTGGTGAATAGTTGGTAGGAGGAAATGTGGTGGATATTCTACAACTCGGACTATTGAGAGAGGGTGGAGATTATTCTCCCCATAGAATGCACCACCATACATAAAACTACCCATTAAATGTACCATAGAGACATGCATGTCCATGTATGGGTGGGACCCGCACGTCAGCAGTCAAATCACATGTTTATTATCTTTTGAACATATTTGGTTAAAATTAAATGGTTGCATGTGGAAAGCGCTACATTGGTTGGTAGGAATCTGCACTAATAACGAGGAGTTCATAGGTTCTTGGACACTTTGTAGGCATTTTTACACATTGTGTTTTTAAACAACAAAATCGCAAAAAAAAACTAAGTGTTGAATCGCCTCCCATGTGGAAGTGGATGGACATAATGGTTGCTTGGTATATTTTATGGATGGTTTTGTGTATGGCCAGTGCATTTTGTGGGGAGAATAACCTCCACTTTGAGAGAGTTGAAGATTCAAATAGATAGAGAGAAGTTGGAATACACGAACGCCATAAAGGGAAACACCTATCACAAAGTTGGGCAATATATTACTCGAGAGTGAAGATCCATGATTTTTCCACATGGACCAATGGAGGATATTTGGTTTCATAATTCATAACACAATGGGGTAAAATGCTTGAGATACACGAGAACCCATAAGGGGTGACACTTTTCTCTAATAGTGGATCTTTGATTGTTGAAAAGTAAAGAGTTTAGAGGGTAAAAATTAAAAGGCTTGGGATACTTGATGATCCGTAAATAGGTAGATTTTATACTATGTAATTTTTAACTCAACGAATCCTTCAAATTTATCAACTTTCCTTGTTTAAATGATTTTAAAAGCTAATTAAAATTTGATTTAAAACTGAATTTAAAATATCAATAATTGAATTTAATGATTCCCAAAATCATTGTCATTCATTATTCGATCAAACCATTCAGATTTCCATTTTACCAATTTTTCACAAATGTCATAATCTGATAAATATGCTTTGACTGAAGTTAAATTATTACTGATTTAATTGCAAAAAATAATAAGAAATCAGAATGTAATAAATCTGAAAAGATGAAGCCAAAATTGTTTACGGGTTCAGTAATTTCCTAAGTCCTCGGGTTCATTTGAATCAATCTATTAAAAATTGGCCAAACTGCAAGTACAATCCACTTACAATTAACATTAATAAACCTGTAACCTATAATTTTGTGTCTTCAAATCTTGAAAGACCCTGGCTAAGCTCGGTGTTCCTCCTTCACCTTCCTGAAGCACTTGCAGAAGCTCTTCCCTTTAGTTCTCTGTCTTCCAACGACATCCACACCTCAAAATGACATCAAGAGAACTTCAAAATGGGAAACAATATGCATGAGGAGCATCTTGGAGTTCTAAACAACTTTCCAGTTTACACCAAATTGTGAAAAATCTCTTAAATGGCTCAAAATCTTGTTTTTCTGAAACTACTTTGTTTTGCTCAATACACAGTCACCAACACTCATCTATTCAAATAGAAAATCCTCCTTATATAGGTTTGTTTACCACTTTTGGTCCAATGACGGGCATATATTTTTGCAACCAAGTGGTTGGGAATTCAACTTGCCCAACCACCCATCGCCCACGCATAATCCTTTTTGGGATAAAAGATCCCACATCCACGACATTTGGGTTTACTAAAATATTTATTAAGCCTACCTTCGCCCACTTGTAATGTGGCTTAGGCCACACTTACCTCTGTTTTTCCATGTTGGATTCCCATGTGGACAGGATTGTTTGATGTATGCAAACCTTGGCATGTCAGCGGGGTCTATGGTGAGTTGGAGGTGTCGGCGGCTAAGCTGGTGGGTAAACAACATAGTAAGAATGCTTAAAATGATTTACAATGTATGAAATTTATCCCACATGCATTTTGTGGTGAATAACAAAGGCATTAACATATAAAAGCTTGATAATGGTACTATGAAGAAATAGAGGAAAAGGCATCCCTCCACAAAAAGAGTGTGTTGAACTTAGTTGAGGCCCCCCAACCAACAAATAGCGTGGCCCAATTGCCTAAAAACGAATGTCAAATACCGAAGGCA